>CM042150.1:1089238-1233838 GCA_023376005.1 Doryteuthis pealeii
CTCATCTCAAACATTCAGAGAAATAGAATTGTCTTAGTAATCTCTTACACTAGTTACAGCGCACAGGTAAATTTATTTTTCCAGCTTTCTCGTGAAATTTCTGGAATTTGTAAGACCCGTTATTGTAAGTTATTAATTATTGTTTTAAACCGTTTTATTGCAGTATTTCTCGGTGTTTCGGGCGTACAATAAAATCGCTTTTCATTTAAACATCAGTCGAATCTTAATTTTCTACCTGAAGAAACGTCAGGGAGAAACTACAGGGTTGACATGCCATTAAAATCAATCAGCACTTTGGAGAATTAGGTACACCCACGGCTTTTTTAACAAATGTTAGAGCTTATTCCAATAATTTGAATATTTTAAAGTAAGTTTTAGACTTTTATGTTATCCAAAATAACTCCGATTGCGTAGTGAATTATAAAAATGAATACTCTTATTCCTTAATCTTCCTATAATTCCGTTTTTTATAAGGAAAAAAAGGGAAGAAAAACCACATGCGATACAGAAAAATATACGAAAGAAAGAGAGGAAAGATGAAGAGAGGGTGTAAGCGTGCAGAAGTGATAACATTAATCAGTTTCAATCGAACATAAGGAAAAGATGAAAAGAACGAAAGAAAAAAGAATGAGAAAGTTAAATTAAGTTGATTATACTTTTTACATATTGAACTATTTTGCAATAACTTTTAAGTAAACATATCAAACGTTGTAGTTATCAAAGTACCTTACTATGGTATATCTACAGGTCCCGTTAATGAGTTATAAAAATTGTGAACGTCTCCGGAACAGTTAGAATATGGGTGACACAAAATGACAAAAATATATTTTTATTTGTACAAAACTTAAATGTTAAAAAGCACCAACGGTTGTCAAAGGAGATAATTTATTTCCTCACAATATTCTATACATAATTACATATTTTCTGTACGTAATAAAATAATACAATTTTCTATTAAAAATCTCTGGCTTAATGAATTTTGTTGAGCTTTATCTTTCACGATTATTAAATTATTTAATAACGTTACAAAAGTAATAAAATACAAAAGTATGACAATAGAAATAATAACGAAATTAAAAAAGAACGTCTTCAGATGCTTTCTTTTATAATTTTCAAATTCATGGAATACTTTCTGTATCTCTGGCTGAAGTTTCATATAAAATTTCACTTGAACGTATTTCCCCAGTGACTTGAAGAAATGTGAAGATCTTTGGTGTCCAAAAATATTCTAACATTTCATAAAATTAAATAAGCGGGATTAATTGACTTAGAAATTATTTCTAGCGATTTCGTATAATGTTCATGTAAATATTCAGCCATAAAAGAGTGTTTTTATCATTTAGCGGTTTATGTATGTCTTCTACACTTTCGTTATGTTCGTCTATAAAAAAAATTTCAAGTTATGCTTTCAAAAGTACTGTAATGTTAAGCAGGGTCGTGGTAGCCAGGATTACCCCACCAGACACACACACCTTATTTTTTAACCACTTGTAATATTTTTCATGGTTAATTTTTAAAAGTTCAATAAAGAAAAAAACTGCTCTCCCCCCCCCTTAAATTTTTTTTATCTCTGCTTGAGCCCTGTTAAGTAAAAGCTTTAACTAATAACTTTAGTATGCTCAGAGAATAGTGAATAAGTGATATTGAAAATGAGAGGTTAACAAACAAGTGTGTTAGATACAAGGACTTTATTCTGTACTGAGGTTCTGAGGTAACGGCAGGAGCGGGGCGAGTATAGTATCAGCAGCAGCTGATGTAGGTCTCGGATGGGCCCACCGTAATGGTAAGTGCAGTAGTGTCCTTGTTGTGATATATATAACATGTTACCTTTTTTAAAAATTTATTTTGGTCTCTGTATCTTTGAGGAGGGTTTATTATTTTTCCAATTCGTGTGGTGTACGTGCTTTGTTTTGTTGCATCAGGGAGTGGTATTTCTGTGTGTTGCTTTTGGGTGTTAGAGTTTTGGTCAGTGAATATGTATTCATAACAATCTATGTTACTGACTGTTGGTGGTTCCTTGCTATTAAATAAATGACTTCTATTGCGTTTTATTTGTGTTTCTTCTTCAGTGAGGACTGAATAGGAACGAGGTTGGTCTAGTTTCTTAATTACTTTGCACTTTCTAAGCCAATTGTTGTCAAATCTAATTCTTACGCTGTCATTTGGTATAAGTATGAGCAGCTCATGAGTGTGTGTGGGTTTTTTTTTATTTGTGTTTTTTGTATTTGTTGCTGGTAATGTTAGTTGGTAGGTGTGGGTTGTAATATTGTAGAATTGGTTGGCTGATAATCATTTTTTTAGATTATTCACTGCTTCAATTTGTGGCTTGTCGAACGTCCATTTTATGTCTTTCTGTAAAAGTTGGGGTAATGGCGTTGTAGCCTTTGAATATTTCGGTAGGAACTTACATAGGTAGTTGGTCATCCCTAGGAGTCTCTGCAAGGCTGATTTGTATTTTGGAAGAGGCATGTGACTGATAGATTCCACTTTTGTTGGGTCTGGTTTTAACCCTTCTCTAGTTATGAGGTGTCCCAAATATGTAATTTGTGGCTTGGCAAATACGCATTTATGTTTGTTTAATTTGCGAAGTCTGTTTAAAATAAGTGTCAGTCTTTTTATATGTTTATCCATTGTGTTAGACGATACTATAATGTCATCTTGAGAGTTTTTATTCCCCCAATCCACTCTATGATTCTTGCTAACTCTTTTTGAAATACTTCACTGGCACTGTGGATTCCATAGGACAAAAGAGTGTATCTAAATCGTCCCAATGGCGTATTGAAGATTAGCTTTCTTCGTCAACTTTTATCTGCCAGTATCCGTTAGAGACATCCAACTTTGAAGAATTTTGGATTCTGCATTTCAGCAAATATTTCTTCTGCTGAATTTGTAATTTCTTTGGGAATTTGTAATGTTCCCTTTTAATGGCTTTGTTTAAACCTTTTGGGTCTAAAAATAAGCGTATATTTCCATTAGGCTTCATGACAGACAAGAGAACTAACCCAATCATTAGGGTCTGTAACTCGTTTTATTATCCCTAATTTTCTCATTCGTTCCTATTCGGATTAAATTTTGCTTTTAATGCAAATGGTACATTACGAGCAGGGTGTATTACTGGTTTTACGTATTTGTTGATTGTAATATGATGAATTAACGGTAGAGTGCCAAGTTCACCGAACCAGTCGTCATATTTCTCAATTAATTCTTGTAAATCGTCTGGATTGTAATTAATTAAAAAATTCTTTTTATGAGGTGTAATTCCTCACATGTTTTTTTCACTAAGTACAGGTTTTGAATTAATGTCGGCTATAATAAATGTTGTACGTGTATGTATTTCTTTGTTTTTAATTATTGCCGTTCATTTTCCAAGAGTAGGATTTTTGTGTTATTATAGACACGCAGTTTGACTGAAGTTTCATTTAATTTCGGCAGTGGAGAAAGTTTTTTTTTTATAAATTTCATTTGGCAGTACATTTATTTCTGCTCCATAGTTTAAAATTAATATTAAAGTCGTTTACCTTTATTGTTGCAGTCCAACAGTCCAGCTCTGTTTTTTCCCACTGAATGAATTTCTTTGCCTTCTTTCATTTCTATGGAGTTGAGCAACACGTGTTCGTTGCACGAGTGTGAATCTTTTGAAGAAACTTCTATTTCTCGTGATAACACTAATCTGTTTCAATCGAACAGAATGAAAAGATGGAAAGAAGTAAAGTTAGATATAAATTAAGATTATTATATTTTTTACATATTGAACTATATATCGCAATAGCTCTTTAGTAAACAAATCAAACATTGTAATAACCAATTTATCATACTGTGGTATACCCACAGGTCCTGTCAGTACCAATAATACCACACACCAAATTTTGAATAGTTGATAGTTCAGTGCTGAAATTTATATAGAAGTGAATGGAATTTAAGATTGAATATATCAATCCCCGAGACTTTGTTAACATTTAAGAAGCTTTACTTCCTTTTGTTGAGAAAATAATCTTGTGCAGCATTCCTGAAATTTTCGGTTAGCCTAAAAGTTCCTTCTGGTTTTGTAACATTAGGAACTAATCTAATTTAAAAGAAAATGTTCCCTTTGATTTTATGTCGACAGCGTACATAAAAAGTGTCAGAATTGGCCTAGTTTTCTTTTCTCTTTTTTTCTCTAAGAAAATAAGTAACACTTTTGATGTTATATTTAATGCTGGGTATCATCATCAAATCTATTTTCCACCAATGTAGTTTCCACTTCTCAGGAAAAGCTTAGACTTTTTTATGCTATTTCATTTTATGGCCTGTTGGAACGATGACATTCATTATTTTTACACATTTTTGCAATGATTCGATTAGATCTCCTGGTTTGTATTCAGCGATTCTGAGTGAGTATCACCTTAGTGCGATTAGTAAGGTCGATTAATTTCCTTTGAATCCTTATGCTATGTCTTATCACTTACAATCAAGTCACGTTATAAGCACCGGTTCCCGCTAGATCTCCAAAGTTAGGCAGCAATGAGCCTGTTCAATGCTGTGTTTACCCGAAAGTAAGACCTACCTGCAAAATAAGACCTAGCTTGATTCTTAGGGATGATTTTAATATAAGCCCTCCCCTTGAAATTAGCCCTAGTTAAGAGCGGCAGACAGACGAAAGAAATAAGCATTCTTCACAATGAGATCATGTATCGCCGTTTTCGTCAATGATCAAATGTAGATCGTTTTTTGTAATTTCTGTTTATTTAGAAATTTCATAATTCCTACTTAGTAATGTCCCTTTTTTTTTTTACACATGAAGAGTAAGACATCTCCCGAAAATAACCACTAGTGTTATATTCTTAGTGAAAATTAATACAAGCCCTGTCTTATTTTCGGGGAAACATGGTACTTAGATGGGTGACCATTTAAGCAAAAGCATATACTGTAAGCAGCCTGATATCAAAATGATTTGATTCGGCATCAAATGACCCGAAAAGGGTTGATATGCCGTAAAACAACCAAACCTATGCTATGTTATGAGTCCAGCAACTGGTTTTGTATACGTGGATTATAGAAAGAGAGCCTAGGTCATCTTTTGACAGCTGACACTTATAAATGTTTATATATAAAAAAACTTAAGACTTCAAAATATAAATGTGATATGTGCATATATAGGCTTAAATATTTGTTCGAGAGACGCAGACCGAGGAAATTTTGTCCCTTAGGCTAGATGGGCGGTCGGAGAGGACTCTAAGATCAATCAACTGGTTACATCAAGCCTTAGCACCTATATAATTGTCACAACCCTATTGCCTTTATAGCAAACCCTCAACCCTTTTTATTAATGTACTAGAAGGCAGTAGCTGATTATCTTATTGTCCTGGGTATGACGTTAAACTGCATTTAATGGTGAAGTTCCAATTCCGAAGCTCTGGGGAATGTGGAGTACCCTATCATCGCCATTATTCACGGGTCCAACAGGTTCGAGACTTCTATATATTTAGAAATTATTGCTAAGGATTTGTTTTCAATTGGTTTTACAGAAGACTTAATGTGGTTAAACACCAAAATGGGTTTTCCCCTTTTTACTTCAAAATTCACTTTGGGTACAGCAATAACGGATTCAGGCGCGTGTCCTTTTTTATTTTACTTTTTATTTTTACCCTTTTTGGCTACGCTGCTGTTGTTTTTTTTTGTTTTTTTATAAGAAAAATATGAATTATCTCCCTTTAACTCTGTATTTCGCTCATGCCTAATAGAAAGTGTTAATATCTAGACAAATCAATGCAAATTCTCGCTAATTTTTTGATTACCAGTTTTTTTGCAAAACACAGAATTGTGCAAGTGCAATGCCCTTCACATGCTCACCAAACTCCCTGGGCTTGTGCCACTTTTCTTGTTCTGTATAAATCTAAAGATTATCTATATATTAATGCTCGTTTTCCTTAATTGTATGACCGCTATCATCTTAAAACACCCTCTGGTTAAAAATGAGATCGTCCAAATCGTCGAAGATGAAATGGGAAAATGTAAATCCTGATTATCTGGTGCTGCTTATCCATAGAATTCTTATTTCTTATGAGTGTCGTCGACTCAGCTAAAAAATAGACCATGTTATAAAGAAAGGGAAGAAAAGGACATGCCACACAAAAATATAATAAAGAAATAAAGAGTCGGAGAAAGATAGAGGGGGTGAGTGTGCGGAAGCTATAACACTAATCTGTTTCAATCGAACATGAAAAGAAAGATAAAATGAGTGAGAGAGTTAAATCAAGATTTTCATACTATTTACATATAGAACTATTGCAATAGCTCTTAAGTAAACAGATCAAACATCATAATAATAAAATTATCATACTATGGTATATCTACAGGTTTCTGCAGTAAACTATTTTGCATCCAACCTGTATGTTTATGTGTAAATCTGTATGCCTTGAAAGTTTTTGGGAACATGCCTTAAAATCCTTTAGAAAACCCTGATATAAACGATGTCTCCTTAGATAAGAGAAAATCTGTTATCTTGTTAAGGTCATCAGTAGAGAAACGCCCTTGAGACAAAGAATTCAGTTCGATTTGCAAAAGCGGTGATATAACGCTGATTCTAATTCGATACAATAAATGTGTCTGTTCGTTGACGAATGAAGAAATGCAATTTGTGGTTGTGTAAATCATCAAAGGTATTCTTGGAGATCGGAGTCTTCAGTTGGGGGTTAACCAGGAACTTCGTCACCTCCCCCAAAGTTCTGATCAATCGGCTAATGATTCGAGTTCAAAGATATAGGAACTGGTGTCAAGCTGAACTCCCCCACCCCAAGGCACTCAACATTGAAAGCAATGATCTGTTAACATGCAATGAAAATGTTGCAGCCATAGTCGTTTGGCATCCATCGCCTTTGATTATCGTTCATGGAGATTTTGTTCGTTTTGATGCCCCCCCCCCTCACACACATTTTTTTTTTCTTTTTTTGTGTGTGTTTCTTTGCTTATTAAGCAAATCAGTATTGACGTCTTTGCTGATAAATGTGCACTAAAGGAGTTTCAGAATTTCAATAAATAATTTTATGAGATCTGGGATTTTAAGATTTCTTCTTCTGCGTAACATTCTAGATTTGAAGCTGAGTCTAAAGATTTCCGGCTTTGATATTCTAACAATTAGTTTTTATCTTTTGTAAATATGAATGGATAATCTGTCCAAAAGAAAAATGATTCTGGAAGAATCACAGAAGAGCCAGGAAATATTTTTCTTTTAAAGTTATTTTCGATGAATACTTAAAAAAAAAAACGAAATCAAATAATCGTAATTTACCGCAAAAAAAAAAATTCAGCATGTGTGAGGACCAAAATCCCTCTAACATGTATTTACCTACCCCTCGGCATGAGGAGGATGTGGCACAAGATCAATTTTTAAGTAGTTTAACAGGTTTGAATTCAGAGTTTTCTTTCTCTTCGTCCGGCATCCCTGTCGGTGGGGCTTTACAATACCCCGACTGCACCTCTTCAGAGGTATAATCCCACCCCAATGGGACCCTCTGTTAGTCGTGGGTGGTGATCTGTGATGTTTAAGGACGGACTTGATATGCAACACCCCACTTTGGGCCTTAGGTTAGACGGGTGGTCAGAGATACCCCAATCGGCTGGTCACATCAAGCCTTAGGATTTATATGATTGTCCTGACTCTATTGCCCTTATGGCAACCCCAACCCTTTTTATGATATATGTGCTAGAAGGCAGTGGCTGTTAGTGTCTTAGTGTCCTGAGTGTGGAGTACCCCTTCATCGCCATTATTCATAGGTCCAGTCTGTCCCGGAGTGTTAGTACCTGTTAAGGGTCCCATTTATGGGTTAAATAGATTCAAAAATGATTATCAAAATGTGTTTAAAAATACCCAACAAGAATTAATGAAACAAAATGTCTTCGGCATAAAATAAATGTAATTATGGGGCAACCAATGAGAATCGAACTCACTAAAATTGCTCCGTTAATCTACGTTGCTAAGTATTACACCACGTACCCCCCCCCCGTAACATATATAACACAAAACAGAGAAATCCAGTTTGGTAGTATTCATGGGGATTTTGAGTTTTGGGTGATAACATTTTTTTTAAAAGGATATGAAATGTGACAGTTATATGCTGGAAGTATACATAACAAAATTACACCAGCGAAATCCCCTTTTTGTTAACTCTCGAAATGTCATGGAAGCAAGTGACTTTATCTACGAGATCCGACAATAATCAGTATTTTTCTTTCTTTCTCCACCATTTTGACAGGCTGGTTTATTGATAAGATTAGGATCTTCTACCAAATAATGCGTGTTCATTTATTCCTTCGGAATTTAACTTTCTTTTTAAAAATATTTCTTTCTTTCTCTCTCACTCTAGTTTTTGTTTGCCAGAGACACCAATGATATTGTTATATAGCCATACCTTTTATCTATCTATCTATCTATCTCATATATATATATATATATATATATATATATATATATATATATATATTAGAGTATATAGTATACCTGCATACCCCTGGTTATATACAGATATACTTATCTTCTTCCATAGTTCTAAGTAGATGGCTTCGTATATCAGAAGATAACAGATAAACGAAGCCATCTACTCAAAATCATAGAGGAAGATAAGTATACCTGTATATAACCATGGCTATGCAGGTATATCTTCCTATTTGGGCTGCTCTGGGCTGGTAGATGTTATTCTTAACTGGATCTATCTCTGGCTTTTGTAGATGTTCTGTTATTTACCGATTCTGGGACGTCTTGTGTTGTTGTTTTTATTTAACGAACATAAGACTTAGTTTTGTTGGTGTTTTTTTTGTTGTTTTTTTTGTTTTTCTTATTTAAAAAAAATTATTTTAAAAGATCCAGATCAACAAACACGGTCGTGAGAATTTAGTTTCAACGGACAGATCGCCATTGCGACCGTCGTCTTCAACGCCCAACTAAATCAGGATAGATCAACCACAGGTCAAAATTTGTCCATCATTTTTCCTGTGTTTTTCCATAATCGTTAGTTTTGAATTAAGCTACACTTATAATACACAATAAATAAACTACCTATTATGTAACAATATATTTGTTGCATAAGGTGAATCGGTGATAGTTAATTTTCTTGGATGGATTAGGTCGATAGTATTGGAAATACTTTGTGATAGGGAGGATGTTTCATCGATTCCCCAATCACCAACGACTAGTGTGAGTATATCTGTAATATACTAACACTGAACACAACAAAAGGGAAAATAACAAAGTCGATTACATATGCAAGAATATTTCATATATATAATATCCATACAAGTGGTATTAAAAGAACAAAGAATACATGGATGTGTCCTAACAGAAATATACACATATGTTTCCATAAACAAGCAGTACGTTGAAGGGATACAAAAATGAACAAAGGTTTACTAGATGAGTGTAGAAAATATCGTCTCGTGGTTTTACTGTTTCTTGATAAGATCAGAGACAATGTCTGTTATCATAAGAACTTCATTTCATAATGAATATTTATTTTATTTAAAAAAACTTGAAATTTTTTTATCAATTAACATTGTAAGGATTTTTCCAACCTTTGGTCTTTTGAATTAAAAAAATCTAGTCTCTAATTTTTACATTTCTAGAAAGATCAAATTCAGAAGACCATATAAAAAATCAACATCCGAAAAAAGTTATTTGAAAATTATTTTCTTAAAACTCAAAAGAAAAAAAAAAGTAGCGTGTTTTCTCTTTTCGTACTTTTAAAAACAATATTTTTCTTTGAAATAATTCAATGGAACTAATTTTCTTCTCTTGAAAATTTAATAATGAATTTTAAACATCTGGAACGTGTTGTACACAATATTTTTGTCATGATTAACGATGTATTCAATCTATCTAAACATACTTGATTTAAAATGTGCAATTTTGTGCAACATATTTTCCGAGATTTATATATATATTTAAAGATTATTACTAATGGTTGTTCTTTTTCATTTACGGAAGACTAAATTGATTCTCCCCTTTTCTTCAAAATACCCGGATCTTCCACTCTGGGAAAAGCAAAATCTATTTCAGTACGTGTGTCCGTATTTTTTTTTTTTTTTTTTTTTTTTTTGTTGCTATGCAGTGTAAGTTCGTTGTATGAAATTTTACACGTAAAGGCCTTCGTAAATTGTTCCCAATCATGACTTATCTCCCTTTGACTCTAATTTTTGCACATACCTACAATTTTGTAATTGTGTAAAGAATATTGCGAAATGAAAGTTTCGGGTTTGTAGCGTTTAGGACAATAATTGTTAGATTAACTGAATTTAACGGTATTTACGTATTTCTTTATTTCGGGTGAATTTCAATATCACACACACACACACACACACACATTGGAGATGGTGTTTTTGCATAAGGCTTGTCAGTAATTAATTTTCTTTGGTGTAGATAGACAGGACATATAGAAGTGCACAAAAATGAATCCTAACCGTGTTTGAAATGATGGTGATGTAACAGAGGGGTAAAACTTTTAATCTATATAGATCGTAATAATTCGTGTATAATACGCACTGCGAAACTCGGGCATGAAATTCTAGGAGAACAAACATTTTGTATATAATAGGAACTGACCTTTTTTTTTAGACTAAATTTAGGCTAAATTTAACATTTTGTTATTGTTTAACGGCGATTTTCAGGACCTTGTGGATATACCACAGTATGATAACTTAATTATTACAACGTTTGATATGTTTACTTAAAAGCTATTGCAAATAGTTCAATATGTAAAACGTATAATGATTTTAACTCTCATTCTTTTTTCTTTCCTTCTTTTCATTATGTTCGATTGAAACATATTCGTGTTATCGATTCCGCGCGCGCTCACCCTCTCTCAATATTTCCCTACTTTCTTATATTTTTTCTGTGTAGCATGTCCCTTTTCTACCCTTTCTTTCTAATAAAACGAAATGGTCCATAATCTAGCTGAGATGACGACACTTATAAGAATTCGGTGGATAAGCAGCACCAGATAATTAGAATTTATATTTTTGCCTTTTATCTTGGACGGTTTCATTTTTAACCAGAGGGTGTTGCAAGATGATAACGACTGTATAATTAAGGAACACTCGTATTAATTATGTTAATATGAATATACTTTGCATATTTGTTGTTTGTATATATTTTGAGGGAGTTAAACTGTAAACAATGAAGTTGTTATTGTGTCCGCATTTCGAGGCAAAATGAATTTTTCTTTCTCGCAGTCTTTTGACATAAACAATCAAAGAAATGCGTTAATTTTTGTGACAGTAATTCTGGTTGGTTAATGACAAAAACAAAAACAAAAACAACATGCGATTTTCAACAACAACAAAAAAGGTATTGTCTTGTCTTTGCTTGATAACATATCAAACTTTACAAAGGAAATACCTAAAAAATAATTTCGATGTCGCTCGGTACTGATGAATATGGTGCATTGTCATGAATATAGAATGTCGTGTTAGATGAAAGTTTATTGTGTGATACCCTTGTTAAGTTCTTTCAGGGTTTTTTTTTCTTGTATTTAATATTCTATTTTTCTATTTCGCTTAATTTATTTATATTTTTGAGAACATCTTTTTCTCTCGAAAGAATAAATAAAAGGTGAATATTTTATTAGAATTCTTTATATACTTTTATTGTTTTAGTCGAAGGTTCAATTGGTACATTTTCTGAAAAAAATGAGAGTTGGCGGTTATCGAAAATATTTATTTAAAAATAATTTGTACCTAATTTTTACATGTTCTTTTTTCTCTCTCTCTCTCTTTTGTTTCTTCTCTCTCTACCGTAATATCTCATCTACAGAAAGCGATATTAACATGCGTATAGGAAAGGTATGAACTGCTTAGCTCAGTCGGTAGTGCGTCAACGAAGGAACCACGAGGTTCCGTGTTCGATACCGGCCCTCGCACGCTCAGAGTATGAGCAGCAGAGGGATATGTGCGGTAAAGTAAAGAGCTGATGGTAGGTGTGGCGCTCCACCTCAGATGCAAAAAACAATCTCCGTTCCCTAGCGCTAGTGAAAAGGGGATAGACCCCCTCGCTATCGGCTGTTACCGACTTTAGGCCACCCCGATGAAAAAATGGTTTCCTATTGACGTATCATATTGAAGTCCGATCTCTGTGATGCCCTACACTTCCTTGTCATCCGCTTACTCTCTGCCCTCCACTTCCTCGTCATCCGCTTACTCTCTGCCCTCCACTTCCTCGTCATCCACTTACTCTCTGCCCTCCACTTCCTCATCTACGCTCACTCTCCCTCCACTCCTCGTCATCCACTCACTCTGTTCCCCACTTCCTCTTCATCCGCTCTCTAGCTTCCATTTCTACGCCTTTTTGGCCAAGGCTTAAGAATACGACAACTGTCCCTCTGGGTAACCCACCTCGCAATAGGGTCACTTGTTGGCTGTGGATGGCAACCCGTAATGTCTGAGAACAGGATTGTCTATGACCCGGGTACTAAGTTGTCCCGTAACATACCAACACTCCACTTCAGTCATTGTCCCGACCGTATTATTCAAATAGCTCTTATAGCAAACCCACAACCATTCTTATCATATAGGTACCAGAAGGCGGTGACTTAGGGTCAATGACCAGTATTCATTAATACACACATGATGTTAATGAGAATTATTTCTATAAATAAATCATATTTAAAAGAAGCAAGATTTAGCATTAAATCACCCACATGAGTTGATTTGTTAACCAACCTTCCACTTATTCGTCACCCCCTCTCCATCTCTTTCCCACGTCTGTCTGTCTCTCTCTCTCTCTCTCACTCTCTCTCCTCTCCCCCCCCGCTTCTCTTTTTACCCACCAACCTTTTAACAGCCTATCTCTCCTTCATCCACCTGTCTCTCTTTGTCAGATGTTCAACCATCATGTTCCATTTAATCCCATATTCAACACTTCCCGCTTTCCTCCGTCATTTCTTGGTTATTATATCCGACCTTACCAACTGTTTCTCAGTCTATTCGTCCCTCTTTAACACCATCGTGTATCTTTCATCTGTTTCTCCGACAATTTCTTCGTACCCACCTCCTTTTCTCAGCACTATCACCACTTCATACCACCTACTGTTTCTACACTCTCATCACTACCTTTGTTCGCACTGCGCGTCCCTCTTTCTTTATCCTCCTTGTCACCTCTTTTTTCTCCTCTTGTTCTCCCTCCTCCTCTTTCACCTCCTTTTACCACCGCTCGTTTCCCGCCCTTCCAATCCTTGTCTCCACCCTCTACCCTTCCACTCGCTGCTTACTTTCTGCCCTCTTTGCGTTTTAAACATTCTATTAACCACTTTCGCTCTTTTTTGTCTCCATTAGTTTAGAGAATTCTAAAGAATATCTAAATTCAAAATTTAGTTTTAAGTCTTTTGGATTCTATGGTATTTTTGTACACATCACCATAAATCTAACACCGAAATCATGTATATATGAAACTGCAAAGTGAGTTTGGACGCGAAAGAGAAAAGTGACGATGAGACTGAAGTTGTTGCTGAGGAGAAAACATCAAGTTGCTTATAGTAGCGTGAAAAGATTGAATGCTTTCGAGCTATCACTGTTGATCTGGTCTATTTGGCTAGAGATCGATTATTACGAATAGAAAATATTTACGTGTGCCTTCGGACAATTTCTCTGGTGTATTTACAGTTATTTCTTATCTATCGATTAATTTCGACAGAGTAAGTAACACAAAAATGGAGCAGTTGTCTATTTGCCTTTTTTTCTCTCCTTTGGTGAAATGGTTGATTCCATCCAACTTGACGCCCGCCCCCCCCCCATACACTTATACGTATACAAACGGGTATAATTTTCTGAAATGTCTACGAAGTTTTGCTTGAAAGGTTCTCAGTCCAACCAATAAGGGAAAGCCTTATTTATTTATTTACTGAATTGTTTTTTGAAGGGTTATAAGAAGTTCACAGAGTATAAACTCCGGTTCTTAAAAAGCATTCGGTTACTTAAAGGAGAAATACGCAATACAGAACATTTCAGTCGGATAACAACAAACGCGTTAATTAAAGACATACAACATTTAATTTGTAAATATGGGGGGGGGACTTGTGTCCCCATGCTCTATAATGTCACAAGTGTCCAAGTAGATGCAGAAGTGTATGGAAAGACAAAAGTGGTGGAAACCATATACTGTTTATGGGGGTCTGGACTGAAAGGTATGTACCATGTGTGGTGCTGAGGAGTAGTGACGAGCACGTCTGTCCTCATCAAGCCAGCTTCGTAAAAGAGATTTATATTTTGGGGTTCCCGCGTCACGGTTTCTGATAATCAGTAAGTACCAACATTGTTATCTATTCAAATATGTATTTATCTAGCCCCTCTACACATACACACATACACACAAAGTTAATTTTTAAGTGGAGTTTAATTCCCCATAAACCCATAGAAAATGACATACAAAAAATAACGAATAACGAACTAGGCATTAAGCTAGGAGACTTTACGATAGAAGAACTTAATGAAGTACTAAGTAAGCTTAAAAATAGAAAGGCCGCACTCGATTAGGTACCCCCTGAAGTCTGGAAAATAAGGAAATTTGATGATATACTGCTTAGACTATGTAATGCAGTATACAGACACAATCCGATAGAAAAATGGACGAAGGGCTGCATTCTCCCATTCCCTAAAAAGGTGACCTAGGAATCGCTAAGAAGAGGCATAACTCTTACTGCCATAGCTGCCAAGATATATAATGCTCTTCTCCTTAATCGCATCCGACCCGAAATAGAGAAAATCCTTAGAAATAATCAAAACGTATTCCGCAGAAATCAATCTACAACCACACAAACCTTACCATTCGTCGAATCATAGAAGGGGTCTGAGCAAAGAATCTCGAGTTAACCCTACTATTTGTAGATTTCTCCAAAGCATTCGACAAGGGGATACATTAGCACCATATATATTTATAATATGTCTAGACTATGCACTTCGAACATCATTAGATACCATAAAAGAAAAAGGCTTTACACTAAGAAAGACAAGAAGCAGGTGATATCCTGCACAAACAGTCACAAATGCAGACTACGCTGATGACCTTGCGCTTCTTGTAGATACACCGGCACAGGCTGAGTCACTACTACATAGCTTGGAGGAGGCAGCAAAGAATATCGGCCTCTATGTTAACTCCGATAAAACCGAGTTCATGTGCTTCAAAGAGAAAGGAGACATCTCCACACTTGACGGTAAGCCTCTTAAGCCAGTGGAACAGTTCACATACCTAGGTAATAATATCTCATCCACAGAAAGCGATGTTAATACACGCATAGGAAAGGCATAGGCGGCCACAAACAAATTATCAGTCATATGGATATCCGATCTCACTGACAAGCTAAAGCGACAATTCTTCCGGGCTGTGGTTATATCAGTACTGCTGTATGGTTGCACCACCTGGACCCTAACAAAGCGCCTTCAGAATAAGCTAGATGGGACCTGCATAAGAATACTGTGGGCAGTCCTGAACGAGTCGTGGAAGCAGCACCCCACAAGGAAGCATCTATATGGTCACCTGCCCCATCTCACAAACCATCCGGGTGAGACGGACTAGGCCACTGCCTCCGACGTTCTTCTGTGGAGGCCAACACATGGACATGCTAACGTAGCACGGACCTACATTGATGCGACTGGATGCTGCACAGAGGACCTACCAGGGTAATGAATGATAGGGAAGGTTGCGAGAGATTGCCATGGATATCTGTGCTGCTTGCGCGACATGATGATGATGGTTATAAACCAATTTTTAGGAGTAGGGAAGCTCTATAACTCATTTTACAGACGAAAATAGATTACAAAACGTTGCCATTTTTCGTGACCCCACCCACCTCAAATTTGGAGGGCTAAAAATCGACATATTTCCCACCAAGTTTTTGGAATTGGAAGCTCAAATTTTGGGAAGTGTCTAACTTTAGCATAATTAACACCTGGACAAAATTTCAGAAGAATTGAAGGGTATGGGGGATATGGCCTGGACGATTTGACATGGAATTACCCAAATACATATGTTAAGTCACTTTCAACTCTAACTCTGGAGATTTGAAAGAATGTTTTCAAACGTATATATTCTGTTATACGTTTAGTCTGCTATGGAGGCGATTAGTGTAACGGTTAGTCGAAGAAAATGGACTCGTCGACCTGTGTTCAAATCCTGGACGATACTGTTTGCATTTCCCACAGTTGGATGCATATCTTTCCCTTGGGAAAAGTATGCATCCAACTACTCTCCGTTCAGCTGTAGGTAAATAGTAGGGAAGGTCGGGCTCTTTAACCGCGGCTAGGTAGCAAATTTAAGAGAAGGAAAACCTGCTAAACGCTATATATATATATAGTGTGTGTGTGTGTGTGTGCTAATGTATGTAAAAAGAGAATGACCATTTTTTAGTCATTTATTTTATTCATGCATATTTTTTTTGGTTAAAGAAATTTGAGAAAGGATATACCAAATGTGTCCTACTATGATTTTCACTCGCTTAAATTAGTGTGTTGCATTCCATGTAGTTTCCTCTTTATACAATTTAGATTATAATTCATCATGTTGCGCTGAAAACAGGGGATCCTATGACTCTCTCTCTCTCTCTCTCTCTCTCTCTCTCTCTCTCTCTCTTTCTCTTTTATTTCTCTCTCTCTCTCTCTATCTATCTTTCGCCTCTCGTTCCTATCTATCATTCCCCCAGGCAATTTCTCCTCACGACATTTAGTGTCCACACAGAGCTGATCAATGTAAACTTTTGCAGGTTGGATCATTCAAGTGTGTCCATGTATTAGATGTCCACTTATCTCCCCTAGGAAACCATTTTTTAGCTAAATTCATATTGAGAAACCATTGGCCGGATTAGAGTAGAGATCGCTGTATTATTTATCTCTATGTTTAATTTTCACGGTATTATGCAACGGTGTACCGTTTTGTGTGTTACGTCAATACACACATATAGAAAACTAATATGTATATATATATTCACCAACTCCTCCACACGAACAGGATGCGAGACAGTCAATTTCTTATGCGGAGTTTAGCAGGTTAGAATTAAGTTTTCCTTCTCCTAGACGGGTCACCTAGCCAATGTTTAAAAGCCCAGTCTGTCCTACTATTTACCCTAGCTGGAGAGAGAGTAGTTGGATTCATACCTTTCCCAAGGGGATTAACGTTATGTGAAATGCAAACAGCATTGTCGAGGATTTGATCTCGGATCGACAAATCCATTTCCAGCGACTCTAACCATTACACCACATGCCTCCACAAAAAGAACTAATATGTATACAGTAGGTTCTCGTTTAAACATTGTTGAGTTCTTGGGAAGTGCGTCTTTAAGTGAAGAGATACGTCAAACCAATTTTACCATCATGATGATATCAATAAGACTTAAATTCTAATATCTACAGGTCACTGTCCATTGCCACTTAATTGTAACACTTTTTATTGTTACATATGTTTGATCCTTTTTTTTGTCTTTTGTGTGTGTATGTATGTGAGCGAGAGAGAGAGAGAGAGAGAGTGCGCGCGCGCGCGTGTGTGTGTGTGTGTGTGTGTGTGTGTGTGTGTGTGTGTATGTCGGCGGCGGCCAGTTGTAGTGCGCAGTGCATGTTTAGCTGTCACTGTAACAAATAAATCAATACATATTTGCCAACTGAACAAAATTGTAAGGAGCACCTTCTATTAGCACTCACTTCAAACCCAAACCTGAAACACGCCAACAGTCGCACTCACTGAACGCTTTTAGACTCAATCATTTCTTGCATGATTATTGGACTTTTCTTTTTTTGCAATATGTGGTTTTATTCTATTTCTTAAACTTTATAACCAAACGACATTCAGTGGGATTTACTGTGCTTCTGTATATACTAGTCCCCCCCCTCTCTCTCTCTCTCTCTGTATACGACACACTATCCCAAATTTCGGTAAAATTGAACAGCTTTCGCGAATCGAATGTAATACGGACTTCTGTCACTATTTTTTGTAAGCAAACATCAGATCGAGTAGTAATTCGGTATGTTAGAATAAGTAATTTCTTTTTCTGGCCAGATTCCCCAAAGGTTTGGGATATTTTGCTTCTTTTTAATGTGACAGAGTAAGGAATTATAATTTTGATGATATCCGAATTATTGAAAAAGAAAAGTTCAACATAGAGCAGGCCATGGAAGAAAAAACACATCAGGTTGAGGCTAGCGATCCTGTCTTTTGTTCATGATTAATCCAAACCTCACTTCTCTTTGAATACTTTGACTGTATCTCTTGCCGAGGAGTAAGCCCCCACCCCCAAAATAGGGTGTCCTGGGAGTGGCACTCAACTGCTTTCCATAACTCCCAGGTCCGCTAGGATTTATAGTACCTGTTAAGGTTTCATCTATGGGTCAAATAGATATGTTTAAAATTATCAATATTCGATATGACTTTGTGTAGAAAACCTCTTAAAAACAACAACACAATATATGAATGTACAATGAACGCGATTTCTGAATATCTAGTCCCCTTTGACCATTACTAGACGGCTGGTCGGAGAAGCCCCTTCCAATCAATCGGCTGGTCACGTCAAGCCCTAGCACCTATATGATTTTCCCAACCCTATTGCCTTTATAACAAGCCCAAACCCCTTTTAGCATATATGTGCTAGAAGGTGACTGGTGATCAATGTCCTGAGTAGGACGTTAAACTATCTGATGGTGAAATTCCAACTCTGTAGATTTGGGAAATGTGGAGTACCACTTCATCAACATTACTCTCGGGTCCACTTTAACCCGGAGTGGTAGTACCTGTTAGGGGCCAACCTATGGGTTAAATAGAAAAAATGAGTTTTAAAATTATTTAAAAATTGAGTTTAAAAAGAAAATTGAATACCCATTAAGAATAAATCAAGCAAATCTTCTTCGGCATAATGTAACCAAACAAAGGTTGACATGCCGTAAAATCCAGCCAACCATCCAACCTTAATATCTAGAAGGGTTGACATGCCGTTAAAATCAATTAATCAATCAATCCTCATTGGGAATTGAAGTCTATTGAATTCGAAAGGGATATATCCTGAGAATCGGCGGAGAGGTACACAGATCCAAAACACTGTCCCTCCACGGTACACCTGTTCTCATTTCGAAAGAGTAAGAATTGCCAGCTGTGTGAGACTCACTCATTAGGGAGATGCCACCGGGACTAGGAGGAGGGGTCCTGTATTAAATTCTATCCCGAGAATAAATGTCATGTTCGCCTATTCCAGATAAGACCTGTAAGACTGCTTAACAGCGAGCCACGTTCTGAGAAAAGGGACCCAATTGGATCCCTTGCAATTACTTGGTGTTTAGCATAGAAAGGTGCCGTCTAAAAGTAGCTGTTGCAATTACGATCATTCTGAAGGAATTTTTCACTCTTATCCGCTCCTCCATCAAACAATTTTCAGGGGTTCAAAAATCTCGCTGAAATTAACACATATTTGCCACTTCGAACCTTTGACCCATAGTTGACCCCTATCCACCTTGAAATTTGTCAAAATATTTTCGCACTTCACAGAAAACAATAATTCATTTTATTTGGCTAGAAATGTCACGCTGGGCTGTTTGATTGACCTTTGGTAACCTCTAATTACATCAGAGGTCAACCTCAAATAATTGATGTCTCAACTGCCTTCTGCATTTTCATATCAAAGATTAGAGCTTGGTTGTGTAAATGTAATCGTTGCATACACACAGACAATTATTTGTATTAGTTAGGAATACTTGAAACTATAACTTTGTTAACAAATGATTATTAAATGGGAATAGTTACCTGAAACCATACAATTACTTGAATAATTAGTATTAAAGAGTAATATGATTTGCTAGAATATCCGATACCATATAACTGTGTGCAAACAAATGATTATTATAGACGAATAAGAAGTGCTATTAAAATCTAATATAATATTGAAAATATAAATAATCATGATTACAATCAAACATTTACTGATGAATCAATTTTCAGAATTAAATAACTCTTAAGGAGTAAACGAATAAACCAAATTGATCTATTGGTCAAATAGATCTGTTTCAGATAATGTTTAAAACTAGCAGGAACTGTGGATATACCACGGTTTGATAATTTAAATGTAATCGTAGCATACACACAGTTCCTTGTTCCAATGTTCCTGCAGAAACGTAGATGTACAACAAGATATCTTATAATGGATATTTGGTGTCTGTCTGGTGTGGTTAATTTGCATACTGGTATTAACAAAACCGGGTTTGATAATTAATTACTTGGTATTATTGATCTCTAATATGGTTTTATTCTCCAGCGTATTAAAGTCAATTTTAGGAATGATTTTATATAGAAACACATTAAAATATAATTAAAATAAGTAATCTTTTTATATGCGTTGTTATTTAATTTCGTTAGTCTTTCTAACTTAATATATTCTATCACATTAAACCGTCGGAACCACAAAGTTACTGATTTTATATCAGCCCTCGGCATATAAGTAGCAAATTTTAGATCTGTACGGTAAAGTGGGGAGCTAATGTCAAGTGTGGCGATTCACCTCAGATGCAAGAACTATCTTCCAGCTTTAGTGAACAGGGAATATTCACTCACTGTCCGGCTAATATTGACAATAGGCTACTCCGTCGATTGTATATATATATATATATATATATATATATTCGTTCGTTTTGTATGCGCTGTTTTTCTCAACCCTTTTTATCATATATTCATTTACTAAGCTTAGTTTAGATGTGGCACAAGGCCAGAAGTATGAGGCGCCCAGTGCGAATTGAACTCACCAACACTAATCTGCGAAACTAGCTTGCTAACCATTACACCACGTGAGGTGCTCCCCTTTTATCATATATGTACTAGAAGGCGATAGCTGAGGGTATGACGTTAAAAAGCATCTGGTGCTGAGGGGTGTGTGGAGTACTCCTTCATCACCATGACTCCCAGGTCAACTCTGAGTCGGAGTTGTAGTATCTATTAGGGTTCCATCTAAGGGTTAAATAGAAAAAAAGTTTACAAATGCTTTTTTAAAGATTGAGTTTAAAAAATTGAGACCTCATCAAAAATAAATAAAAGAAAACGTATTCGGCACAAAATAACCCAACAACAGATGACATGCCGTAAAATCCAACCAACCATCCTGCTTGTGGTGAAGGAGGAGGGTAAATACATAAATGCATACTCACCTGATCGAGTCTCTGTGTGTCCAATCTGAAACGTAGCGTAGTGGTTAACGTGCTGGATTACGACATCGTAAGCGAGTTCGAACTCCATTCACGCTATTACGTTCACTTTTGGTCTAATACCCTTAGAAAATGTATGAATGTCCCCATCTCCAAATGGGTCGGTTTAGCTCTGTTGGTAGAGCACCCGCCTAGTAATTGCAAGGTTCTGGGTTTATTAACGGTCCCCCACCAACTCAGCGAATGAATAGCATAGATTATGTGATCTGGTCTGTGTGGTAAAGTGGGGAGCTGACGGTATGTATGGCGCTCCACTTCAAACAAAATTATGTCCTTGGTTTAGCGCTAGCAAAAAGGGGATAGACTTCTTCGTGGTCTGGCTGATATCGACAATCAGCCATTCCACCAACTTACTTATTGTTCTTCTACAAGGATAGCTTTGACATTAAATAACCCAAGAAGGTTTATATGCTATTAAACAGAAACCAAACCAATCTGAAACTGTTACATTTTTGTGTACACGCATAATTTGTGTGCGTTTGCGTGTATTTTAATTGAAGCATAAGAACATGTGTGCATGTATGTCTACTGTAGTTTTAGTCTCCTTTCTTCATCCTACTTATTTCAAGTCAAGTCATAATCCGACATCTCTCTTATCTCTTTCTTCCTCCAAGCTTACAACTCTCACCTCATAGCGCGCAAAAAAAGAAAGAAAAAAAAGAATAAAGGTACAGGAATAATCCAGACTTGGAAAATATCTATAATTTCCTCTGACAGTTTTATATACGCTGACAGAAACAATGAAAGCCTTAAGACATTTTGTTGAGACAACCGCGGCCACAGAAACAATTTACTATCACTCAATGTACGAAGCCAATAGTGCGCGCGTGTGCAACATTGAATAACAATCAACTGGTTTCCCGGTGGGCCGGTACTTTTTCCATTGTTTACTTACTGCGTGTAGGTATGACTCCCCCACCTTCTCTCTCTCTCTCTCTCTCTCTCTCTCTCTCTCTCTCTCTCTCTCTCTCTCTCTCTCTCTCTCGTATAGAAACGTCTCGGACTTATCCATTCCGACGTCAGTCGTAAAAACTCAAAGGCAGAAAGTGAATATTTGTGTGCAAATAATTCGCTTAAACTAGAGGTTATTGCTTTCGTGGTGAGTTCGCGCGTTGCCTTGGTGACTGGGATTATTCTCTCTTGTTCTGACCCCCCCCCCCACTCCTCCTCCACCAAACTCAAAGGACATTATGACAAAGCAAGAAACTAGAGATTAACCTTCATGCTTTGGTGTTAAAATAAGAAAATAGAAATGTCGAGCAGCAAAGAATTTGACTGCATTATGATATATCATTATAAGTGATTTAAAAACAAAACAAAAGACACATTAAAGTTGAAAATTGCAAATTACATTACCATAATAGAATGCTGTTTTCATGTTCCTTTGTTACAGAAAACTGGAATATGAAATAGATGTTTGACTATTGTTTTGGAAGGTTTGTTGTGTGCGTATATAGCAATAGCATAATCTTTACAGATCACTGACATCCCTCAAAATCCTATAACTCCACCACCAGAACCTTTCCTCTCGTGAGCTTTAAAGTGACCAAAAGTTTGATGCAAATATGACGTCCTTCCCATTGTATCGGATGGAACAGATGATAAAATTTGATGCTTATGCACCACCGTATTTCTCTTAAGACCAGAAGCTGACTTACAGACACTGTTACAGATTGCACAAGACATAGCTTATATATATATATATATATATATATATATATATAACCATGGGAGATCTGTTAGTCTTTAGTTACCCTTTTTTTGTTATTACTCTGTTTTTTAATGGAATATAATTGTGCATCTTATTAGTTTTTGACATGTATCCTGATTTGGTCTTTACATGTATGTAAAAGTTAAAAAAAAGTAAAGTCTAGGGTTGGCCCAAAGTCTATATCAGCCAGACAGCGAAGGAGTCTATCCCCTTTTTACTAGCGCTTGGCCAAGGAGATTGTTTTTTTTATCGTAAATGAGGTGAAGCGCCAAGCCTACCATCAGCTCCTTACTTTACAACATAGATCCCTGTGCTACTCATACGCTGGGTTGGCAAGGGCCGGTATCGAACCAGGAACCTTGTGGTTCCCAGGCAGATGATCTACCGACTGAGCTAAACCGGCCCTACCCTTTTTAATATGAGTTTGTCTTTCCTTAAAGAATAGTCAATGTTAGGTTATCCATTATATATCCTAATGCCTTATAAGGATCTACAATTGGTTTCGATTGATGTCCACCAATTCTTGTAGGGTTATATTTAGGTACTGGCAAAAAAAAATCGGATACTACGAGTTTTAAAAGCGAATTAAAAATAATTAAATCTATTATTTAAGGTCAAACTTTGTCTAAATCGATAAGTAGTAACATAATGACCATCATTAAAAAAAGAAAAATATCATTACATATGCAGTTTATTTCTAATAGATTTAAAACGATTTGTTTTGGTCAATTTCGACGCAATGTGCCATTCTGTCTCTTCTTCAAAGGTTTTAAGCGCTTGTTTACAATTTTAATATAACATTCGTAATTGAAAAAAAAAAAAATTACCAAAAATCAGGTAATTATCTGATTTTAATGAAATTTTCGTTATTGATTTATCAATTAATGAATTTTATAATGCATCAGGTATTTTATTTCAAAACTTTAATCTAGTATTTTTGCTATGAAAAATTAATATATAAAATTCATTTAAAATAAAAATATTAAGTTTAAAATGTTATATTTTTAGATTCTAGAAATAAATATCTATTTAATGCAAACCTTATTTTAGTTAATCAAAGTATACGTTTTGAAGAAAAACTCTATTGAAAATGTAGCCCCCCCCCCTTTTAAGCAGAAAAAATATCGATGTATATTTTTTTCTTTTATAAGATAATAGCCAATAAAATAATTATCGAAATGAGTAAAAAAGAAATCTCCAAAAAATTACTTATTTATTATTTTTTAACATTTTATTTTCTGATTTTCGGTACTTATTTTCTTATGAAATATTCCACTTAAATTTTTTTTTCTATTTACAACTTCGATCTTTTATCTTTTTATTTCTACTGTAATTAGTATCAATCAAGGACAACTCGCCAATATTTTACACTCCCAAAGTAAGGGGGGTCAAAATTAAGTGACCTGCAAAAAATCAGAAAGCTTTGAAATAAAATAAATAATGTATCATAAAGATCATTCATTGATAAATAAACACTGAAAATTTCATTAAAATCCGATAATTCCCCGATTTTTGGTAAATTATTTTCTGTAAGGGGGGGGGGGCGCTAAAGTAATTTTGTCAAAAACGCATTTTAGGCTCATTTTGCCAGTGCCTGGTTATATTACTATTAGGTTATGAGAAAGATTTCTTGCTGGTCCAAAACTCAGTATCTAACATAACGGATTTTGAATTGTGTACATTTGGGTTTGGGGTGAACTAAATAATTTTTATCTATTAGTATCATTCGGTATTTTTACAACATGTTCGTGTTACGAGGTTAGAGTGCAAAGCTAATTAGCATAACGCAAGTTACTGTAACACTAAAAGTAGCTTTTTATTGTAGCAAGAGTTTTGTGGGTATTGTAATAAACGGTTAATGCAGAAATGAATTTTAAGTGAAAACAAAAAACAACAACAGTAAAACAAATAACAGACTTTATGGATTATTTTCACAATTAGAAATGATGATATGTTTGAGCATTAACTTATAGGTATACTAACTGCAGTACTTGGCAATACCCGTTATCAGAATGCGCCTGAAAATTATAGCAAACTAAATTTTCTATATCAACCTTTGCCAGACCATTTCTGTGTGTATAGCCAGTTAGCGCCTACACCAGTGATCTGATCATGATGATTCTTTTTCACACATGTTAAGCCCATCCCAAACAAGAGTGGCTAATTGGATTTTAATAAAACTCAGCCATATAACCCCTGAGGACCTCTTCACAATGAAAGAGAAAAGGAAAGATGATACTTTTCGAGCCCAAATTTCCCCGGTTCCTCTGAACGAAGAAAACTGGGGGGAGGGGGGGCTTACGACAGTGTTAAAAAATTTGTAAGGTCGTACATTCAAAATTCTATGCAGGCCATAAGCTTCTTTTGAGATATTTCAATTAAAATAAAAGGTCTCTTGAAATCGGCAAGAATTCACAGGTGACCTCGTCAGCTTAGACTTACCAGCTTATTTATCATGAATGTAATGAAATTTGGACTGCGAAGACTGCTTTAGTCGCCTGCCATTTACCGCAACGGAAGCCCTTAGTCCACAGGAGACCATCTTACTATTGGAGTACTAAATCCAGATTCCCAATCATAGGTCAAGAAATTACGAAGTGAACAATAAAGAATACAGTTATCAAATAAGTGCTTTTGTTTTATGTCCGACATGAATGGTGAGACACATTTCCTAAGTCACAGGAATTGCTTCAATATTTTAGTAGGAATCATCATCACGTTGTGGTTAAAAATGTGTTTTATGGACGAAGAGAATTAAACTCTATAAGGAAAGGAATCACTGTGAATAAACACTTCATAATAGAGACACAAGGTTATGGAAACACACAAAATATATTGTTTGTCTCTCTCTCTCATATATATATATATATATATATATATATATATATATATTTGGGAGAATATGTGCTTAATTGAAGTCGAACCTAATTTTTTGAAAGTTAATTCATTAATAATTAATTAGGCGGGATTTAATTATTAATGAATTAACTTTCAAAAAATTAGGTTCGACTTCAATTAAGCACATATTCTCCCAAATATTGTCGGCTGAAAATAGCCATATCAACAAACATCATATATATATATATGTGTGTGTGTGTGTGTGTGTACGTCACTCTTTTCCTGGCTTCATATCTGTAAATCTATCAAATATATATTGAAAATATCAGTTATGTATAAATATATTATTGTGTATCTAACAAAAACTCGCTATGATGTGCCAGTGTTACTAGATTAGGGTCACCCCCCCCCCATTCATATAATGTAAGTAATGTATAAATATATTATGATTAACTAAGAACTCAGGTGTTAATTCAAATGTTGCAACAAGTTGTGGGATTAGTTTCAAACTTAGAAAAGCACTTAGCTATTTAAAATTTTACATGAACTCTATATATTTACCCACCTATTCCGCACGACTAAGATGCGACATAAGGTCAATTTCTTAAGAATGTAAAAAGTATAAAAATCTTGAAACAGATTAGCATTATCACTTCTTGGGTGATTTGGACAGTCTCATTTTTAATCGGAGGGTGCTGCAAGATGATAAAGGTTATACAATTAAGTAATACGAATATATATTATTATACTAAAGCTGAGTTAATCAACTTTTGCTTCCTAAAGGCCTTTTTACTGTTT
This sequence comes from Doryteuthis pealeii, assembly GCA_023376005.1. Classification (NCBI taxonomy): domain Eukaryota; kingdom Metazoa; phylum Mollusca; class Cephalopoda; order Myopsida; family Loliginidae; genus Doryteuthis; species Doryteuthis pealeii. The sequence goes on from CM042150.1 coordinate 1,115,766, forward strand.
AGTTTAATGACACGAAAATTATAAAAAAATATTCCTTACTTTTAGAATTGAATTATGTTTGTTTGTTTATTTATTGATTTTAATGGCATATCAACCCGTCTGGGGTTATGTCATGCCTAACGGTTAGGAAGTAATACATATCGTGTATTTATATTTATACATTTTAGTAATTGGTTTTAGCAATGTGTTATCATTATTGGGGATTATGTTGTATGGTATTGATTAGTTTCATGTCTATATTCTATGGTATAATTTTATTTCCCTAAAAAAGGAGAGAATATCCTCTATGTTGACATTTTCAAATAGATCTTTCATATTGTTTGCTTTAAAATAACGGTTTCTGATATGAGCAAAAAACCTGCATTCCATGAATAAGTGTTTAACTGTCGAAGGTGTTTGACATGTTTCACATTGTGGTTGTTCTTGTTTGAGTATATAGGAGTGCGTTAGTTTTGTATGACCAATGCATAATTGGGACACAATGACTTGTTCCTTTCTAGACTTCTTTAAAGTTGGTCTCCAGCCTCCCAAAGTGGGTTTGATTAGGAAGAGTTTATTGTGTATGATGTTATTCCAGTGTTGTTGCCATTTTGTATGAAGGAATCTATTAATTTTAGGTTTCAAGTCAGTATATGGAAACTTGTCGGGGATCAAATCTAGAGCCGATTTTCATTCTTTCCCTCACATCCTATATGGCTTGGGATCCAGCATATCATAATCTCCTTCGAGTTAGACATCGAGTCTAATCTATTCAGGTGCCTAATGATGTGAGGGTCTTCCAGTTTTTTTTTATTTCTTAATGATAGTAGGACAGAGAGCGAGAAAAAATATGTTTTAATTAGTTCTAATTAGTCGTAATTTGTAATTAAATCAAAAACCAACTAATCTCTTACTTTACTCTGTGTCTATCTATTTCTTCCCCTCTATGTATCTCTTGAATACCCCCTCGTTATATAATGCTAGTTTCTCTGAAGTGTAGAGAGTGAGAGCCGGGAGAATTTAAAATGTATTTCTATGTTAAATGTCACAACCAGCAACCCGTAGTTTAAATGAGGTCAAACATTTACTCTTTAGAAAATGATTTTTAAAGTTTCGTCCGGCCATATTTATTTATTATTTTTAAAAAGATTTTATTCGCTTTGCTAACTCCCTTTTCCCTAATCTCAATTATCTACCCAGAGCTGAATGGGTGACCCAATGGGTCACGTTTTGTCTAGTTAATATATAGATTTCAGTAGATTTCGCTGTGAGAATTATTCCCCCCCCCCATCTTTCTATAACCTGGTAGCGAGTTGGTGAGGTGGTCGCCGACTGGGTTGTCCCATTTCCCTCTCTTGAAGCTGACACCCCCTCGTTGTGGTTCATACCTAGGCCTTAAAAGGCCGACTGCGAGGCAGGGGAAGAGACGAAGCTGAAAGCAAGTTGGTTATACGTGCAATTCCACATTACTTCTTTCCCCTCAACTAATTGACCCAGTACGAGTAACAGTGGGTCGCATTTTTGAAGTGGTTAGCTGCAAAGCCCACTAAATTTCGCAACCACTTTATTTACCTGGTCTGGTGGCTACCCCACTAAAGCTCGCTGCTTTCCCCTCCCCACTGCGTCGGGATAAGCGCCTCATATTTTTCCTGACATCGCATAAATGCGTCCTGACCTCCTGCCCTAAAAAATGCTAAGCGTTGCCAGCTGAAAAATTAACCCGCGCTATGATTGAACTTCCTAGCTGTTTGAAGGCGTTTTCCCCGAAAAGTTAATGCGATATGAAAGCAATATTTTACCCCCAAGTCTTTTCCCCGACAAGTGAATATTTTAAATGCTCCCCCTCTTTAAAATATTTTTAGCATTTTGAAGGCGTTTTTATCGACAAATAAGTTTTTAGTGGTTTGAAGGTGTTAAAAGTAAGCCACCGCCCAGGTTTTTTAATCGAAAAGTAAATTTAAATATTTTAACCTCTTAAAGTATCTTTTTTTTTTTTCGGTATTTTCATTTTATTTTAATTCAAAACAACTGTCACGAATTTTTAAATAAATATGACCGAGTTTCGAAAATAAAAACAATCAATACCCAAACAACTGGATTTTCAGTAGGCACTGCTTAGCTTCTTTTTTTTTTTTTTTTTTTTGTAAGGTGCCATGACGCATTTATGCGATATGCACCGATTTGTATTGGCTATGATGTTAAATAAAGAACGTATTTGACTGAAACCAATAATTTACGAGGAGTCCATCGGAAGGATCCTCCTGTGTGGAAGGGTTGTAAACTGTAGTTAAGTGCATAAAGACAAATAGGGAGGACGACTTTTGAAAAAGGGAAAATGCAACCACTGTTTGTTAATAGAATAATTTTACAGTACAAGGAAGGAAAAAGATGTAAGGAAATGGTTTGCAGATAATGTGCTTTTGTTGGACTTAACGGTAATTGCATTTTGTCCTGGTAACTACACAGGGTGGCTTAATAACAGCAGCCAAATTCTTTGAGACTGTTGCCTCAATAACTTTAGGTTAGGCAGTGTGGCTAAGTAAAAGTGGGAGCTACTCTCACATCCACGCCGTCTTGGGCGTGTTGTAACAATGACAGATCTCCTTAAACAACCCAAGTCTAATGTTGAACGCTTGTCTTAAATATAAGGAACAGCTGACCGGTTTCAGAGCTAATATACTAGCTGAAAAGATATTATTATTACTAGTACAAAATAAAAAACACCCTCCGGACGATGTAAAAATAGATTTTTGGAACATATTGCCTGAGGGGTGAGAGTAAAAAATTCAATGTCAGCGAGTTTGTACCCTAAGTAAAATCATCAAATTCATTAAAGGATTAAAAAATAAAACAATTTGAAATGTAAACTTTAAATATGTATTAAAATAAAACAAACTATATATAGATATATAATACCAGTCATGTATTTATTAAAACTTGTTTTAAAAAACAATGAGGACTGTCTAATGTTGAATGTTCAAATTTTGAGTGTATTTATTCTATGTTATGACGATGACGATTTTGGGTAATGTGACGTAAGCAATGACGTAATTTTTGTTACAGACAAAAACCGGAAGCGAATCTCCATTATTAATAGATATATTTCTTCACATTTCATGTAATTGTTGCTTTCAGTTGATATTTTGCCGCCGAATCATCGATTTTTTTTATAAAAAGGAAAATAAAATTCCAGCATCAAATTAAACAGATGTAGTTAGTAACAATACATCAAATCCATTTTGGGCAACAAAATACAAACACTGAAATGTGTTTCTCAAGAAAATACTTCGACATAAAAAATAGTGTGATATATAAAGCATCTGTCAGTATATCTGAATTAAATGGAGTACACTCGGACACGTCGTCCGAGTGTACTCCATTTAATTCAGATATTAAGGGTTAAGAAGTCATGTTTATTCTCTAGTTAGCTTTGTGCCCAGACAAACAGCTTCTTCCAGTTATTAACATATAGATTATTTTTTATAGATTTTATTTTGGATAATGCCATAATTTCAACATAAGCCATGTATATAATTAAAAAAAATTCTTTTAAAGTCTATAGTGTTTGAAGATATTCTTCAACCTTTTTATAAATGCTTGAGACATCTTGAGTGGCTAAATACTTATTGTAATTGTTAAAAGATTTTTTAAAAGCCAATTGAAAGTATTATTAATGTAAAAAACCTCAGATTTTTTCTCATTTAAGAATAATTTGTTGTTTTTTTTTAAAAAAGGAAAAATTCACATTTCTAACAATTCTTTTGTGAATATTTATCTAGTCTGCACAATATCTCTCTAAGAGGTTAATCTCTTGAGATATGTGGATGTATCTCCAGACTTGTGTGTGCGTGTGAGAACATCTCTCCAGATGTGTGTGTGTGTGTGTGTCTATGCGTGCGTTCGTGAGAACATCTCCCCAGATGTGTGTGTGTGTATGTGCGTAAGAACATCACTCCAGACATGTGTGCGTGTGTAAGAATATCTCTCCAGATGCGTGAGTGCGTGCATCTCTCCAGATGTGGAGATTTTTTTTAGATAAATCTCTGGAATGCTTCAGAATTCGAAAGACAATGCAAAAAAAAAAGAACAAACAAAAAACAAACTATTATTTGTGAATTGGTCAAGTCATTCAGAAGAAAACATTGAAAGATGACAAATAAATTTTGCTCTGTGATTCAATACAATTTAGCCAACACTATTTTATAAATGATCAAACAATCATGAATCTGGAATAGAAGCTTTTTTTATATATATGTGACATATAATGTTCACCTGTCACCTTCAGATTCATTTATTTCACTCAGTGCTATATCAGCCACATTTTGGTCATTTAGTTCATCATTACTGAATTCCTCAAAGAATTCAGTGAATCAAAACCAGAATCATTCTTTAATGAAATTGAACTGAAATGAAGTGTAAAGTCCTAGAAAAGTGGTGGGGGGTAGAAAACTTAGATGATAGAATAATGCTATGAATTTATCTGAATTAAAGATTTCTTTAAAAAATACTAAAAATTTGTGCATTAGCCTAAACCTTGGTCCTAGTTCAGTTGGTAAGTATCCATTTTGCTAACGTGTGTGTGTAATATATATATATATATATATATATATATATATATATATAATGTCAATAAGTAAAATCGTCGGGGCGGTCTAAAGTTGGTATCAGCCAGGGAGTCTATCCACTTTTCACTAGCGCTAGATCAAGGAGATTGTTTTTAGCTTCGGAGACGGAGTGTTACACTTACCATCAGCTCTTCACTTTGCCACACGGATCCCTGTGCTACTCATACGCTGGGTTGGCGAGGGCCAGTATTGAACCCGGAACCTTGCAAGAATTAATGCATCAAATGTTTTATAAAAAATGAGTAGTACTTCGCCTTTATAAAGTGCATAAATTCCTGGTCTCTGTGTTTGGTAAATGATTTCTAATTCTTGTGGTATGCTGTTATACCCATTATTCTAATTCATCAGTTTGTCTCTTGAATAACCTGAACAGTTGTACAGAATTAGAAATGTATTCTTTTCTTGGCATCCAAATGGACATTTCTAGTTTTGACCTGATCAGATGTTAGAAACACAATGCTTAATCTGTATTAGCATTTTCTCAGTTCACCAAGAAATATTTTGCAATGATAATCCATTCTTCAATAGACATGTAGTTAAACTAATTAGGAATTGATGAACCTAGAGATCTAAATTTATGGACATTTCCAATATAGATATTCTCTCTCTATAAAAAATATTTCAGCTGTTTGTTTGGCATCTCTGGCTTTTACTCCTAAGCCCACCAGCTCATCTGCATTTTTGTCTGGCATCTCTGCTCTCCCCACCTACAACGCCTCTGCACATTTGTCTGACATCTCTGGCTCCCCACACACCAGATCCTCTGTATGTTTGGCATTTCCGGCTCCCAACCCCAATTCCTTTGCACGTTTGTCTGGCATCTCTGGCTCCCTAATTCAGTCCCTCTGCATGTTTGATTGACATCTCTGCTCTCCACTCACAGCTCCCCTGCATGTTTGTCTGGCATCTCTGCTCCCCACCACAGCTTCTCTGCGTGTTTGTCTGGCATCTCTGCTCCCCACCACAGCTTCTCTGCATGTTTGTCTGGCATCTCTGCTCCCCACCACAGCTTCTCTGCATGTTTGTCTGGCATCTCTGCTCCCCACCACAGCTTCTCTGCATGTTTGTCTGGCATCTCTGGCTCCCCAATTCAGACCCTCTGCATGTTTGATTGACATCTCTGCTCTCCACTCCCAGCTCCCCTGCATGTTTGTCTGGCATCTCTGGCTCCCCTGCCCCTCTGCATCTTTGCCCTGCATCTTTTCACCCTTCCCCATACACTCCATGTCTGTCTGTCTTCGTTGGTCATAAACCTTCTACTAACCTAGTAGGCAACAATGCTAAACTTCAAATCTTAATTACCAAGTAAACTGAATCCAATCAATCTGTCTCTTAATTCTCGTGGGAATTAATTACTTCAGATTTTATCAGAGGAAATTGAAAGGGAAGAGATTTTTTTCTTCTTTTTTTCATTAATTACACTTTCAATGCACACAGACAGCAGGAATATATTTCTGTGTTGTTTTTTTTCAACATATTTATATTCTAAATGTTATAAAGTCAGGAGTTTATTAGACATTGGGTTTTTTTTTAATAGATTTCAGAAAATAATGTCGGTCTGACTTTTTCCTATTGATTTATTATTGTCTTTTGCAATCATTTTTGTGCACATTTTATGGCTTTTGTGTTTTGTACATATAATATCACAGAAAAGTCTCGATTATATATATATATATATATATATATATATATATATATGGAGGTGAGTGGTGTTATGGTAAGTCATAGGAAATGGACTTGTCGACCAATGTTAAAATCCTGGACAACGCTGTTTGCATTTCACATAGTGCTAATACCCTTGAGAAAGGTAAAAATTCATATATTCTCCCTCCAGCTATGGTTAAATAGTAGGACAACAGGCTCTTTAACCTTGGCTAGGTAACCAGTCTAGGAGAAGGAAAAATTTGAATTCAAACTTCACTTAAGAAATTGACCTTGTGTCCCATCCTACTCATGTGGAGGGGTTGGTAAATATATACATATCTTATTATAATGGAGATTCAGGATCTGCCTGAAACTACATCACTGCTTACATCATAATAGTCTCAAGAATTGCATAAATTTATAGTCAAAATCACTAATTAATAGAATAAATATTATTAATATATAAATATTAATATATAATATATAAATATTATTTATTAATGATGTCTCTCTGAAAATCTAAATTAGATTTACCTCGAAACAGCCCATTGTTATTAGTGTGTTTAAATCCTGCAATGTGTCTTATATATCACTAAGAAATAAAGGTTTACATAATGTGGTGTGGTTAATTTGCATAGTGGTTTTAACAAAACTGGGTTTAATAAATGATTACTTGGTGTTATTGATCTCTAATATTGTTTTATTCTTTAACATATTAAAATCAATCCTATGAATGATTTTATATGGAAACAAATTAAAATGTAATTCGAATAAGTGTAATCTTTTTTATATGCATTCTTATTTAATTTTGTTTGTCTTTCTAATTTGATATATTTCATTACATTAAAACTTAAATGTTGTGCCAGGAGGGTGCATATTCTTGCTAGTAAAATATTTTACATATTGATTCTAATAATGTTGTTAAGAAATATGACTGGTTGAAAATAATTTATTCATGTGACATTTTTCACTTTTACAGTTTCATTAAATAGAAGATTTAATTTTTAAATATGAAATGTCATGGAACAGACTGCAGTTGTTCTTTGGAATTTTTAAATTATCTTATCATTATAAAAATATAATTAATAATTAATAATTATAAAAATATAATTAATAATCATTCTGGTTATTGTTAAAGGAAATGAACTTGGCAAATCAAGTTTATCTCCAGGACATCCTCGTTGTTTGCATGGCACATCATGATAATACTTTTGGGAAAGGTGTGAATCAAACTTTTCTCCATCCAGCTATGAGTAAATGGCTCTTTAACCTTGATATGGCAACAAGTCTAGGAGAAGGAAAACTGAATTCAAACTACGCTAAAGTAATTGACCCTAGGTGCGTCCGTGTGTGTGTGTGTGTGTGCATGTATATATATATATTTCAAGTCAGACTAATATTTTTCAACAATAATAATCTTCCCTTCTTATATTTTAGAGTTTTCAAATTAAAAAAAAAATCCTGAACAACTTGATGAAGCAAAATCTGCCATTGAAATAAATTATTTTCAAAAACCCAATTCCCATTTTTCTACAGTTGTATATATATATATATATATATATATATATATATATATATATATATATATATAATGTTTGCATGCACACACACATAATTACTGCATAATTGAATAAGACAAATACTAAAAGCTTTTGTGACACTAAATGCAGAGGTAACTGATTTACTTCATATATTCATGGTTGATTTTTTTTTATTTTTTATTTTTTTTATTTTAAAAACATTTTTTTAGAATAATTTTAAAGCATTTAAGACAGACTATTATAAAACCTAACTATATTTTAGGCTCAAGTGAACATAATTACATCAAACATAAAAATGTCATTTACTTTTAACAAAACATTATTTCACTAAAATACAAAATAACAATTGATATTTAAACAATTTGTTTTGACATTTCATAGTAGGACTGAAATATTTGTTTTATGATTTTTATCTCAATACTTGATGTTTATACTTCCTTTATGCCATCCTACACCTTAATGCAGAGTCAGGTCAGGTCTCACATAAATCCCCAACATGGGGTAGATGGGATTCCTTAGCCAAGGACAGCAATCAATCTAAACAAGGAAAAGTCTATTATAAAACCTCCATTGCCTAGTGGCTATACCTCTTTCCAAGAAAAGGCTAGGGGAGTAAACCCCAAAATAAAATCCTGAGATAGTCCCTGATATGATGTGTTACTGAATTTCAGTGCTATCCAACAAATCTTGCGACACTATCGTTGCCAAACTGCATTTTTTTTCCTTAACTTTGGCAGTGTGAAGAGGGGGGAACCTGACAAGGCTACATGATTCCAGGTTTTTTGGACACTACTCCATCAGCTCTAGTAGACGAATGGATGCCAACAACACCTTAATGTGTCTCTATTTGCAAATTGGGGTTTCAACTTTATTTCTCGTCCTATTTTCCCTTGTCTGCCATTTTTGATAGATTCTGTCTTTGTTCATGAATATTTCAGAAATTTGAATTTTTTTATGAATCTAATCTGAAAAAAAAGAGAGAAATAGTGGGTCCTATTTGTTTTACTGGTGGACTTTATTTAATCTATGGTGGAAACCTGCAAATAAAATTTTGTAGATATTTCATTTTAAAAAAAGTTTGAGTACATACATCATTTCTATTTTCTCCTGTCACTTTTGAGAATAGAATGTTATGAATATTTAATAAAATTTCCTCAGAATTGAACTAAAGAACCAAAGAATGATGCACCCCATGAAAGTATTACATTTTTAATTTCAAAACTTGTAGCCTAAAACACCAAATGTAACATGCATGTGTATATTTAAATAGATTTAAATATATAATAGGGTGATGCAAAAGTGTCCAGCATTATTCTTTTGTGCAGAGTTAAGGAAAATCTTAGTGCCTTTCTGAAGTTTTTATTGTTAGAAAAAAAAGAATATTTAAATGCTGACTGTGCATAGTCAGCATTTAAATATTCTTTTTTTCTTTCTTTTTTTTTTTTTTTTCAAAATGGTGTCCTGGATAGATATTTACAAACCCCTCCACATGAGTAGATTATGACACAAGGTCAATTTCTTAAGTGGAGTTTAACAGGTTTCAATTCAGTTTTCCTTTTCCTAGAGTGGTTGTACTGGGTATGATGTTAAACTGCATCAAATGGTGAAGTTCCAATTTGGAGCCTTGGGGAATCTGATATACCCCCTCATCACCATTACTCCCAGGTTGACTCTGAGCCATAATGGTAGTAACTGTCAGCATCCCATCTATGGGTTAAATAGAAAAAATTGAGTTAAAAATAAAAAATAAAAGTTTTGAAAAATGTTTTTTTTTAATTTGATACCTAACTAGAATTAATAAAAAACATCTTCCGTATAAAATAACTTAAGAGTTGACATGCTGTGAAATCCAACCAATCTAGACTGGTTGCCATACCAAGGTTAAAGAGCCCAGTCTGCCCTACTATTTACCCCAAACTGGTGGGAGACTAGGATGCATACCTTTGCTAAGGGTATTAGCTCTATGTGAAATGCAAACAGCCCCATTCAGCATTTGAACACAAGTTGCTATGTCCATTTCAAAATTGGCCAGGATAGGACGCTAAACTGCATTTGATGGTGAAGCTTCTGGGAAATGTAGAATCCCCCTTCATTATCATTACGCACAGGTGTTCTGACTCAGAGTGCTGATACTTGTTAAAGTCCCATCTATTATTATTATTCCTATGCAATAGGACAGTGTGCCAAAAAAAAAAAAACAACCTTAAGAAATAATGACACAAAAAATGTAGATATGAACTTAAAATGGATGTTATTTCCTAAACTCTAGTGTCCTCGGTATGACGTTAAACTGCATCTAGTGGTGAATTTCCAATTTTGATGCTCTGGGGAGTGTGCAGTACCCTTTATGACCATTATTCCCAGATCCACTTTGACCTGGAGTAGTAGTACCTGTCAGATGAGGTCAAGCATGTTTTCAGAACTCCAAAACCACACTTGACCTCAGGGTTATTGTCTGATGATGATTTTAGTCTAAGATAAACAGAGAACACTTGAACAAGGACTGAGAATACAGTGACTACCCAGCATTGCCTGGGAAAGTTAAAAAAAGTTAATCTTGTAGATATATCATTACTGAATTACAAACTCCATTAAAATCCCAATGTAAAAAAAGAACTGCATTGACCTGGCCTAGTGGGGCATCAGAAAAAAAGTGCACAGACATTCTGAAAAGAAAAAATAATGTCTTCTATCTAAAATATTAAATGCAAAAAAAAAACATCCATGCTATTTAAAATTTATTTTTTAATCATCTTCATGAACATAAATCAAATCTTCATTAGTTTTGCTCAAAATCAAGATCTGCTGATAGTGAATGTGTGTGTATATATATATATATATATATATATATATATATATATATATATATATACTTTGTCTTTGTTTTATTTTCATAGATTCAGCCGGCATACATACATACATATACACACACCAACTGCCCTTTATATATGTGTAGATAGATAATCAACAGAGATTTCCTTATCTGATTTTGGTTTTCTTAATCCATCGCCACAATCATGAATGATATCTCAGCTAAAGAAACCATTTAAAAGTCAAGAGAGAAAAGATCAGGATGTTTGTCTGAATTAGATAATGAAGAATTCTACTTCTACTAGACTATCCATTTCACCATTCACCTCACTTTACCTGCCTGCTGTGTGTCTATTATTCAGTAATAAGTGTCTATTGTTCTGCTAGCCATAATATAAGTCAAGATACTTCATGCATACCAAATTGGTTCCTCTAACTCTCAGCCGACTTTTCCCATTGAGAGTCAAATTAAGTATACAGTAAAGAGTTTTGCTGAAAGGCACTTTGCAGTTGAAATACAAAATACCTTTCTAATATCACAATTCTTCACTTGTAAAATGGCAACATTTGACATTGGAACTGTCTTGAGAAATAGGGAGACATCTTTTGAGGTTGCAGGTTTTAAGTGAGCCACAAGCAGCTACGTGGAATATTATTTCCAATTTTGATATAAATACGAAAGGTTAAAGCTAAAGATCGCAGACTGAGTGATTTTTATATTTTAGTCTTTATAGAAAAGTTTGTTACATAGATATTACTCACCTCGGTAGAGACAATCAGTCGCAAAATTCATCCTAATATATTAAAATATCAACCATGTTTATGACCCACGTTTTTGAATCAAATATGGAAACACAATTAGCCTAATGGTTATCATCATAGGAAATGGAATTAGTGACCAAGTTCAAATCCTGGACAAGGCTGTTTGCATTTCACTTATCACTGTTATTAGGAAAAGCATGAATCTATACCTTCTTTCCCTTTCTATCTCACTATTTAGTTCTTTATCTTTTTCGTCTTCCTTTATCTTCATTCATTTTTCTTTCTTTTTCTTCTTTCTTTTTCTATCCCGTTTTTCATTTCTTTCTCTATTTCTTTTCCCGTTTATTTTCATTCATTTTCCTTTTTCAATCCCGTTTTTCAGTTCTTTTCTTTTTTTTCTTCCTTATCTTCATTCATTTTTTCTTTTTCCTTTTTTGATCCCACTTTTCAATTTTCTCTTTTTTTTTTCTTCATTCGCTTCTTTTTCTTCCTTTGTGACTTCAATTCTTCTCTTTTTCTTTCCTTTTTCTTATTTGTTATTTTTCTTTTTTATGTTTCCTTTTTGATCTCACTTCTCCATACTTCTCTTTTCTTTTATTTTCTTTGTTCATTGGGTTCTTTAGCTTTGGTTTGGCAACCATTCTGAGAGAAGGAAAACTGTATTCAAACCAGCTATACTCCACTTGAAAGAAAACCCTTGTGCCATATCCCTGTCCACGGTGGAAAAGTTAGGTAAATACATATTCTATGATTGGAATAATAATGTATTTCACAGCATAAGAAATTGATATTCAAGCCTACCATTTCAAATACTGATTTCTTTTAGGGGAAGGTAGACTCTTCCTATTTAAAGGATTTTCTACCATTTCTTACTCACACTTTGATCTGTGCTATACTCACCTAAGCAAAGTGAATCACTCTCTCAGCACAAAAAATTCAGAATTTTACAGGTTTTTTTTAATTTGTTGGTAAAAATCACATGTAATATTTCCATAAATGTTTCTATGCATTTTGATGTTTCGGTCAGCATCTAATTACTTGCTTTAACCCACTTAAGCCCATTTATTGGTAGAAAAATAGGTGAAACAAACCTCAAAAAGCTCTGAAACTGGTGTTTCAGAAAACGCGTATATAATAGAACTTCATGTTTCATGAGGCAAAGGTTCCCAATGTTTTAGACAAAAATGGTTATGATTTTCGGCTTTTCCAGGCCAAAATGCATGGGAAACCGTGCAGGAAGGTATGAAAAAAGGAAAAAGTTGATTTTTGAACAGATCTACAAAGTGATATAAGTATAAACAATATAAAAGTGATGAAAGCAAAATAGATTAAAATGAAATATTGCTAATATATAAACAAATTGTACTGATGTATCTACGTGTATCTATCTTTGCATTATATACCTTCCAATTAAGGAGGTGCATGGTGTAATGATTACTGTCATAGGAAATGGACACAAGACTATTTCATATCATGGATGAGGATGCTTGCATTTCACATAGTGCTAATACCTTTGGGAAAGGTATGCATCCAACTACTCTCCTAGTTATGGGTAAATAGTAGGGAAGACTGGGCTCTTTAACTTTTACTATGTAACCAGTTTAGGAGAAGGAAAACTCTAAATTCAAACCTGTTAAACTCCACTTAAGAAATTGATATCTGTATACTTTCAAAATTTCTATTCTAAAAGTGACTCATAAGATAAAATCCGTTACCACTGAGTAGCAAATTCGATTCTCACTGGATGCCCCACACTTGTGAATTTTTGTCAAATCCTACCTGTGGTGAATGATTCGGGTAAATAAGGAATGGAGCCCATTGTGGTGTAACAATCAGCAAACTAGTCTTGCAAATTCATTACTACTGCATGACGAGTTCAATTCATGCTGTATGCCCATATCTGCAACTTTGAGTTACATCCTATCCATGGCGAACGTGTTGGGTAAATAATGATGGTGTCCCATTGTGGTGTAAATGGTTATTTTGTTTGTTTTGTAAAAGCATATGGATGTCGGATATGGCCTCTGCCATTTTGGAACCTTATATATATGCTCTTTATATATGCTCTCTTATAATTTCCTTAATTTTTTTCATAATTTGAACTTCTCCTAAAAAAGAAATTTCAATTTAATGTTTTGTTTTTTTCAATTGACCAAATAACAAGATTAACCCATTCCCTGTTGGAAGGGCTTAGAATACATCATAGAGGGGTCAGACCTCACTCCAAGGGTTGTCTGGCTATCCATTAACTGGGTCAGACCTTACTCAAGGGTATCCACTTGGCTATCCCATTCACTGGGTCGACCTTACTCCAAGGGTATCCCACTTGGCTATCCATTACACTGGGGTCAGACCTCACTCCAAGGATTTTCTTGGCTATCCCATTACACTGATATGTTTAAAAATTATTTCCATTCAATAGAAATATTTCATGCCATGTAACTGAATTATTCATATTAAGAATCTATTTACTTGAATCTATAATTGTTTATTAAGGATTATCATTAGCTATTTGAAATCATATAACTGTGTGCAAACAAATGATTATTATCAAATAGTAATAATTACTAGAAATGATACAATTATTAGTATTAGCTAGGAATACTTGAAACCATACAATTGTGTGTAAATTATTTGTATTTGATAGTAATACTTGATATCATAACTGTAAATAAATAAATAAATTTTAAAAAGTTAAAAAAAACAACAGAAAAACAATTGCCCCAAAAGTGTAAATATAAATGTGCAATAACAACAATTCCTTAACCTCTAAGCTTAAAATGACCCGGGACAGGTTGACATGTTGTTAAAATCAATCAAATTTATAACTTTGTGCATGCTGCGGAATCTTTGCATTATCATAGCTTACAAAATTCAATAATTATTTTATAGGGAAAATCCAGTGAATAAACCTCAAGTTATTGTGTAAAATAATGAGTGAATTGACATGTAATGCATGTGTGGAAAGAGTGTGGAAAGAGAAAGATCCTAGAAAAATTTTGATAATGAAAAAAACAGAATTTGTTTAAGCATGTGAATAATGACATAGAGGTCACTGACCTTGGCTTCTTATTGGCTAAGGTATACCAACAGTGCAAGAGAGAATAAAATGTTTGTTCTCCAAGGTATTTTACTTGGGTTAAAGAAAAAATAAATGAGCCTTGAAAAAAAACAACAACACTGAGTCTTGTGTTTGTTAATTAAAAACTACCAATATATGCAAGGAGAGAAAAGACATCCCAAGAAGCCAATTAATTTCAGCCTTGAAGAACAGAGAGAATGCCAGCCAATAGTCAACTTTTGTGACAATTGAAACATCAATTTTTTCTATTTTAACCCATAGATGGGATGCTGACATTACTACATTATGCTCAGAGTCAACCTGGAGTATGGTGATGAGGGGGTATATCAGATTCCCCAAGGCTCCAAATTGGAACTTCACCAATTTGATGCAGTTTAACATCATACCAGTACAACCACTCTAGAAAGGAAAACTGAATTGAAACCTGTTTAAACTCCACTTAAGAAAATTGACCTTGTGTCATAATGCTACTCATGGAGGGGTTGTAAAATCTATCCAACACCATTTTGAAAAAAAAAAAAAAGAAAGAAAAAAAAGATATTTAAATGCTGACTATGCACAGTCAGCATTTAAATATTCTTTTTTTTCTAAAAGCAATTAAAACTTCGAAAGGCACTTAAGATTTTCCTAATTGCACAAAAGAGATAATGCGGGGACAACTTTTGCATCACCCTAATATATTTAAATCTATATTAAATATACACATGCAATGTTACATGGTGTTTTAGGACTACAAGTTTTGAACATTAAAATCGTGTAATACTTTCATGGGTGTGCATCATACTTTGGTTCTTTATTCAATCTGCGGAAATTTTATTAAAATATTCATAACATTCTACTCTCAAAAAGTGACCAGGAGAAAATAAATGATTATGTACTCAAACTTTTTTTAAATGAAATATCTACAAAATTTATTGGCAGTTTTCCACCATAGATTAAATAAAGTCCACCAGTAAAACAAATAAGGACCCACTATTTCTCTCTTTTTTTTCAATTAGATTCATAAAAAATTCAAATTCTGAAATATTCATGAACAAAGAAGAATCTGATCCAAAAATGCAGACAAGAAAAACTAGACGAGAAATAAAGTTGAAACCCCATTTGGGAATAGAGACACATTAAGAGTGTTGTTGGCATTCCATTCGTCTACTAGAGCTGATGGATAGTACTGTCCAAAAACCTGGAATCATGTAGCCTGTCAGGTTGCCCCCCTCTCACACTTGCCAAGTTAAGGAAAAAAAAAGCGTTTGGCAACGATAGTGTCGCAAATTTGTTGGATAGCAACTGAATTCAGTAACACATCATATCAGGGACTATCTTCAGGATTTTATTTTGGGTTTATCCCTAGCCTTTCTGAAAGAGTATAGCACTGCAACTGGAGGTTTATAATAGACTTTTCCTTTGTTAGATGATTGCCTGTCCTTGGCTAAGGAATTCCCATCTACCCATGTTGGAGGATTTATGTGAGACCTACCTGAACTCTGCATAAGTGAGCAGATTGCATAAAGGAAGTATAAACATCAAGTATTGAATAAAAAATCATAAAACAAATATTTCAGTCCTATATGAAATGGTCAAACAAATGTTTAAATCAATTGTTATTTTGTATTTTAGTGAAATAATTTTTGTTAAAAGTAAATGAACATTTATGTTTTGAGGTAATTAGTTCACTTGAGCCTAAAATTATAGTTGTTTTATAATATCTGTCTTAAATGCTTTAAATTATTCTAAAAAAATGTTTTTAAATAAAAAAAAATAAAAATAAAAAAACAATCAACAATGAATATATGAAGTAAATCAGTTACCTCTGCATTAGTGTCACAAAAGCTTTTAGTATTTGTCTTATCAATTATGCAGTAATTATGTGTGTGATGCATGCAAAACATTATACTATATATATATAATATAATATATATATATATATATATAGAATTAAAAACTGTAGAAAAAGGGGAATTGGGTTTTTGAAAATAATTTTTTCAATGGCAGATGTTGCTCATCAAGTGTTCAGGATTTTTTTTTAATTGAAAACTCTAAAATATAAGAAGGAAGATTATTATTCTTGAAAAAATTAGTCTGACTTGAAATATATATATATACATGCACCACACACACACACACGGACGCACCTAGGGTCAATTACTTTAGCGTAGTTTGAATCAGTTTTCCTTCTCCTAGACTTGTTGCCATATCAAGTTAAAGAGCCATTTACTCATAGCTGGATGGAGAAAGTTTGGATTCACACCTTTCCAAAGTATTATCATGATGTGCCATGCAAACAACGAGATGTCCTGGAGATAAACTTGATTTGCCAAGTTCATTTCCTTTAAACAATAACCAGAATGATTATTAATTATATTTTTTATAATTATAATTATAATTACTATTTTATAATTGATAAGATAATTTAAAAATTCCAAAGAACAACTGCAGTATGTTCCATGACATTTCATATTTTAAAATTAAAATCTTCTACTTTAATGAAACTGTAAAAGTGAAAAAATGTCACATGAATAAATTATTTTCAACCCAGTCATATTTCTTAACAACATTATTAGAATCAATATGTAAAATATTTTACTAGCAAGAAGATGACACCTCCTGGCACAACTATTTAAGTTTTTAATGTAATGAAATATCAAAAGAAAGGAACAAACAAAATTAAATAGAATGCATATAAAAAGATTACACTTATTCGAATTACATTTTAATTTGTTTCCATATAAAATCATTCATAAGGATGATTTTAATATGTTAAAAGAATAAACAATATTAGAGATCAATAACACCAAGTAATCATTTATTAAACCCAGTTTTGTAAAACCACTATCCAAATTAACCCACACCACATTATGTAAACCTTTTATTTCTTAGTGACGCTATATAAGATCACAGCAGGATTTAAACCACACTAATAACGAATTGGGCTGTTTCGACGGTAAATTAATTTTAGATTTCAGAGAGACATCATTAATAAATAATTATTTATATATTATATATTAATTATTTATATTTTAATAATATTTATTCTATTAATTAGTGATTTTGACTATAAATTTATGCAATTCTTGAGACTATATGATGTAAGCCAGTGCATGTTAGTTTCAGGCAGATTCCTTGAATCTCTATTATTAATAAAGATATGTATATATTTACCCAACCCCTCCACAGTAGTAGGATGGGACACAAGGTCAATTTCTTAAGTGAAGTTTGTAATTCAAATTTTTCCTTCTCCTAGAGTGGTACCTAGCCAAGGTTAAAGAGGCCTGTTGTCCTATATTTTAACATAGGGAGGAGATATTATGAATGTTTACCTTTCTCAAGGGTAATTAGCACTATTGAAATGCAAAACAGCCGTTGTCAGATGTTTATACATTTGGTCAACAAGTCCATTTCTATTGACTTACCATACACCACTCACCTCCATATAATATATATTATATATATATTATATATATTATATATATATAATCAGGACTTTTCTGTGCATTTATATGTACAAAACACAAAAGCCAAAAATGTGGGCACAAAAATATTGCCAAAAGACATAATGAATCAATGGAAAAAGTCCAGACCGACATTATTTCTGAAATCTATTAAAAAAAACCCAATGTCTAATAAACTCCTTGACTTTATAACATATTAGATATAAATATGTTTTGAAAAAAAACAACACAGAAATATATTCCTCTGTCTGGTGCATTGAAAGTTTAATTAATGAAAAAAAGAGAAAAAATCTCTTCCCTTTCAGATTTCCTTGATAAAATCTGAAGTAAATTAATTCCCACGAAATTAAGAAGACAGATTGATGATTCAGCTTTACTTAATTAAAGATTGAATTTAGCGATTCCTACTAGGTTAAGTAGGAAGCGTTTATGACCAACGAAGACAGACAACATGGAGTGTATGGGGAAGCGGTGAAAAAGATTGCAGGGCAAAGATGCAGAGGGGCAGGGGAGCCAGAGAGCCAGACAAACATGCAGGGGAGCTGGGAGTGGAGAGCAGAGATGTTCATCCAAACAGGCAAGAGGGTCTGAACCTTGGGAGCCAGAGATGCCATGACAAACATGCAAGAAAGCTGTGGTGGGGAGCAGAGATGCCAGACAAACATGCAGAGAAGCTGTGGTGGGAGCAGAGATGCCGACAACATGCAAGAAACTGTGGTGTGGAGCAGAGATGCCAGACAACATGCAGGAGAAGCCTGTGGTGCGGGAAGCAGAATGCCAGACAAACATGCAGGAGCTGTGAGTGGAGAGCAGAGATGTCAATCAAACATGCAGAGGGACTTGATGGGAGCCAGAGATGCCAGACAACGTTGCAAAGAATTGGTGGGAGCCGGAAATGCCAAACATACAGATGATTGGTGTGTGGGAACCAGAGATGCCAGACAAATTGTGCGAGGGTTTAGGTGGGAGAGCAGAGATGCCAGACAAAATTTGCAGATGAGCTGGTGGCTAGGAGTGAATGCCAGAAGATGCCAAACAAACAGCTGAAAATATTTTTTATAGAGAGAGAATATCTATATTGGAAATGTCCATAAATTTAAGATCTCTAGGTTCATCAATTCCTTAATCAGTTTAACTACATGTCATTGAAAGAAATGGATTATCATGCAAAATACTTGGTGAACTGAGAAAATTCAATACAGATTAAGCATTGTGTTTCTAACATCTGATCAGGTCAAAACTAGAAAGCCATTTGGATCAAGAAAAGAATAAATTTCTAATTTTGTACCAACTGTTCAGGTTAATTCAAGAGACAAACTGATGAATCAGAATAATGGGTATAACAGCATACCACAAGAATTAAAATCATTACCAAACACAAAGACCAGGAATTTATGCACTTTATAAAGGCGAAGTACTACTCATTTTTTATAAAACATTTGATGCATTAATTCTTGCAAGGTTCCGGTTCAATACTGGCCCTCGCCAACCCAGCGTATGAGTAGCACAGGGATCCGTGTGGCAAAGGAAGAGCTGATGGTAAGTGTAACACTCCGTCTCCGAAGCTAAAAACAATCTCCTTGATCTAGCGCTAGTGAAAAGTGGATAGACTCCCTGGCTGATACCAACTTTAGACCGCCCGCGATTTTACTTATGACATTATATATTATATATAATATATATATATATATATATATATATATATATTACACACACACTTAGCAAAATGGATACTTACCAACTGAACTAGGACCAAGGTTTAGGCTAATGCACAAATTTTTAGTATTTTTTAAAGAAATTTTATTCAGATAAATTCATAGCATTATTCTATCATCTAAGTTTTTCTACCCCCACCCACCACCTTTTCTAGGACTTTACACTTCATTTCAGTTCAATTTCATTAAAGAATGATTCTGGTTTTGAATTCACTGAATTCTTTGAGAATTCATAATGACCAAAAATGTGGCTGATATAGCACCGAGTGAAATAAAATGGATCTGAAGGTGCAGGTGAACATTATATGTCACATATATATAAAAAAAAAGCTTCTATTCCAGATTCATGATTGTTTGATCATTTATAAAATAGTGTTGGCTAAATTGTATTGAATCACAGAGCAAAATTTTATTTGTCATCTTTCAATGTTTTCTTCTGAATGACTTGACCATTCACAAATAATAGTTTGTTTTTTGTTTGTTCTTTTTTTTTTGCATTATCTTTCGAATTCTGAAGCATTCCAGAGATTTATCTAAAAAAAAAATCTCCACATCTGGAGAGATGCACGCACTCACGCATCTGGAGAGATATTCTTACACACGCACACATGTCTGGAGTGATGTTCTTACGCACATACACACCACACACATCTGGGGAGATGTTCTCACGAAAACGCACACACACACACACAACACACACACACATCTGGAGAGATGTTCTCACACGCACACACAAGTCTGGAGATACATCCACATATCTCAAGAGATTAACCTCTTAGACAGATATTATGCAGACTAGATAAATATTCACAAAAGAATTGTTAGAAATGTGAATTTTTTCCTTTTTAAAAAAAAAAAAAAATTATTCTTAAATGAGAAAAATCTGAGGTTTTTTACATTAATAATACTTTCAATTGGCTTTTAAAAAATCTTTTAACAATTACAATAAGTATTTATACCACTCAAGATGTCTCAAGCATTTATAAAAAGGTTGAAGAATATCTTCAAACACTTTAAAAGAATTTTTTAAAAATTATATACATGGCTTATGTTGAAATTATGGCATTATCCAAAATAAAATCTACAAAAAATAATCTATATGTTAATAACTGGAGGAAGCTGTTTGTCTGGGCACAAAGCTAACTAGAGAATAAACATGACTTCTTAACCCTTAATATCTGAATTAAATGGAGTACACTCGGACGACGTGTCCGAGTGTACTCCATTTAATTCAGATATACTGACAGATGCTTTATATATCACAATATTTTTTATGTCGAAGTATTTTCTTGAGAAACACATTTCAGTGTTTGTATTTTGTTGCCCAAAATGGATTTGATGTATTGTTACTAACTACATCTGTTTAATTTGATGCTGGAATTTTATTTTCCTTTTTATAAAAAAATCGATGATTCGGCGGCAAAATATCAACTGAAAGCAACAATTACATGAAATGTGAAGAAATATATCTATTAATAATGGAGATTCGCTTCCGGTTTTTGTCTGTAACAAAAATTACGTCATTGCTTACGTCACATTACCCAAAATCGTCATCGTCATAACATAGAATAAATACACTCAAAATTTGAACATTCAACATTAGACAGTCCTCATTGTTTTTTAAAACAAGTTTTAATAAATACAGGACTGGTATTATATATCTATATATAGTTTGTTTTATTCTAATACATATTTAAAGTTTACATTTCAAATTGTTTTATTTTTTAATCCTTTAATGAATTTGATGATTTTACTTACTTAGGGTACAAATTCATTGACATTGAATTTTTTACTCCCACCCCTCAGGCAATATGTTTCAAAAATCTATTTTTACATCGTCCGGAGGGTGTTTTTTATTTTGTACTAGTAATAATAATATCTTTTCAGCTAGTATATTAGCTCTGAAACCGGTCAGCTGTTCCTTATATTTAAGACAAGCGTTCAACATTAGACTGGGGTTGTTTAAGGAGATTTGTCATTGTTACAACACGCCCAAGACGGCGTGGATGTGAGAGAGGCTCCCACTTTCACTTAGCCACGCTGCTAACCTAAAGTTATTGAGGCAACAGTCTCAAAGAATTTGGCTGCTGTTATTAAGCCACCCTGTGTAGTTACCAGGACAAAATGCAATTACCGTTAAGTCCAACAAAAGCACATTTTCTGCAAACCATTTCCTTACATCTTTTTCCTTCCTTGTACTGTAAAATTATTCTATTAACAAACAGTGATTGCATTTTCCCTTTTTCAAAAGTCGTCCTCCCTATTTGTCTTTATGCACTTAACTACAGTTTACAACCCTTCCACACAGGAGGATCCTTCCGATGGACTCCTCATAAATTATTGGTTTCAGTCAAATACGTTCTTTATTTAACATCATAGCCATACAAATCGGTGCATATCGCATAAATGCGTCATGGCACCTTACAAAAAAAAAAAAAAAAAAAGCTAAGCAGTTTCTACTGAAAATCCAGTTGTTTGGGTATTGATTGTTTTATTTTCGAAACTCGGTCATATTTATTTAAAAATTCGTGACAGATGTTTTGAATTAAAATAAAATGAAAATACCGAAAAAAAAAAAAGATACTTTAGGGGGGGGGGGGGTGTAAAATATTTAAATTTACTTTTCGATTAAAAAACCTGGGTGGTGGCTTACTTTTAACACCTTCAAACCACTAAAAACTTATTTGTCGATAAAAACGCCTTCAAAATGCTAAAAATATTTTAAAGAGGGGGAGCGTTTAAAATATTCACTTGTCGGGGAAAAGACTTGGAGGTAAAATATTGCTTTCATATCGCATTAACTTTTCGGGGAAAACGCCTTCAAAACAGCTAGGAAGTTCAATCATAGCGCGGGTTAATTTTTCAGCTGGCAACGCTTAGGCATTTTTAGGGCAGGAGGTCAGGACGCATTTATGCGATGTCGGAAAAATATGAGCGCTTATTCCCGACGCAGTGGGGAGGGCCCAGTAGCGAGCTTTAGTGGGGTAGCCACCAGACCAGGTAAATAAACTGGTTGCGAAATTTAGTGGCTTTGCAGCTAACCACTTCAAAAATGCGACCCACTGTTACTCGTACTGGGTCAATTAGTTGAGGGAAAGAAGTAATGTGGAATTGCACGTATAACCAACTTGCTTTCAGCTTCGTCTCTTCCCCTGCCTGGCAGTCGGCCTTTTAAGGCCTAGGTATGAACCACAACGAGGGGGTTCAGCTTCAAGAGAGGGAAATGGGACAACCCAGTCGGCGACCACCTCACCAACTCGCTACCATGTTATAGAAAATGGGGGGGGGGATAATTCTCACAGCGAAATCTACTGAAATCTATATATTAACTAGACAAAACGTGACCCATTGGGTCACCCATTCACTCTTGGGTAGATAATTGAGATTAGGGAAAAGAGTTAGCAAAGTGAATAAAATTTAAAAAAATAATAAATAAATATGGCCGGACGAAACCTTAAAAATCATTTTCTAAAGAGTAAATGTTTGACCTCATTTAAACTACGGGTTGCTGGTTGTGAAATTTAACATAGAAATACATTTTAAATTCTCCCGGCTCTCACTCTCTACACTTCAGTGAAACTAGCATTATATAACGAGGGGGTATTCAAGAGATACATAGAGGGGAAGAAATAGATAGACACAGAGTAAAGTAAGAGATTGGTTGGTTTTTGATTTAATTACAAATTACGACTAATTAGAACTAATTAAAACATTTTTTCTCGCTCTCTGTCCTACTATCATTAAGAAATAAAAAAAAAACTGGAAAGACCCTCACATCATTAGGCACCTGAATAGATTAGACTCGATGTCTAACTCGAAGGAGATTATGATATGCTGGATCCCAAGCCATATAGGATGTGAGGGAAAGAATGAAAATCGGCTCTAGATTTGATCCCCGACAAGTTTTCCATATACTGACTTGAAACCTAAAATTAATAGATTCCTTCATACAAAATGGCAACAACACTGGAATAACATCATACACAAACTCTTCCTAATCAAACCCACTTTGGGAGGCTGGAGACCAACTTTAAAGAAGTCTAGAAAGGAACAAGTCATTGTGTCCCAATTATGCATTGGTCATACAAAACTAACGCACTCCTATATACTCAAACAAGAACAACCACAATGTGAAACATGTCAAACACCTTCGACAGTTAAAACACTTATTCATGGAATGCAGGTTTTTTGCTCATATCAGAAACCGTTATTTTTAAAGCAAACAACATGAAAGATCTATTTGAAAATGTCAACATAGAGGATATTCTCTCCTTTTTTAGGGAAATAAAATTATACCATAGAATATAGACATGAAACTAATCAATACCATACAACATAATCCCCAATAATGATAACACATTGCTAAAACCAATTACTAAAATGTATAAATATAAATACACGATATGTATTACTTCCTAACCGTTAGGCATGACATAACCCAGACGGGTTGATATGCCATTAAAATCAATAAATAAACAAACAAACATAATTCAATTCTAAAGTAAGGAATATTTTTTTATAATTTTCGTGTCATTAAACTAAACAGTAAAAAGGCCTTTAGGAAGCAAAAGTTGATTAACTCAGCTTTAGTATAATAATATATATTCGTATTACTTAATTGTATAACCTTTATCATCTTGCAGCACCCTCCGATTAAAAATGAGACTGTCCAAATCACCCAAGAAGTGATAATGCTAATCTGTTTCAAGATTTTTATACTTTTTACATTCTTAAGAAATTGACCTTATGTCGCATCTTAGTCGTGCGGAATAGGTGGGTAAATATATAGAGTTCATGTAAAATTTTAAATAGCTAAGTGCTTTTCTAAGTTTGAAACTAATCCCACAACTTGTTGCAACATTTGAATTAACACCTGAGTTCTTAGTTAATCCTAATATATTTATACATTACTTACATTATATGAATGGGGGGGGTGACCCTAATCTAGTAACACTGGCACATCATAGCGAGTTTTTGTTAGATACACAATAATATTGTTGCGGGGCCGATAAGGATGTCGACCCCACAGACTTTTGAATAAGTGAAACGACTGGAGGCAATGAAAGAGACAAAGGCAGAGGATTTAGATGGCAGGAAGTAACCAGGTGGTCAATTTATTCACGAGAATTGACAAAGGTAAATCGGCAAGTTGAGTTTTCGTCGTTCGAGGTTGGTCGCTCAACGTTCGGTCAGTCTTTCGTTAATCTGGGTAGATAGGTCGTCCGTTGTCGGATAGACAGCTGGAATCCGGAATCGGGATACAGTGCGTCTACGGGTTTCGGTTGACGTCGTGGTCGGTCGGTAACGGTCTCGGCTTGCGGTTGTATCGGCTGCGAGCTCCGGTCGTAGTCCCGTCGAGGACTGTTCGGGTACGAGCGTGAAACGTAACAGCGACGGACCGTTCGCTTAGCACGTGCGTTGCTTGGGTCTGATTGGCCGCGGTTATGCGGGATTTCAGACCAGGCTGGTACGTGTGCGCTAATGCCTCGAGTAGCTAGGTGTTTGCTCGGCGGAAGATTGAGTCGGATCTACCAAGCTAGGACCTAGCGTACTGTCGGCGAGGGACGCCTATCTGGTCTTAAGATCCAGATCTTCTAGGGATTTCGCCCTAGGATCGCATTCGTGGTTAAGGAAAGACTGAGGTGAAAAGGCCGACTGGTTAGCTCTGAAAAGAGCTGGGTTTGTTTAGCCTTGAAAAAGGCTGATATTGCTGGACTGGAAATATTTGTGTCATCACAGCGTCGTCTAGCGTCAAAGAAAGGCAGGTCGTTCCAGCAGCGTAGAGAGGCAGGGGCGGTCAGGAATCAGGAAAGGCCATTTGTTCAGAATAGGAATCAGGATCGTTAACTGTCGGTGGCTGGCTGGAACTGTCCTCGTCATCGCAAACGACTTTCTTAAATACCCGAAATTTGCCGGAAATATCAAATGACGTCAGGGAAAAGTTCGTTAGAAATGATGATGACATAGTTTTGGCTACGTGACCCAATACACGTGAAAGTGGGTGGAGCTTAAAGGGTTAAAGCTGTGGCAAAAACTGGATATATCTGGTCAGAAATGGAAGGGGTTTGTTTACGTGCGAAAATGCACACGCGTGCTCTGATTACGTGCGTTCGTTCAGAGAAAGGGTCAAGGCTGTTTTGGCCCCGACAAGGCCCCCCTCCTAGAAAATTGATCGTATCAATTAAAAGAATCGATAGTCGCAGAGTTTTTTGGAAAGGTGACTCTGCGGCCTGATTTGGTTCGCTGTACAGGAGGCGCTGGGGTGTCTTCGATCGTCGGCGGTGCGGGTTCTTCGTCGTTTGCTCCGAGTCGCTCCAGAAAAGCAGGTTTAGTTCGATCAAGTGCGATGGTATCAGTCGTGTTACCACGCTTGATCGTAAGGTGCTTGTCGGAACGGCGAATAACTTTGAAAGGTCCCTGTAAGCAGGTGTGAGTGGTTTCTTCACCGTGTCGTTTCTGATGAAAACGAACTCACAGTCTTGCAGTCGTTTAGGGACGTATGTCGAAGTCGATTGTTGTCGTGGAGGAGTGTATCTTAGTCGTGCCATCTTGTGGCGAAGTTCCTCGACGAATGGTGTCGTTGCTTTCGTGCTCGTATGAGAGTCGTTGAAATACTCTCCGGGTAGCGAAAGAGGCGTGCAAACACGAGTTCGGCGGGTGAGCAACCCAAGTCGTCCTTAACGGTATTTCTCAGGCGAGGAGGGTCAGAGGAAGGTTGTCAACCCAGTTTGTTGAGTCGGTTTTCGTGGCCAGGGATGTTTTGAGAGATCGGTGGAATCTCTCCACAAGGCCATTAGCGCATGGGTGGTATGCCGTCGTCTTGATGTGCTTGACTCCTTTGTGGTAAATTCCCTGAAGAAGGACGATTGAATTGCGCGCCGCGGTCAGTAGTAATGACCTGAGGTGTGCCGAAGAAACCGATCCACTCCTTCAGGATGGTCTTGGCTGGCAGTAATGTCCTTGATGGGCACGGCGGTTGGCCATCGGATAGAAACGATCCACCACTGTCAAAAGGTACTGGTAGTCCTGACACACAGGCAACGGTCCCACCAGGTCGATGTGTATGTGTGAACCGTGCGTCAGGGTTGCTGAAAGTACCGACGGGCGATTTGGTGTGGCGATGGATCTTGCATTTTGGCATGCCAGGCACGTCGAAATCCATTCTCGGATGTCCGCGTTCATGGTCGGCCATACGAATCGATCCGCAATGAGCTTAAAAGAGTAGCTCGCTTACTCGGGTGAGATAGTCGTGGATTCAAAAACCTGTTTTCGTAGCGTAGGGAATGTAGGGCCTAGGGACGCCTAGGCTGATGTCGCAATACAAATTGTCGTCACTGAAGGATGTTACTCTGAAGTTTCAGGGACGTGTTCGTCAGAACGTCCTGTAGCGTTGGGTCGGACTTTTGTTCTTTCGCAATTAAGTCCTGACTCAAGGGGTCGTTTGCTGAGGGCGTTGATATCCGTTCGGGATAGAGTATCTGCGACAAGGTGTCGTTTCCCCTCGTGTCGGATGTCAGTCGTGAACTGCGACAGGTAGTCCAAGTGCCTGATCTCACAGGAGGTGTTTTGCGAGCTGTCAATGCGGTCGTCAGGGGCTTTGATGGTCGGTATAAATTGTGAAATCTCTACCTTCCAGTAAGTGTCGGAAGTGTTTGATAGCCAAATAGATCGCCAGTAGTTCCCGGAGAAGGTGCTATACCTCGTTTGGGCTGATTGGCGAAGCAATTATTGGTTTCGATTGCTCCTATCCCTGTGTCGATGCGTCGGTTGTCAAGGAAATTCGTGTCTTTGGGTCGTCGTTGATGAACGAAAGTCTAGTGAAGTTCACTAGCGCGGTCTTCGCTGCGTGAAACGCGTTCAGGCGTCGCCTTCCAACGTAATGCCTTTGTTCTTCCTCTGTAAGAGTTTCGTCAGTGGCTGGAGAATCGTGGAACAATTCGGGATGAATCGTCGTAAAAGTTTATTATATATATTCTCAGCTGGTTTATCGACGTAGGCGTTTGAAAATCCTGAATCGCACTGACTTTAGCTGGTAGAGGTGGGATCCCATTCGAGTCGGTGTGGTGCCCTAGGAAGTCGATGCTGGGCACTCGAAACGCCACTTGTCGAGGTTTGCTTTAAACCGTAGGCGAGAGTCGCTGGAAACACTGCGTGAGGTGTTTCTTGTGGAATCCACGTTCTACTCGCTATCAGGAGGTCATTCAATATTACGCGTACACGAACGGGTAGACCTCGAAGAACCTCGTCATCAATCGTTGAAAGGTTTGGGCAGCGTTACGCAAACCGAATGCATTTTCACGAACTCGTATAGGCCAAACGGTGGTTAACTGCTGTTTTCGGAATGTCTTCTGTGCCACGGAGATCGTGATATTCGTGTATTGAAATACCGTTGTTACCTTGTAATCCAGACGTGAAATCATGGATGTGAGGTACAGGGTAACGGTCAGGGATCGTCGCTGCGTTCAATCGTCGGTAATCGACGCATATCCGATACTCCGTGCTGCCAGCTTCAGTACCAGGTGTAGTGGTGATGCGTAAGACTGTCGGAGGGACGTATGACGCCGTCCTTTAGCATCTCGTTTCGAACCGTTCTTGGCGTAGTCAAGTCTTCTGCGGTGCGAGTCGTCTTGGGTGCGAATATGCCGGTGGTCCGCTCGTCCTGATTGTGGTGTGAGTTTGATATATCTGAAAACAATATCTGCAGAAGGAGTTGTTGATGTAGCGTACTGCTTCAGTATATCCATATACTCGCGTCATGGCAAGTTTGCACGCTGATTCCCGTGGTATTGTGGCGTGTAGAGGTGCCTATGACGTGAAGTTTCGTCAACGGTCGATAGGGTCCTAGTGGCTCATGTGCACTGCCAGCTCGAAATGTGCCAGGAAATCTGCGGCCAAGGATGGGGATCTTCACGTTGGCGAGTGTGAAAGTCCATGTGAAGTCCCTGCATGCCGATGTTCAGAGTAGCGTTTTGTCTCCGTATGTTGTTATGCTGGAACCATTGGCAGCTTGTAGTTTGAACAGGGTGGGCTTAGCGGGGTTCGTTGCTGTGAGGTATCACGCTGATGGCCGCACCTGTGTCTACAAGGAATTTAGCTTATTCCTCCGCGTCCCATACAGAACAGACGACATCGAGAACTTAAACTACCGGGTGAATCAGTCGTCGCGATTCTCCGTTTAGTCGGTTTTCCCTGTGCCATCGGTGGTTGCAGGAAGACGGCAGTTTTGGCATCGTCACAAAGGTTCGGTGTACCCAGCACATATTCGGTCGAAAATCGGTTCGTTCTCGGCTGGTCGAGCGTCCTGGTTGCGATTGGCGAGCGTCCCTGTCGGCTGGATGTACGTTTCCGGTATCGGTGAGGTGCTGGGCTTCTCCCGCGTTGCTCAAGGAGAGTTTTATCTCGCGCATCTGCTTGGTAAGCTCGGCAATTGCCTTGTCCGTACACTCTGCCACACCGTTGCTGTGTCAGGTGTGTGTACGGCGTGAATGCCCTCGTCGGTCTTTCGTAGACGAGGTCAGCGGACTCGCAATGTCGTCCAGGGCTGCGATCTGGTCATTGAGCGATGATCCTCGTGACGGATTTCGGGTAGTAAATCCATCCACAGGTCGCGGAGAATTCTTTCTGACACCTCATGCTGGTCGAGTCGACCACGTATGTAGCGTAACAGTTGGGACGGTGTCCTGTCACCTCTCGTGACGTTGGCCATGATTCCTGAATGACGTTTTTTATCCGGCTGGATTGTTCTCTTCAGTATAACGTCCTTCAAGAAATCTATGGCGTGGACTTCGGCAAGTCGGCAAGGACATCTTGGAGCTCGTCATGAGGGTTGATGGGAGTCCTTGCAGCACCTAGCCAACTTTGCCTTTTGCGAGGTGATTCCTGACAAGTTGAATATTGCCTCGATTGTCAGGAACCAGCACTTCTGTCCGGGATTAGATATGCCGGGATGCATCGATGCTGCCATCCTCGTTGCGTTGTCCTCTCCCGAATCCGCCATTGCAACAGTCGCTCACGGTCGGGTATCACCACTCGTGTTTGTCGAGATGTCTTCACGTCGTCGGGTCAAACTGTTGATCGTGTCGATGAATATGTCGTTCACGTCGAAGGTCCCACTTGTTGTCGGTGTTCGATGAATATGTCTCACGTCGGGAAAGCGTCACCACTTTTGTGTGTCATCTCTCTTNTCTGGCTCCCCACACACCAGATCCTCTGTATGTTTGGCATTTCCGGCTCCAACCCCAATTCCTTTGCACGTTTGTCTGGCATCCTCTGGCTCCCTAATTCATCCCTCTGCATGTTTGATTGACATCTCTGCTCTCACTCACAGCTCCCCTGCATGTTGTTCTGGCATTCTCTGCTCCCCACCACAGCTTCTCTGCGTGTTTGTCGGCATCTCTGCTCCCCACCACAGCTGTCCGTGGTTTATTTAAAATGCCGGCATCCAACCGTCCTCACCCGCGTCTGTCGTCATACCCGTGACTATACTTGCCTGCAGCGCTGTATATACGCAGTGCCACCGATCGCGCGCCTGCCCGGCGTGGCGCTGTCGCTCCAATACGTTGCTCTGCATCGTTGTCTGCATCTCTGCTCCCCACCACAGCTTCTCTGCATGTTTGTCTGGCATCTCTGCTCCCCACCACAGCTTCTCTGCATGTTTTCTGGCATCTCTGGCTCCCCCAATTCAGACCCTCTGCATGTTTGATTGACATCTCTGCTCTCCACTCCCAGCTCCCCTGCATGCTGGCATCTCTGGCTCCCCTGCCCCTCTGCATCTTTGCCCTGCATCTTTTCACCCTTCCCCTACACTCCATGTCTGTCTGTCTTCGTTGGTCATAAACCTTCTACTAACCTAGTAGGCAACAATGCTAAACTTCAAATCTTAATTACCAAGTAAACTGAATCCAATCAATCTGTCTCTTAATTCTCAATTAATTACTTCAGATTTTATCAGAGGAAATTGAAAGGGAAGAGATTTTTTTTCTTCTTTTTTTCATTAATTACACTTTCAATGCACACAGACAGCAGGAATATATTTCTGTGTTGTTTTTTTCAACATATTTATATTCTAAATGTTATAAAGTCAGGAGTTTATTAGACATTGGGTTTTTTTTTAATAGATTTCAGAAAATAATGTCGGTCTGACTTTTTCCTATTGATTTATTATTGTCTTTTGCAATCATTTTTGTGCACATTTTATGGCTTTTGTGTTTTGTACATATAATATCACAGAAAAGTCTCGATTATATATATATATATATATATATATATATATATATATGGTGTTATGGTAAGTCATAGGAAATGGACTTGTCGACCAATGTTAAAATCCTGGACAACGCTGTTTGCATTTCACATAGTGCTAATACCCTTGAGAAAGGTAAAAATTCTTATATTCTCCCTCCAGCTATGGTTAAATAGTAGGACAACAGGCTCTTTAACCTTGGTTAGGTAACCAGTCTAGGAGAAGGAAAAATTTGAATTCAAACTTCACTTAAGAAATTGACCTTGTGTCCCATCCTACTCATGTGGAGGGGTTGGTAAATATATACATATCTTATTATAATGGAGATTCAGGATCTGCCTGAAACTACATCACTGCTTACATCATAATAGTCTCAAGAATTGCATAAATTTATAGTCAAAATCACTAATTAATAGAATAAATATTATTAATATATAAATATTAATATATAATATATAAATATTATTTATTAATGATGTCTCTCTGAAAATCTAAATTAGATTTACCTCGAAACAGCCCATTGTTATTAGTGTGTTTAAATCCTGCAATGTGTCTTATATCTTATTATAATGGAGATTGTGTGCTTTTCTGTCTGTAACCGAAACTATATTACTACTCATATCACTATTCCCTTAGTTATTGACATCACATTTTCCATGATTGTATTTTTATTTAAACCTCAATTATTAATAAAAATTTTTTACATTATTAATACTGCTAACCATGTCTACATACTGACAACATGCAATTATATTTATATATACAACAAAATAGTGGTTTACAGTGTGAATGGGAAGGCTAATTTGCATATTGATATTAAAAATGTGATTTTAATAAATATGTGCTTAGTATTATTGATTTCTAATTGTGTGGTTTTATTTTAATGAATATAATAAAAAATCTCTTCAATGAATCTTAAATGAAATCCATTAACAAGAAAAAATAACTGTCATTTTATTATTTACTTCTTCTTTTAACTAAATACTTAAATTAGAAAAAATAACAATGAAAGACGAGAGTGATGGAAGAGTAAGTTTCAGTTGTTCTATTTTTTATTATACTCCCTCTGTTTCAAATCTTTTTATCGGTATTCTTATTTAGTTTCACTAGCCTTTCTAATTTAATATAATATTTTATTACATTAAAACTTAAATACTTGCACCCGGAGGGTGCATATATTTGCTAGTATCACTAAGAAATAAAGGTTTACATAATGTGGTGTGGTTAATTTGAATAGTGGTTTTAACAAAACTGGGTTTAATAAATAATTACTTGGTGTTATTGATCTCTAATATTGTTTTATTCTTTAACATATTAAAATCAATCCTATGAATGATTTTATATGGAAACAAATTAAAATGTAATTCGAATAAGTGTAATCTTTTTTATATGCATTCTTATTTAATTTTGTTTGTCTTTCTAATTTGATATATTTCATTACATTAAAACTTAAATTGTTGTGCCAGGAGGGTGCATATTCTTGCTAGTAAAATATTTTACATATTGATTCTAATAATGTTGTTAAGAAATATGACTGGTTGAAAATAATTTATTCATGTGACATTTTTCACTTTTACAGTTTCATTAAATAGAAGATTTAATTTTTAAATATGAAATGTCATGGAACAGACTGCAGTTGTTCTTTGGAATTTTTAAATTATCTTATCATTATAAAAATATAATTAATAATTAATAATTATAAAAATATAATTAATAATCATTCTGGTTATTGTTAAAGGAAATGAACTTGGCAAATCAAGTTTATCTCCAGGACATCCTCGTTGTTTGCATGCCACATCATGATAATACTTTTGGGAAAGGTGTGAATCAAACTTTTCTCCATCCAGCTATGAGTAAATGGCTCTTTAACCTTGATATGGCAACAAGTCTAGGAGAAGGAAAACTGAATTCAAACCAGTTAAACTACGCTAAAGTAATTGACCCTAGGTGCGTCCGTGTGTGTGTGTGTGTATGTGTGCATGTATATATATATATTTCAAGTCAGACTAATATTTTTCAACAATAATAATCTTCCCTTCTTATATTTTAGAGTTTTCAAATTAAAAAAAAATCCTGAACAACTTGATGAAGCAAAATCTGCCATTGAAATAAATTATTTTCAAAAACCCAATTCCCATTTTTCTACAGTTGTTTATATATATATATATATATATATATATATATATATATATATATATATATATATTATATATAATGTTTGCATGCACACACACATAATTACTGCATAATTGAATAAGACAAATACTAAAAGCTTTTGTGACACTAAATGCAGAGGTAACTGATTTACTTCATATATTCATGGTTGATTTTTTTATTTTTTATTTTTTTTATTTAAAACATTTTTTTAGAATAATTTTAAAGCATTTAAGACAGACTATTATAAAACCTAACTATATTTTAGGCTCAAGTGAACATAATTACATCAAACATAAAAATGTCATTTACTTTTAACAAAAACATTATTTCACTAAAATACAAAATAACAATTGATATTTAAACAATTTGTTTTGACATTTCATAGTAGGACTGAAATATTTGTTTTATGATTTTTATCTCAATACTTGATGTTTAAACTTCCTTTATGCCATCCTACACCTTAATGCAGAGTCAGGTCAGGTCTCACATAAATCCCCAACATGGGGTAGATGGGATTCCTTAGCCAAGGACAGCAATCCATCTAAACAAGGAAAAGTCTATTATAAAACCTCCATTGCCTAGTGGCTATACCTCTTTCCAAGAAAAGGCTAGGGGAGTAAACCCCAAAATAAAATCCTGAGATAGTCCCTGATATGATGTGTTACTGAATTTCAGTGCTATCCAACAAATCTTGCGACACTATCATTGCCAAACTGCATTTTTTTTGCCTTTCCTTTGGCAGTGTGAAGAGGGGGGAACCTGACAAGGCTACATGATTCCAGGTTTTTTGGACACTACTCCATCAGCTCTAGTAGACGAATGGATGCCAACAACACCTTAATGTGTCTCTATTTGCAAATTGGGGTTTCAACTTTATTTCTCGTCCTATTTTCCCTTGTCTGCCATTTTTGATAGATTCTGTCTTTGTTCATGAATATTTCAGAAATTTGAATTTTTTTATAATCTAATCTGAAAAAAAAAAGAGAAATAGTGGGTCCTATTTGTTTTACTGGTGGACTTTATTTAATCTATGGTGGAAACCTGCAAATAAAATTTTGTAGATATTTCATTTAAAAAAAAGTTTGAGTACATACATCATTTCTATTTTCTCCTGTCACTTTTGAGAATAGAATGTTATGAATATTTAATAAAATTTCCTCAGAATTGAACTAAAGAACCAAAGAATGATGCACCCCATGAAAGTATTACATTTTTAATTTCAAAACTTGTAGCCTAAAACACCAAATGTAACATGCATGTGTATATTTAAATAGATTTAAATATATAATAGGGTGATGCAAAAGTGTCCAGCATTATTCTTTTGTGCAGAGTTAAGGAAAATCTTAGTGCCTTTCTGAAGTTTTTATTGTTAGAAAAAAAAAAATTTAAATGCTGACTGTGCATAGTCAGCATTTAAATATTCTTTTTTTCTTTCTTTTTTTTTTTTTTTTCAAAAATGGTGTCCTGGATAGATATTTACAAACCCCTCCACATGAGTAGATTATGACACAAGGTCAATTTCTTAAGTGGAGTTTAACAGGTTTCAATTCAGTTTTCCTTTTCCTAGAGTGGTTGTACTGGGTATGATGTTAAACTGCATCAAATGGTGAAGTTCCAATTTGGAGCCTTGGGGAATCTGATATACCCCCTCATCACCATTACTCCCAGGTCGACTCTAAGCCATAATGGTAGTAACTGTCAGCATCCCATCTATGGGTTAAATAGAAAAAATTGAGTTAAAAATAAAAAATAAGTTTTGAAAAATGTTTTTTTTAATTTGATACCTAACTAGAATTAATAAAAAACATCTTCCGTATAAAATAACTTAAGAGTTGACATGCTGTGAAATCCAACCAATCTAGACTGGTTGCCATACCAAGGTTAAAGAGCCCAGTCTGCCCTACTATTTACCCCAAACTGGTGGGAGATTAGGATGCATACCTTTGCTAAGGGTATTAGCTCTATGTGAAATGCAAACAGCCCCATTCAGCATTTGAACACAAGTTGCTATGTCCATTTCAAAAGTGGCCAGGATAGGACACTAAACTGCATTTGATGGTGAAGCTTCTGGTAAATGTAGAATCCCCCTTCATTATCATTACACACAGGTGCTCTGACTCAGAGTGCTGATACTTGTTAAAGTCCCATCTATTATTATTATTCCTATGCAATAGGACAGTGTGCCACAAAAAAAAAAACAACCTTAAGAAATAATGACACAAAAAATGTAGATATGAACTTAAAATGGATGTTATTTCCTAAACTCTAGTGTCCTCGGTATGACGTTAAACTGCATCTAGTGGTGAATTTCCAATTTTGATGCTCTGGGGAGTGTGCAGTACCCTTTATGACCATTATTCCCAGATCCACTTTGACCTGGAGTAGTAGTATCTGTCAGATGAGGTCAAGCATGTTTTCAGAACTCCAAAACCACACTTGACCTCAGGGTTATTGTCTGATGATGATTTTAGTCTAAGATAAACAGAGAACACTTGAACAAGGACTGAGAATACAGTGACTACCCAGCATTGCCTGGGAAAGTTAAAAAAGTTAATCTTGTAGATATATCATTACTGAATTACAAACTCCATTAAAATCCCAATTTAAAAAAGAACTTCATTGACCTGGCCTGGTGGGGCATCAGAAAAAAAGTGCACAGACATTCTGAAAAGAAAAAAATAATGTCTTCTATTTAAAACATGAAATGCAAAAAAAAAACATCCATGCTATTTAAAATTTATTTTTTAATCATCTTCATGAACATAAATCAAATCTTCATTAGTTTTGCTCAAAACAAGATCTGCTGATAGTGAATGTGTGTATATATATATATATATATATATATATATATATATATATATATACTTTGTCTTTGTTTTATTTTCGTAGATTCAGCCGGACATACATACATACATATATACACACACCAACTGCCCTTTATATATGTGTAGATAGATAATCAACAGAGATTTCCTTATCTGAATTTGGTTTTCTTAATCCATCGCCACAAATCATGAATGATATCTCAGCTAAAGAAACCATTTAAAATTCAAGAGAGAAAAGATCAGGATGTTTGTCTGAATTAGATAATGAAGAATTCTACTTCTACTAGACTATCCATTTCACCATTCACCTCACTTTACCTGCCTGCTGTGTGTCTATTATTCAGTAATAAGTGTCTATTGTTCTGCTAGCCATAATATAAGTCAAGATACTTCATGCATACCAAATTGGTTCCTCTAACTCTCAGCCGACTTTTCCCATTGAGAGTCAAATTAAGTATACAGTAAAGAGTTTCTGAAAGGCACTTTGCAGTTGAAATACAAAATACCTTTCTAATATCACAATTCTTCACTTGTAAAATGGCAACATTTGACATTGGAACTGTCTTGAGAAATAGGGAGACATCTTTTGAGGTTGCAGGTTTTAAGTGAGCCACAAGCAGCTACGTGGAATATTATTTCCAATTTTGATATAAATACGAAAGGTTAAAGCTAAAGATCGCAGACTGAGTGATTTTTATATTTTAGTCTTTATAGAAAAGTTTGTTACATAGATATTACTCACCTCGGTAGAGACAATCAGTCGCAAAATTCATCCTAATATATTAAAATATCAACCATGTTTATGACCCACGTTTTTGAATCAAATATGGAAACACAATTAGCCTAATGGTTATCATCAGAGGAAATGGAATTAGTGACCAAGTTCAAATCCTGGACAAGGTTGTTTGCATTTCACTTAGCACTGTTATTAGGAAAAGCATGAATCTATACCTTCTTTCCCTTTCTATCTCACTATTCAGTTCTTTATCTTTTTCGTCTTCCTTTATCTTCATTCATTTTTCTTTCTTTTTCTTCTTTCTTTTTCTATCCCGTTTTTCATTTCTTTCTCTATTTCTTTTCCCGTTTATTTTCATTCATTTTCCTTTTTCAATCCCGTTTTTCAGTTCTTTTTCTTTTTTTTTCTTCCCTTATCTTCATTCATTTTTTCTTTTTCCTTTTTTGATCCCACTTTTCAATTTTCTCTTTTTTTTTTCTTTATTCGCTTCTTTTTCTTCCTTTGTGACTTCAATTCTTTCTCTTTTTCTTTCTCCTTTTTCTTGTTATTTTTCTTTTTTATGTTTCCTTTTTTGATCTCACTTCTCCATACTTTCTCTTTTCTTTTATTTTCTTTGTTCATTGGGTTCTTTAGCTTTGGTTTGGCAACCATTCTGAGAGAAGGAAAACTGTATTTAAACCAGCTATACTCCACTTGAAAGAAAACCCTTGTGCCATATCCCTGTCCACGGTGGAAAAGTTAGGTAAATACATATTCTATGATTGGAATAATAATGTATTTCACAGCAATAAGAAATTGATATTCAAGCCTACCATTTCAAATACTGATTTCTTTTAGGGGAAGGTAGACTCTTCCTATTTAAAGGATTTCTACCATTTCTTACTCACACTTTGATCTGTGCTATACTCACCTAAGCAAAGTGAATCACTCTCTCAGCACAAAAAAATTCAGAATTTTACAGGTTTTTTTTAAATTTGTTGGTAAAAATCACATGTAATATTTCCATAAATGTTTCTATGCATTTTGATGTTTTGGTCAGCATCTAATTACTTGCTTTAACCCACTTAAGCCCATTTATTGGTAGAAAAATAGGTGAAAACAAACCTCAAAAAGCTCTGAAACTGGTGTTTCAGAAAACGCGTATATAAGAGAACTTCATGTTTCATGAGGCAAAGGTTCCCAATGTTTTAGACAAAAATGGTTGTGATTTTCGGCTTTTCCAGGCCAAAATGCATGGGAAACCGTGCAGGAAGGTATGAAAAAAGGAAAAAGTTAATTTTTGAATAGATCTACAAAGTGATATAAGTATAAACAATATAAAAGTGATGAAAACAAAATAGATTAAAATGAAATATTGCTAATATATAAACAAATTGTACTGATGTATCTACGTGTATCTATCTTTGCATTATATACCTTCCAATTAAGGAGGTGCATGGTGTAATGATTACTGTCATAGGAAATGGACACAAGACTATTTCATATCATTGATGAGGATGCTTGCATTTCACATAGTGCTAATACCTTTGGGAAAGGTATGCATCCAACTACTCTCCTAGTTATGGGTAAATAGTAGGGAAGACTGGGCTCTTTAACTTTTACTATGTAACCAGTTTAGGAGAAGGAAAACTCTGAATTCAAACCTGTTAAACTCCACTTAAGAAATTGACTTTGTGTCATATTCTGCTCATGCAGAAGATTTCATAAATATCTGTATACTTTCAAAATTTCTACTTTAAAAGTGACTCATAAGATAAAATCCGTTACCACTGAGTAGCAAATTCGATTCTCACTGGATGCCCCACACTTGTGAATTTTTGTCAAATCCTACCTGTGGTGAATGATTCAGGTAAATAAGGAATGAAGTCCATTGTGGTGTAACAATCAGCAAACTAGTCTTGCAAATTCATTACTACTGCATGACGAATTCAATTCATGCTGTATGCCCCATATCTGCAACTTTGAGTTACATCCTATCCATGGCGAACGTGTTGGGTAAATAATGATGGTGTCCCATTGTGGTGTAATGGTTATTTTGTTTGTTTTGTAAAAGCGTACGGATGTCGGATATGGCCTCTGCCCAATTTTGGAACCTTTATATATATGCTCTTTATATATGCTCTCTTGTAATTTCCTTTAATTTTTTTCATAATTTTGAACTTCTCCTAAAAAAGAAATTTCAATTTAATGTTTTTTTTTTTTTTTCAATTGACCAAATAACAAGATTAACCCATTCCCTGTTGGAAGGGCTTAGAATACATCATAGAGGGGTCAGACCTCACTCCAAGGGTTGTCTTGGCTATCCCATTACACTGGGGTCAGACCTCACTCCAAGGATTTTCTTGGCTATCCCATTACACTGATATGTTTAAAAATTATTTCTATTCAATAGAAATATTTCATGCCATGTAACTGAATTATTCATATTAAGAATCTATTTACTTGAATCTATAATTGTTTATTAAGGATTATCATTAGCTATTTGAAATCATATAACTGTGTGCAATCAAATGATTATTATCAAATAGAAATAATTACTAGAAACCATACAATTATTAGTATTAGCTAGGAATACTTGAAACCATACAATTGTGTGTAAATTATTTGTATTTGATAGTAATATTTGATAACATAACTGTAAATAAATAAATTAATTAAAAAAAGTAAAAAAAACAACAGAAAAACAATTACACCAAAAGTGTAAATATAAATGTGCAATAACTACAATTCCTTAACCTCTAAGCTTAAAATGACCCGGGACAGGTTGACATGCTGTTAAAATCAATCAAATTTATAACTTTGTGCATGCTGCAGAATCTTTGCATTATCATAGCTTACAAAATTCAATAATTATTTTATAGGGAATATCCAGTGAATAAACCTCAAGTTATTGTGTAAAATAATGAGAGGTGGGACATCAGCAGTGAATTGACATGTAATGTATGTGTGGAAAGAGTGTGGAAATTGAAAGATCCTAGAAAAATTTTGATAATGAAAAAAAAAAACAGAATTTGTTTAAGCATGTGAATAATGACATAGAGGTCACTGACCTTGGCTTCTTATTGGCTAAGGTGTGACAACAGTGCAAGAGAGAATAAAATGTTTGTTCTCCAAGGTATTTTACTTGGGTTAAAGAAAAAAGAAACGAGCTTTGAAAGAAAACAAAAGAAAAAACAACACTGAGTCTTGTGTTTGTTAATTAAAAACTACCAATGTATACAAGGAGAGAAAAGACATCCCAAGAAGCCAATTAATTTCAGCCTTGAAGAACAGAAAGAATGCCAACCAATAGTCAACTTTTGTGACAACTGACTTCTCACAAGTTTTTTGGAATGGAGTTCATTGTAATCTTTTAGTGAGACAACCTCTATATAATTATTTTCTGTAAACTTTAGTAAAATTAATAAGCAATAAAATCTAGAATCAATGGGTTGTGAGTTGAGGATGAAATTTTTTTCACTAAAAATAAATAAAGATAGAAATGAACAAATTATTTCAATTTCCTTCCTCTTATCTTTCTGATTTGTATTTCCACTTATCTTTCTGATTTAAGTTTTAATTTAAGACACATTTCACTTACTGTATATTATGGGTTATTCAATAAATAAGGGGAATTATCTTTTTTTTAAATGCAAATTAAATTATTCTTTCAGATTTTTTTCCATAGATATAAACTCTGCATTGTTTGGAATTATATTTACAGCGAAAATTATTTTAATCTTGCAAAAATATTTGTTTTGAGGTTATTCAAAATGTTGACAAATCAAACTGTACTCCAGAATTGAACAGAGGCCTGTGATCAAATTTTTGGTGGCTGAGAAGTGCAACCCATGTGATATTTACAGAAGAATGTGTGATGTATATAGTGAAGCATGTTATAAAGAAATTTACAAATAGGCTAAATAAGGGTTTGCCACTACAGGCTTGACTGAAAAAGACTGTCCATTGGGTGGAAACAGACTGACTCTTGGGTGAAGAAAAAGTTACGGGCACAGCAGTCAGTAAAGAAGTTCATGCTGACAATCTGGGACATGAAAGGACTCATCACTATTGATTTTCTTAAAAAAAGGTGCAACTCTAAACAATGCTTTGTCCTGCCAATTCCTTA
Organism: Doryteuthis pealeii; assembly: GCA_023376005.1. Classification (NCBI taxonomy): domain Eukaryota; kingdom Metazoa; phylum Mollusca; class Cephalopoda; order Myopsida; family Loliginidae; genus Doryteuthis; species Doryteuthis pealeii. Next base: position 1,156,439 of record CM042150.1, read on the forward strand.
AGCAAAATTCACTTTATTTGTTGAAAGAGCCTCATACATATTTGTATAATAGTTTTACAAAAAAAAAAAAAAGAATAAAAGAATAAATTGGTTGTTTGATGTTTTTTAACAGCATATCAACCTGTCCAGGGTTATTTTATGCATACAGGTGTGTCTACTCACTGAGGAAAAAGATGAGTTTTTTGAAAACTTCAGTGCTGTGATAACTGGGATTCCGCCTACTGAGGACCTCTACCTGCTCAGGGATTTTAATGCAAGAGTGGGAACTGACCACGTGGCTTGGCCGACTTGCATAGGTGTTCATGGGTGGGGCAAGATGAATGAAAACGGCCAGAGATTGCCAAAGTTATGCATAACTTTAAGTGCAAAGGCATCCACCAGGTGTCATGGAAACACCCGTACTCCCACCTGTGGCACCAGCTAGACCTTGTCATCACCAGGCACACAAATCTCACCCACATACTACTCACCCACATATACCATAGTGCAGACTGCGACTCTGACCACTCCCTGGTTGCCAGCAGAGTGCGAATGACACCGCGCAAGAAGGTGGGGTCGACCACGTATCAACATGCGCTGTGTAGGCAACACGGAAAAGAAACAACACTTCCTCGGCAGTCTCCAAGAAGTTCTCACAAACAAGACGCCGCCTAAAGATAAAGCCTCCATTGACACAAAGTGGTCTCACCTCAGAGATGCCATCTACAACTTTGCTATTACCGCCTATGGGAAAATGGAACAATGAAATGAAGACTGGTTTGAGGCCCACTGGGTAAAAATTTACTTTATCATGATATTTTATTTAGTCCTCATAATAAAACACATTTGCTGAAATCTTGGAAATCCAGTTTAATTGATATATACAAATATTACACTATCTGAGTGTGTGTATGTGTATATATATATATATATATATATATATATATATATAAACGCTCTCCTATGAAATGAATGAAGAACTCTCTGGCTGCTTTTACATATATAAATTTGTATTTATCAGTTAAAATCCAGTCTGTAGGTGCTGATGGCTGAATGGTTAAGAAGTCTGACTGATGATAAATTGATCAGGTTTCCATCTGGACTAGAGGTAGCTTGCTAAAGTCTAGCGACACTGAAGAGACATGATACATCAAAACATGGTTTCTGTGGATGTCTATATATATGTATAAATATATCTATTCATTAAAAAGTTACTACCACGTTTTCATTGCAGTAGCATAAGTAGTTAATCCAAAAGGGCTCAATACATAATATATATATATATAAATATATATATACACAAAGAAAATACATGATATATGTATAAATATGCTCCCGTAACCCGGTAGAGCTCTTTATGGAGGACTTTAATAAACTTTCACTGCCAGCATAATGCAATGATCATCTGTTTACAGATTTGATCTCTCTGGTGATCGTAAAGTATATACACAGATGTATGTATTTAAAACAGTTAAAACACCACTCCTTAAACGACAGCTGTTAATGGCCTAGAGGTTAATGGATCTGACAGGTGTAAAGTCAGTCGGGGTTTGCTTCTGGTCGGAGTTAGTTGTTGTGTCTAGCCACACAGATGAGACATGAAATGTCAAAACACGGTGTCTGTGGATGACTTATATATATATATAATATATATTTAAATACAATGGGCAAATTATTGTCTAAATTACAAAAAAAAATGAAAATAACACTGATATCTCACTTTATCAGATATCTTTACCAAAATTACATGAAAACATTTTTCCAATGGTTTCTTTATATAAATTGCTAAACACTGCTATTATCATTCCCTTCAATTAATCTTTGGTATTGCACTGAATTTTGTTGGTTTCTCAGTCAACATAATAGAGGTTTTGCAAGGTGATTATGTCCTCATAGAAATCTTTTCCCAGCGAAGACATGAATCTTTTGTTTGTGTGGCATAGCTCAGTCCAAGCACTTGATAACAGATAATCCAATTTGCAAATTTATGCTAATTTTCTAATGTGGTTTTCTTGATAAAATTTTTACCAACCTCTTTAGTTAGTATTATCCTGAAGATTCTGCTTGCGGTCAAGTCACATTGAAAGCACCAGTTCCTGATAAATCACCAAAGTTAAGCAGCAATGAGCCTGTTCAATATTTAGATGGGTGACCATTTATGCAACAGCAGGTACTGTAAGCAACATATATCAAAATGGCTTGATTTGCCATTAAATAACCCAAAAAGTTTGTCTGCCATAAAACAAACCAACCCACCAACAACTGAAGATCCTTTAGATGGTAGTATCTGACTCAATTTAGGTTGAAGGACCATTTCCACTCATGGGTATCTGGGGCCCACTGAGCTTCGTCAGACCACTTTTTTTTTATTAAGACTGGCAAATGGCCAAATTCAGTTTACATTTATACATTTCTCCCCGCCTCCCGGGGCGATACTTGTGTATTTTTTCTTTCAAGCGTCTTTTTGATTAGTGGAATTTTTTTTTTCCATTAAAGTAGTGGTGTTTATGTCTGTCTGTTATTGTCTAGTGTTAATTCAAATCAAATTCCTTATCAATGGCCGACTGAGTTCTACTCTTTCATCCTGACCTAGTTAGATAGTGATGCCCATCCTCTCTAATTGGGTCAAATGGGGTATGAGGAAAATATACCTCCTCTTTAAGTGGGGTCATTTTTTAACTTAATTTAGATCTAGTTCCTGTTTACAACTTACTTCTCCACCCCCCCCTTATTTTACTAGAATCCCCTAAGTTCATCTATTTATAGCTTTTATATTTATTCAATTTATTTATTTATTTATTATTTATTTATTATTCACTAAGAATATGTATCTTAGCGTTAGTGATACATTGCCATTAACCCTTTAACCTAGGAAGTATCAGATTATCCCCTATTACCAAATTCTAAATTGTTTCTAACCTTTCATTTACTTATATTTTATCTACGTATCTAAGTATATCTTAGGGTTAAATGTTAATAAAATAAAAACGTGGTCTGACGAAGCAGATACCCATGAGTGGAAATGGTCCATAATCACGATACCCATCGTATTTAATTTTTATTCATAATATATATATATATATATATTATAAAAAAGAAGGTCCACAAAATGGATTTAAAAAAAATTTTAATTATTATTTTACATTGGCGACACGTGTTTCAGATCTGATATCTTCTTCAGGCGTTAATTAACCAGAGCCAAACCCTTCCCTGATGCTGTATATTTTTTTGTTAGATTTTTGATATTATATATCATATAGGTGCTAGAAGGTGGTGGCTGAGGGTCTTCATGTCCTGAGAATGACATTAAACTCATCTGATGGTGAAATTACAGTTTTGGAGGTTTGGGGAATGTGAAGCACCCCTTCATCACCTTTACTCTCTGGTCCACTCTGATCTGGAATGGTAGTACCTGTTAGGGTCCCATCTCTGAGTTGAATAGAAAAATGTGTTCATAAACAAAATTGAGTATCCATTAGGAATGAATTTATTTCAAAACTTTGTTGACATTAAATGACCCACTGAGGTTGATATGCCGCAAAACAAACCAAAGCAAATTCTTCTTCTCTCACTCTCTCTCTCCTTCTCTCACTCTCTATTTCTCTCACCCTCTATTTATTGCCTTGTGCTAACCCATCAGAAATCAACAGGTAGCCTTTCATACGTCATTCCAAAAATTATTGTAAATTTTCACTCTCATTTTCAATTTTTGGTTTTTCCATCTCATTCTACAATTTCTGTTCAACATAAAAATCAGAAATAAAATGCAAACAAAATTCAATTATTTTGAAAACTGTTTTGACTCGAGCAATTCAAGGTAATTTTTGTCTACTGGTTAAAAAGAATCAACATATTTATCAGATGAGCAAGTGTTAAACCCTCAAGCTCAGAGGTGGGGAAAATTTTATAAAACTGAAATTAATCACACCAATGTAATTCAGCTTGTTAAAAGTAATTGTTCATCAAGTGAATTAAAGGAAATAATTGATAAGAAATCTCCATAAAATTTATTTCCCCTTCCAGATGGAAAAATCGACATTTCTCATTATTTCAATGAGTTTGTCTGTATTTGCAGAGATGGAAGAATTCTGCAAATCTGCAAGGAACTTTTTTCTGATTAATGAAGCAGAAAAATATTTCTTCTGGATGTTTTCAGTCTTCATCTTCAAGATCCACCAAAATCTTCATAAGATTCAATTGCAAAAAGAAACTATAAAACTAATGACGGTTAAGGAATGGTTTTTGATTTGAATATTAAGTTGAAATTTGTTTTCTCATCTGTGGATGAAAATGTTTTTGTTTTCTGCACAAATTTTATTTTTCTCTTAAACTTTTTTCTTCTTAAGATTCTTTCAAAATACTTTCATTTACTTGTTTTTTTTATCTTTATTCATTCACTTATTTATTTTTTCATTAATTTACCTATTTTTCATATATTTATTTATTTTTTATTCGTTTTTTATACTTTTGTTTGGTTTTTATATTTTTTTTATTTGGTTTTATTCATTAAATAAACAAAAATTTTAAAAATTACTAAAAATAAAGAATTCATTTATTTCTATTTTTCATTTTTTTCATTTATTTATTTATTGTATAAACACTTTCATTTTATCTAAAGTCTTTGTTCAGTTTCAGTATCAGTTTGTACCCTTAAATCTAAGGTTTTTTCCCCACCAACATTTGAATTTGTTTTGCTTCAACTCTGCTCTTTGACCCTTTAAAAATAGCAGACAAATAATGTCCTGTTTAAAACTCATTCAATTGTGTATTTATTTGCTTGATTGCTATGTTTTACTTTTTGCATTTCCTTGAATTTGATTCAATTAAACAGCCCAGTTGATTGGACTTAAAATATGTTGACTGTATCCCCTGCAGAGGATTAAGACCCCACACTCTAAAAAGAATGACCTAAATGGAATCTGGTGGTAAAGTTTCAGTTGTAGAGATTTGGGGAGTGAGGATTAATCCTTCATTATCATTACTCCCAGGTACCACCTATCAGTCAAATAGATCTGTTGATTGATTTTTAATGGCATATCAATCTGTCTGGGGTTATTTTATACCTAGAGATTAGGGAATTGCATACATTATTTTATATTAAGTATTTCTATGAAATACAAATAATTTGTTTATTTCCTATCAAATACAAATAATTAAGACAGTTGTTCTAAAATATAAATACTTTGACTCTGCTTTCTCCTATTGCCATTTTAACATCTCTCTCTCTCTCTCTCTCTCATAAAACACACACACATATATATATATATATTCCAAGATAGAATATGTTGGGCTACGGCTTCTAGGAGTAAAGTTTGAAAACTCTGACTCACTGACATTTGTATTTATTATAGATTTTTACAGTTTTGATCAAAAGACTAAAATCAATTTTGTTTTTTAAAAGAAACTGATTTGAGCCAATTTCTCATTTTATTACATTTTTCAATGATGAATTCTTCATTCTTCCTCATCTGTATAATAATTCTTCTAGTAGGAGTGGATTCTTATTAATGATAGTTTTGGATCTGAGTGTCAGAAATTACTACAACCATCATAAATAGTAATAACAATAAAAGTACACAGCTTGCAGAATTTTCTGACATCCATATTTAGAACTGTCCTGAGTAATAAAAACAAACCCCTCCCCTCACTAGATGAATTTTAATACCCTCAAAGGTTGATGAATGAAAATGGTGAGTCTTGAACAACTCATGGAATAATGATTTATCTCTGAATCCTGAAAATGTCTTTTATGCTGAGTTTGGTTCCATTTTCTTTTTTCTTTTATTAACTCTGATTATACTTTTGTTGTATGTTTTATCAACTTTTGATATTTATTATTATTCTCTTCATTCCTCTGATTAGTTGATGAAGGGAAATAACCTCCAACCATCAAACAATCACATGATTCTAATTATTCATCCTCAATTTCAACATCATTTCCTCAAGTTTCTTCTTAACCCTTCCAAAAACATCTTTCTAAATGAGAACATAAAATAGAATGTAATGAATTATGTGCAATAATAGGTTCTAATGTTTATTTATTTAATAAATATTTTTCTTTGGCAATACATTTGGAAACTTAATATTTTAGTGAACTTATTAACATAAGTGTATCTGAAACTCGCTTATACTTCAAATTTTAGCTTTCAACAAAATCGAGAGCTCGTAACTTATAAAACTCAGAAGTTAATATAGTTTATTGTGGCATATCAACCCATTTTAAGTTATTTAATGCTTTGTTTGATAAACAAAAGACTTATGTTGATACAGTACCTGTTGTTGCATAAGTGGTCAATCAATTAAGTATTGAACAGGCTCATTGCTGCTGTAACTTAAGAGAGGCATGTCAAACATGTGACCCTCAGCACGTACAGGTGGGGCCCACACACAGACTGTACTCTCATACAGTGCTTTTTCAGTACCCTATTTTAAAAAAAAGTTATTTTCAAAAGTTCTTAGGTGAAAATGGTCATTTATTTTCATGGGGGGAATGTGTTAAGAAACAGTCTCTCAACCTTTCCTTTAAGTTGCAGAAGGAAGAGGCTCAGTCAATGAAGGGAGTGAGTCTTTCTTCTTGCCTTCTCCTGCTTTCAATTAACCCATGGCTATAATTGAAAGTGATAGTGACACTAGTATGTTTTATTATTTGAACTCAGTTAGTAATAGTCTTTTTTCCTTTCTTTTTAATGTATTCCTTGGGGTTTAGTTGATAATAAAGAAATTGATAGCAATCATTGCTTTGTTCTGTAAATGTTGAAGAAGCATTTTAAGACTTAGTTGTTGTGTGTGGCCCTCATGACAGACATGTGTAATCCATGAAGCCTTAGAGGGCTACTCAGTTTGATATTCCTGACTTGGGGCATCAAGCAGAAACCGGTGCTTTCAGCATTACTTGACTGTAATATGTAAGTTAAGATACCACCGTATATAAATCTAACATAAGATATCCTGCGATTTAAGGATGTCTGCAAAAATGATCTTGGGTGCTTTGGCCTTACCCGTTCCAGCTGGGAAAAAAATTTGGCTCAGGACCACCCTTGGTGGCAGCAGGCTCTATGTAGTGGACTATCCAAGAGTTCAGAAGAAAGTGATGGCAACAGAGCACTGGCACATCAACATCTTTAGGACAGTTGGGGCTGTTTTACAAACTTTGGACTTCTTCACAGAAAGTGCTGTAACTTCAGGTGCTCAAGAAATATATAGACTTCCAAGAGTGCAATGCTAATTAACATGTAAGTCAAGTTACCACTGTATATAAATCTAACACTAGCTGATAACTAGCATTAGTAGGAGTATCTGTTAGTAAATCTAAACATTTAATGAGAAATCTTAAACTTTTACTTTGGTGGGGTGGGTGTTAAATAATCATTATATGAGAATCAATGCACCATAAAATTCCATTGATTGTCTTTCTCTCTTGTTTGTATAAATACTCTTAAAAATGTCTAAGTAGATGATTATAATTTTGTGTGGCCTACAGTAAATTTACATTTTGGATACTTGAGCACAAGCAACTCAATAAAAATCTTAGAAATAATGGTAACCTTTGAACAGTAACGTGCCACCATGTTATTTTCCTTAATGCAAAGAAGACAAATACAGTTTTTTTCTTCAAATGATAAATTGAACAAAGATATCTATGAATAACTGGTTCTTATTGAAATCTGATAAAAAAAGAAAGAGAAGGAAATTCAATTGTATCTTGAGACAGTGTTGAGTAGGAACTTTCAACCAAAATAGGGAATATGTAAGGTGAACTGATTCTTATTTTCTCTGGTGAAAGATAACATTTTTGGGGAAAAGAACAAAAGATTCTTATTGTTTTTCAGTCATGCAAATCAAAGCCAAAATGTAAAGAAAATAATTATAGAGATTCATCTTTCCTTCAAGTTTCGTGTGCAAAGCAGAAAATGCTAATGAATATAATTAGGAATAAAAAACAAAACAAAAAAAAACATATTTATCAGTGATTATTGATTAGCAAGCAAAACTGACTTTCATCTTCCTGATTTAATTTATAAGGTATCACTCTATATTGATTGTTTAATATATAAACAATCTGAACCTTTTTTTAAATTATTCTTTAATTACTATTATTTTTTATTTTATTTTACAAGCAGTATGTCAAGTCATTTAATGTTGAATCAAGTTATTTTGATGAACAAATGACTCAGGTTGATACAGTATCTGCTATTGCTTAAGTGGTCACTCAATTAAATATTAAACAGATCCATTGTTGCTGTAACTTCAGCATTCTATCACGAACTCATGCTTTCAGCATTGCTTGACAGTAACATGTAAGTTAAGGTTTATAAAACTAACCCTAGCTAATAACTAGCATTACCCAGAGTACCTGTTAGTAAATATAAATATTTAATGATTTAATTGGACACATAGTGTAGTGGATAAAGGCATTGGGTTAAGACAGTTCGAAGTAACAGTTATCTCTTGGCTGCAGGTTCAATCCTGGTCAAGGGGGACAGCAATATAGAATGATAAACATGTAGTACCCCAACTATGGTTAGTGGAATGAGAACAGGATACCCTGTGGATTGAATAAAGGGTTGGGTTCAAAGTTCCATTGTGGGTCCCTATTATGACAAGAAGGTTCCTGAGTTAGAGAAGACTCCCAAGTCCAAGAAACACCTGAAAAGGCCTGAGTGTACATCGTCTGAAACAATAAAGATGAGACCTAGTCTGAATAATTCAAATAATACTAATTTAATGAGATCTTCCAAAACTTTGGAGGAGGGTATTGATTGTTTAATATATAAACAATCTAAACATTTTTTTTAAAAAATTTTTACAAGCAGAATTTGCAAGTATGGCCTGTGACAAAAGATTGGAGAGAGACATATTAACTGCAGTTAAATGTGTTGTATATTGATAAACCATTGTTTTTTGGACAGTTAGTGTAGCTAGATTTTGAATGAAAAAATCATTGAAATTCAAAATCCAGAGGATTAGATGATTGAAAGGTAATAACCTTAATTATTATTTATTTATGGTGATAGTTGATTTAAACTGGTGGGGAGGTACCGTCCACCTTGGAACCAATATGTTCCAGCTTCGATACCAGCCCTTGCAAACTCAGCTTGGATCTGTGAGGTAAAGTTGGAGGCTGATGGTAGATATGGCACTCCACCTCAGATGCAAAAACAATCCCTCTGGTATATCACTAGTGAAAAGGGAACAGACTCTTTCACTGTCCAGCTGATACTGACAATAGGCCATTCCACCTATTTTACTTACTTTGGATGAGGAAAAAATCTAATGGCAAACAATAATCAGACTGAGTTTCACTGGCAAGATTAACTTGCTAACCATTAGACGCACAGAAAGATGAGGGTGAGTTTCTGGGTTGTAATGGCTATAGTGCTGGGCTACATCGTAGTAAGCAAGTGCAAATTCTAGTCACACTACTACATTCACTTTTGGACTAATACCCTCGGGAAAGGTATATACACTCTCATTCCCCCAGCTATGGGTTAAATAGTACCACTACTGTTCTTCCATAAGGATGACGTTGACATTAGATAACCCATGAATGTTGATATGCCATTAAACAAAGAAACCAAACCAGAAAGGTGCCTAAAAGGAAGATTGCTGGTTATTCACTAAACATATAAATTCTGGCACAAGGCCACATCTATTGGGTTCTAAATGACGATCACCTACAATGGATGTTATTTGCAGCTGCTAGATGGTATGATGAACTAGAAATAACCCCATTTTTTCTTTATTCTAATTTTAACATTTTCACTCCTAGACCCCCTGGGACACTGGCATCGCAGTCAAATTTCAATTCTATTTTAACCCTTAAAACATCATACTCTAAGCATAATTTTGAATATCCAAAACATAAAAAAGACAAATTTGGTTATGAAAAGGTTAAATGAATCAATGTCATTATCAATTTCAATCAGAATTTTATTTTAATTTCTTTTCTTTTTTTAAATTTCATACTTCTTACAATTGAGTCAATCAACAACTCCCAAGTAAACAGCATATTTCATAAATATCTACCAACCAATAGATTGTTGATGGTTACAGAAGCTGGAGACTTTTAACCACGTTTCCAAAAGGCAAAGAGTTTAAATCTCACTATAAGTTTATACTTTATGTAGAGAAGTTAACTCAGGTTTAACGTTTTATAAACAGGTTTTATTACGGGAATATTTACACTCGAGGTCCGTGTGACTGTATGCTCACGTTCGTAGTGAAGTCCCTATTTTCGTGATCTCGCCCTATTGAGATTTCCTCTAATCTCGCCAGGTCGAGATGTTAGGACACTACACTTTATAAGTTTATTTTTTATTTTTTTACATTTCAGTTGTCCTCGTCTTTATGGTGGTAGTGTTGGAAAAAACAAAGCAGCGCATATGTTGGGCTGTAGGGAGTAGACCACATATAGAGATGAACACAATATGGGATCCAATCATTAAAAAGGCAAAATCAAATTGTTTTTAAAGTAAATTACTTTAAAAATAGAAATATAAAAAATAACTGATGTCATTGGAATTTACACCTCAAGTTGTGCAGGAAACGGCAATAAACAGTCAGTCTATGTATGAGTGCGCATGTCCGGAAAAGAATCCTTTATTTATCAGGTTACAACACCGTGGTCATATCATTACAAATTATATATTTAAAAAGAAAAAATCAATGTTAAAACTGGAATTGTTTTTTTTATGGGGATGGTTAATCAAATAAAAGCTTTTTTCTCTTTTGTTAAATTGAAAGAGAGTAGCCAGTAAACTATTAATTTTCTAAAAGAGAAAATTATATAAACAGGAAAGTAATGCTTTTTAATTTAAATGATTTTCTTTCACTTGGGATGAATACTTATAAGTTGTTTCACGGAAGGGGGGGGGCTAAAAGTTAAAAGGTGTTGTGTCTCAGTTGTGTTTTCTTTTCATTTTTTTTTTAAATTAAGGCTTGAACAAAAATTGATTTAGTAAGATTATCAATTTATCGTCTTCTGTCTGGCAATCCCAAAATAAGGGTGGGTAGTTCCAGGAGTTAAATAGAAATTCAAGGAAAATATGAACAATTTCTGTAAATTGTTTTTTTCAATAAGACTAAAAATTCTACAAGGGTAAAATCCTAGTTGGTTTATACTGAAAATACTCCAAGTTGTATACGTCTCGTAAAATACATCTATAAGATGAGTGATGACTAAGTCATCAGCGTTGTTATATCGTTGGGACCATTGGAAACTTCTGGTCTTTCAACAACGGATTTCCTCCCCCAGGGGACCAATCGGGTTTGATCAAATCCCGACCATTCCATCTCAGCAAATGACTTCGCCTCCTGATGACCATAGCTTTATTGTACTGGTCACCTGACCGCCGACCAATGAAAATGGAGCTCTCCTTATTTATATTGCATTAATTTTATTACTCGAGTTTGGTTCACACTACCAGGAAGAACGGCTATTGTAAGTTTGTCTCAAATTTTTTACCCCCCTCTTTGTTAAATTTTAACCATTTTTTCCCTTTTTATTTTCCCTTATTTACAAGAGAGGGGTTTTATTTTACCATTTTCCTTGCATACTCTATGTTTTTAAACAATAAGGGGAGTAGTAAAAAAACATGTACTACGAATTAAAAAAAAAAAATTTCTGTAAAAATTTGCTAATACGCAACGAATATATACAATAAGACTCGTTTTTACATATATGAATGATAACGGACAATATAAACAGAACGCATGGCTACGACGAACATTAGTGCTACCAACATAAATGTAATAAATATAACGCCTATTCATGATATTTAAGCCACGAAAAATGACATCGAACTCCGTTCCAAATTATGAAGTTTTTAAACTTCCAATTTCCGCGTTGTCCAAATTACGAAAGTGTGTACCGATAGCGATTTTAAAAAATATAGATAAACGAGAAACTTACCCCCCTCCACGAAACAAGAAAAAAAAGTGGTTGAGTATAGGTTCCCCCCGATGTTCAATGAGAAACCTACCCACCTAAAAAGTAAATTAATAAAATAACAAATGGAAGAGAAAAAAACACGAAAAAAAAAAAGTACACTTATGTATAACGAATGGTTACGTGGATGATTCGTAGAAGTTACCTACTTGGGCTAATGTTTATGAGATATACATAAACGCCTAAAAGCGAAAAAAAAACCCAAAAAAAACCGAAGAATAGTACAATTAAGTGAAACGAATGATAACGTGGTTATTTTGTCGAAATTACTCAATTATGTCATTGGTTATGACCCACACATACACACATGAAAAAAAAAGTGTATATATATATATATAATATATATATATATATATATATATATACATACATACACACACACACACACACACACACACACACATTAGTTTGTCAACAGTTCAGTTCGAATGTACAAAAATATTCATATGAATTTTAAACTTCTTTTTTAGACCAAGCAGTGCTTCTTTTTATCCAAAGCTAATTAGCTGTTTCAGTGATCTCACGGATTGCCTTATTTCTCTTTAGTCCTGTCAATCCAGAATTTGCCAGCACTTTGCTTAGGGACCTCGCAACAAACCCTCTACACCCGATTTCAATTGGTGTGCAGTTTGCTTTCCATTCATTTCTTCTGCATTGTTCAACCAATTCCTGGTATTTACTTCTTTTCCTTTCATTGGCTTCGTCGGTATGGTCCTCTCAAGCAACTGTAAGCTCTAACATAATAATTTGTTTTGAGGAGTTTGAAAAGATTATTATGTCTGGCCGAAAATTTGTTACTGCAATGTGATTGGGGATTTTTAACTGCTTTACGAGGTCTACGCGCATCTGCCAATCTATCGCTGTTGAGAGTACACTTGTTATACCTTTGTTTTTCTGTGATGGTATCCTCCCTCCAGCTTTGATGAAGTTTATCCTGGCTTGTATATCTCCCCTCTGTTAGCGCGGATCGCTGTGTCAATAACTTTAAGAATCATATCATGGCGCCACCGGTATCTACCGTCAGTCAGGGCCTTGGAGCACCCACTAAGTATATGTTGCAAAGAACCCCTACCTGCACAAAGCTGGCAGGCAGTGGTCTCTGTAATCTTCCAGGTATAAAGATTTCTGGGGCTTGGTAGTACATCGTAAACTGACTGAACCAGGAATTTTAATTTGCTGCAATTGGCCTGCCATATTTCTGACCAGTTTAATTTGCGCTTGATAATGTTTTCCCACCTTGTCTAGGCTCCTTGTTGGCTAAGGCCGATCATCATGTAACCTAAAAATTAACATTTTTTTCTGCTGAATTGACATTACACTGATTTTTTTAAAAATAATTGTGTGTCCTCAATAGAATACTAAACTGCATCAGGTAGTGAGGCTCTCGTTCTGGAGCAAAATAGCAATTACTCCTAGGTCCACTCTGACCTGGAGTTGTAGTACTTGTTAGGGTCCAATTTACAGCACATTTTAGCAAGATCTTTATTAGAGCTATACTAGCAGGACCTGCGGATATACCACAGTATGATCATTTAATAATTTTAACCTTTTAGATGTTTATTTAAGAGCTATTGTAAAAATCATTCAATGTGTAAAAAGTATAATAATCTTCATTTAACCCTTTCACTATTTTTATCTTTTCATTGTTTGATTCAAACAGATTAGCATTATCATTTCCACTCGCTCACCCCCTCTCCTTATCTTTACTCTTTGACTTTATGATATTTTTCTGTGTAGCATATGCTTTTTCTTCCCTTTCTTTATAATAAAAATGGAATTATCTCTTATTTAGCTGAGGTGATACTTGTATGAAGTAAGAATTCGGCAGATAAGCAACACCAGATAGTCAGGATTTACATTTTTGTATTTCCTCTTGCCCGTTGGTGTTGCAAGATAGCAGATGTACTTTTAAGGAAGACAAGTATTAATATATAGAAACTTAAAATGCCATATACTGAAAATAAAGAAATTTTCAGTCCAATTTGTAATTGAATGTTTGTAGGATTTGAATTTGAACTGAAAATTATTGGGGACCCTAGATTTTATTTCGTCCTCCTCTCATCTCTCCTCCTTTCTCTCAATCTTACTCTTTCTCTCTCCCCTGACCAATCCTGATCTGTTGCTCTCTTCTCCCTCTCATCGAGCTTGCTCTTTCTCTCGTTTAACATTCTTATTATATTGTAATTCTATATAAATTGGTTTCTGTTTCAGGCTCATTGAAGATTGAATTGACCATATGAACCACCCACATCCGATTTCTCCTCCCTTATTTCGATCTTTTATTACTAGATCACTCGGTAGAGCATTCACCTAGGAATTGACTATGTTCCAGGTTTGATACCTGATCTGTGCAGTAAAGCATTTGTGAGCTGATGGTAGGTACGGTGCTCCACCTCAGCAAAAGAATATCTCTTGTCTCGTGCTGGCAAAAAGGGAAGAGTCTTCCTCACCATTCATCTGATACCAGCAATAGGTCACTCTGTAGATTTTACTACAACTATCATACAACCCTTATGTAAAAAAAGCTCCATTGTATGATTTAATGTTTTCTTTAAAATTATGACTGAGGATTATTAAAATCATTTGGTAAATCTTGTCAAAATTCTAATTGTCCTGGGGGGTGGGACACTTTTCCTTCATTATCCTGGGGGGTGGGGTACTTTTCCTTCTGAATAATAACAGCTGTTAAATTTTCAATTTGTAAATCTTTCATCATTAAAATATTTTGCATGACAAAACTTTGAAACAACAAAACTGGTCCAAGTTTGCTGAAGAGTTCATATCAGAAAAGGGAGAAAATATTAATTGGATTTACAATTCTAATCTCTCAAATGTTAATGAAATGTGGGAAGAATTAAATAGAAAGATAATAAAAATAATTAAGAATATTCCTGAAGTTATAAAAAGTTTTAAACCAGGAGATCCATTGGAAGAATTACCTTGGCACAGTAATTGGCTATCTCATAAAAGAAAAGGTTTGATTTGTTTTATGGCATATCAACCCTTTTTGGGTCATTTAATGCCAAAACAAGTCATTTTAGTAAAAGTTTCCATTTCAAGTTCTTAATATCTTCAAATTGGTATAATTTTCATTAACTGTATTTGGTTTGGTTTGTTTAATGGTATAATAACCCTGTGGGTTATTTAATGCCAAAAACTGTTAGAGTGGGAGATAAAAGTTGGTACTCAAGTTTCCTTTACTGGTAGATTTATTTCATGGATGTATTTTATATTTGATTCATAATTTTTTTATATATTTTTATTTCTCTCAAGAAGAATAAGATGTCATCCATGTTAATATTCTCAAACAGATCCCTCATATTATTTGTGTTGAAATATTTCTTTCTGATTGGATCAAAAACTCCATGAGGAAATATTTGACAGTGTAGGGTGTTTGGCATATCCTGATCCATGGTTTGATCCTCCTGCTTGAGCATAAGAGTGTAAGTAAATCAAAAAGAAAGATAAAGCTAGGAAAGAATTGGGAATTATATTAAATATAGAAAATGGTTTTAAGAAAAATGAATATGATAAAAGGGAAATATTTTTAAAAAATATTTAATACTTATTGTAAACCATTATTCAAATATGTAAATTCACAATGTGTTAGCACAGCAAAAAATGATAAGACAGGTAAATTAACAGACAAATTGTAAACAGCAGGTGTACTAGCAAAATTTGTTCAGTCAGTTTATTCTTTGGAAGACCTTGGTCCACTACAAGAAAGTTATGAGGAGAGTACCAAAAAACTTATAGAGACAATAGAAAAAAGAGCTAAAGACATAAAATTATTATCCAAGTTGGATGTTATTAGAAGTATGGGATGTGATGAAATACATCCTAAAATTCTAAAGTACATCTCATCAAATGAAAGTTTTAACAAATTCTTTGAGAAATGTATAGAATTCAAAATGATTCTATATATTTAGAAAACAGCAATTGTAATATCACTACATAAAATTGGTTTGATACATTTAAAACAAAGAAAAACAATTACCGACCAGTTTTTCTAAAATGTATTTTGTGTAAGATTTTTGAAAAAGTGATTAGAAATCACATTAAATTCTATAAAGTAAAATCAATCTGGTTTTGCAAATGGTAAATCAAATTGTAGCAAGAGAAGTGACTTACCTTGTGGAGCAAAGTGGGCAATGACTTGTCTCATGTATAGGTCGATGTTTTAGGTGAGATGGCTATAAAAGAGTTTGTATTGCTGGATGATATACCATGGTATGATAATTTAATTATTATGTCTGATATGTTTACTTAAGAGCTATTGTAAAATAGTTCAATATGTAAAAAGAATAATAATCTTGATTTAACTCTCTCACTCTTTTTGTTTTATTGTCTTCTTTTCATCATGTTCAATTCAAAGAGATTAGCAATATTGCTTCTGTTCACTCACCCTTTCTCTCTTTCTCCTCCTCTCTTTCTTTCTCTCTTTCTCCTCCTCTCTTTCTTTCTTTCTTTCTCCTCCTCTCTTTCTTTCTTTCTCCTCCTCTCTTTCTTTCTTTCTTTCTCCTCCTCTCTTTCTTTCTTTCTTTCTCCTCCTCTCTTTCTTTCTTTCTCTTCCTCTCTTTCTCTCTATCTTTCTCCTCCTCTCTTTCTGTCTCCTCCTTTCTTTCTTATATTTTTTCTGTGTAACATGTCTTTTTTATTCCCTTCATTTCTTGATTATAAAAACGGAATGATCCATTATTTAGCTGAGAAAACAACTCAGAAGAAATCGGAATTTGGTGGATAAGCAACACCAGATAATCAGGATTTACATTTTTGCATTTAATTTTGGATGATTTAAACATTCTGATTTTAATCAAAGGGTGTTGCAAGATAATAATCGTTGTACGATTAAGGAACAAGAGTATTGATATATAGCTATTTACCAACCCCTCCACATGAGTAGAATGTGACACAAGGTCAATTTCTTAAGTGGAGTTTAACAAAGCTTCAATTCAGTTTTCCTTCATGACTTGTCGTCTAACCAATGTTAAATAGCCCAGTCCACCTAACTATTTACCTATAGCTGGTGGGAGAGTAGTTGAATACATACCTTTCCCAAGGATATTAGTGCTATGTGAAATGCAAGCAGCTTCACCCTAGATTTGGACTCTGGTCATTGAGTCCATTTCCTTTGACGTTAATCATTACATTACACACCTCCATATTCAACTATAGTACGGATCAAGAAAAGACAATTTAACTTGTTGTGGGTATGATGTTAACTACATGTAATGGTGAAGTTTCAATTCTGGAGCTCTGAGGAATGTGGAGTGCCACTTTATTGCCTAGGTCCATTCTGACTTGGAGTGGTAGTACCTGTTAGAGTCCCATTTAATGAGTTTCAAAAAATGAGTTTCAAAATTTTTTTGAATACCATCAAGAATGAATAAAACAAAACATCTTCAGTATAAAATAACCCAATAAGGGTTGACATGTCATAAAATCCAACAAATCAACAATTTAACTTCTATCTCTGACCCATGAGTCAAAAATGGTAAAAAAAAAGTCCAGCAAAAACAAAACACTGATAATTCCTTTGATAATCCTATAAGGAATTGTATAAACTTTCAGTAGGATGTTGGTGGAACAAGAGACTGTGGAATTCTGTAAAATGAGTATTTGAAATTTGGAGATAATCCAAATAGATATTTGCTGGACAAAACCAATTTTGGCATAAGGCCACATTGATCGAGGGATCTAACTCACTAACAACAGGATGTAAAACTGCCAGGAAGTGAACAAATTGAATATTCTAAGTCCAGTTACAATTACCTTAATGAATAAGCCAAGAGGGATTTCTTAAGAAGGAAACCTAAAGTATCATTAATAGAAACAAAAGAACCCCTTTTTAGATATTAACATATTTATTGGACAAAGGTAAATTTGGCTCAAGATCAAATTTACAAAAGAATCTAATAACAACATGTAAAAATAGAATTGTAACTATCAGTCTGTAACGATTGTTTCTGCTGCTGCGGCTGCTCAGACCATTTCCAAAATAAAAGATCTAAATTATTCTTCTCTAATAATAGATGCAAGTGTCAGTGTCATATTTTTTCAACTTTACACGTGGAGGTCATGTCTATATGATTGTCAACCCTACTGCCTTATGGCAAGTCTCAACCCTACTGCCCTTATGGCAAGTCTCAATACTTTTTGTCATATACATATATATGTGCTAGAAGGTGGTGTCTGCAGCTGTTAATGTCCTGTGTATAATGTTAAATTTTATCTGATGGTAAAGTTCGAATTTTGGTGCTCTGGGGAATATGGAGTATTATTCCCAATTCCATTCTGACTCGGAGTGGTAGTACCTGTTAGGGTCCCATCTATGGTTTAGATAGAAGAAAGTGAGTTTTAAAAAAGTATGCTTAAAAATTGAGTACCCAATGAATTAAACAAAATGTCTTTCGCATAAAATAACCCAAGGGTTAACATGCTGTAAAAACCAACCAACCTAGAGGCCATAGCACAACATGTCATACCATTTTGGAATCAGGCTGACTCTTTGAGCAAATTATTCCAGCAAAGTATTCCAGGCCAAATAGGAACCTGAAATTTTTTCCCCCCAAGTTTTAATTGCAGGATTTTTTTTCTCTGTGACAAATGTTTTGAAGGATAACAAAAGTAAAGTTGGCAGAGTGACCTATTGTCAGTATCAGCTGGAGAGCAAGGGAGTATCTACCTTTTTCAATAGTGCTTGACCAGGGAGATTACTTTAGCTGAGGAGGAGCACCACACCTACCATCAGCTCTCCACAGATCAGATTACCCAATCTTTGTTACTTATGCGCTGAGTTGGCAGGGATTGGTGTCAAATCCAGAAACTTGTGATTCCTCGGCAAGTGCTCTACCCACTTAGAGTTAAACTGGCCCCTATAAAGTTATTTGTACTTAACCTAAATGGAGAAAACAAAAAATGTTTATCATACAGCTTTGCAATAAGTTCCAAATATACAAATCATATTATTGTTTTGATGAAAACTGTTAATTGTTTGAAAAATATTGTTCAACTTTAATTAATATGTACTCCATGCATCAAGTGTTATTGTTGGGATAAAGGTCTAAAGAAGAGATCTCTCTGCACGAGTTAGATTAATTGTCACCTGATAGGATAGAAATTAAGCTATTTTTAAATATACTTGTGTATCATGCAACTTTCTAAGACTTTGGTTGGTTGGTTAAATTTTATGGTATGTCAACCCTTTTTGGGTTATTTTATGTCATTATGACATATTGCTTTATTCATTCTTGATGGGTATTCAATTTTTTTTTAACTCAATTTTTTTAAACATTTCTTTAAACAAGAAATTTTTTTCAAAAATGTTTTTTTCTATTCAACCCATAGATGGGATCCATAGATGGGATCCTAATAGCACTCCAAATCAGAATGGATCTGGGAGTAATCACAATGACGGGGTACTTCACGCTCCCCAAATCTCCAAAATTGGAACTTCAACATTAGATGCAGTTTAAGCTTAGCCTTGGTGCACACAATTTGTATCTTATGTATAGTGCAACAATCCCCACATATTTGGATAAAATGTATGTCTAAATAAAAGTAGCCTGGTATGTGAGTATATACAGTATTTGAAATGCAAGTATCAAAATATGCATGTGTTTGTATGTGGGCGAAAAAGAAACAAAACAAAAAAAAAAAACCTTTCAATCCACTGAGACTGTCCAGAAAAAAAAAACTGTTAAATCTTTGTTGGGTTTCAGTTTTTGATGGATGAGCAAATTCTTATATAGTTGGAAATTTTAAGTTTCAAAATATTTTTGTATAAATTTTGATATGCATAAGCATTTTTATATTCCAGGAAGATACATTTTTAATAAGCTGTAAAAAAAGCACATTTCACTTTTGATGTACAAGGTATTCTTATTATTTTCTATTGAAGATTTATCATGTATATTTTATAATGGATATTCGCTGTTTAAAAAGATTTTGAATACCCATCAAGCATGAATAGAACTAAACATCTTTGGTATGAAATAACCCAACAAGGGTTGACATGCTGTAAAATCCAACTAACCAAACCTAAAAGAATTCCCTAACCTCTAGGCAAATAATAACCTTAGATGGGTTGACATGCCATTAAAATCAATTGAAATAAATCAGTTATCAAGACCAATTTACAATGAAATGATAATTTTATGAGGTCAGCACTTGTTTCATCAATTTTTAATCTTCTAAGTTCTTGAGATAATAAAGATAGATTCATTCCTTCCTAAACTGAAGAATTATCAAATGGCTTCAAATATCATTTAGGACCAATGCTTCTCCGTCAGTGTCTGGCATGTCTTCTTCATATTACTCGGATGATTTGTGTACAGCTGCTTTCTTGTGAATGCTGCTTCCAAAATCTTGAGGTTCCTAGACCATAAAGTCAAAGACGCCCCCAATCCACCTAAAAGACAATGAAACCTAATGTGACATTACGCAGAATAACTCTTAAAATAAAACATCTTAATTTATATCCTTATCCAAAGTATGGGAGGATTGTTGTATCCATCCAAGGGGAATAACTCCCTAGCTTGGCTAAAGAGTTAGTTCCGGCACTGTGGGTTTAGAAATAAAGCTGTTATTTGCTTTACTCTTGTGTTCGGGATTTATTTAAACACAATACAGATCACTCTTTTCAGCTTAGAGGCATCACTCTATACTACTTATACAATAGTGAAATAAAGAGTGGGTGTTTTTATATCTAGTATGTTATAAAAAGTCGATTGCATCAGAAGAATTTTTTTAAAGACGACAAAACAATAGCAAATATTTTAAAATGCTCAGATGATTTTATTTCATGAAGCATTTGAAAAATGTTAAATATTCTTTATTAATCCATTTTTTTCTTTTTTAATTCTCTGCATAATTAAAAAATATGGATTAATCCAAATTTGTTGCATAAAAATGGAAAAATTAAGAAAAAAATAAAACAAAAAAAACATGGAAATTAGATATATTTATAAAGTTTTTATTTTAATTTAATTTAATTTATTTTTTAAGTTTAAACTGGTTGACTGCTCATTACAAGCTTTGTTGTCACTGTTGAGTTATTTATAAAAGTTATATTTTTTGAATAAAAGTTGATTTTTCCTATTAGACATTTAAGTGAAAAATGCCTAATAAGAAATCAATGAAATTATTTTGACACATCAGTCTTTTTGTATTCTTGCAAAATCTTTAAAAAGCTAAGCAGAAAATTAAAAGAATATAATAAATATTGATTGATAATTGCAACCCACCCACCAAAAAAAACAAAAAAAACAAGCAAAAATATGTTTTATAGATAGGGCGGCTTTTAAGCTAGTGACTATCAGGTGGCAATTAAGCTAGCTCCTGCGACAGGCTCTTCATTGGGCTTTTGGGCCAACAATGACACTTTCAAAGAAAAATTTGTGAAAACAATTGCTGTAATTAAAACTTGGAATCCAAAATTTCAGGATTGTAGTTCCAGATTTGGTGAGTAATATTTTTGTAATTTACCCAATTCAGAGCAAAAGCGTTGTCTGTCATGTCTGACTGCTATGTCCTGGATGCATGCTTGGTGTTAAGATTTTGTGTGGGCAGCGTTTGAAAGCTGCGAACTGAAGGGCCCACATGGAATGAAACCATCTGCTTTATTAATGTGATACCTTCAATGGTTGGACGACATGTCGGATTCTTTGTGAGCAAAATACATATGACATGGTTGAAGACTGCTGTAATATTGTTGCAGGAAGAAAGATTTACTATTTCTATGAATTTTTTTATAAATCAGTGCTATTTGTATTATTCTGACTATTGTCCTCATCTTCATTGTTATCTGTACAACGTTTCAGCCAATGTGCCCTCTGGCCTTCTTCAGGTATTTCTTGTTGGACTCAGGAACCTTCTCAAATTTGGGAACCTTCTCGGACTTGGGAACCTTCTTGTCGTAATCGGGAGCCATCACAAAACTTTGAACCTAACCCTTTATTCAGTCCATGGGGGTATCCTGTTCTTATTCCGCTAACCATAGCTGAGGTACAGGTGTTAAGCTGTGTTAATTATTATTCTATGTTACTGCTGCCCCTGACCAGGATTGAACCTGCAGTCTAGAGATAACTGTCACTTAGAACTGTCTTAACCTAACTCCTTTATCCACTAGGCTGTGTGTCTAATTGGACAGCTTAACACCTGAACCCCAGCTATGGTTAGCAGATTTTTTTACCTAGACTCATATTGTTTTTGTTTTTTTTCTAATCTAAGACTTTTTAATTACATCAGCCAAAACGTTGCACAGATAACAATGAAGATGAGGACAATAGTCCGCATAATACAAATAGTAAAGAAACTTTTGCAGTTGGGAAATTGATTACCCAAATCAGTTATTTTTATTTATTTTTTATTTTTTTTTTTTCACAATTTAGTTTTTAATTTGCTCATGGAATCAACCTGATTCCAAAATAGTATGACACGTTGGGCTATGACATCTAGAAATAAAATTTGATAAATGTGACACTGATATCCGCATTTATTAGAGATTTCAGTAGATTTGTGTAGATATTTATTAATTGTAGCCTATTCTGACACAAGGCAAAGTGAAGGTAGAATTGGTGCAATACAGTCTTCCAAGTGGGGAGGACCTTTCTTGTGTTTACTTATATCACTAGCAGGACCTTTGGATATCTCACAGTGTGATAATTCAATTATTACAATGTTTTATATGTTTACTAAAGAGCTATTGCTAAATAGTTCAATGTGTAAAAAGTATAATAATCTTGATTTAACTCTCTCACTTCCTTTTTCTTTCTTTCCCTCTTTTTATCTTTTCATTATATTTGATTGAAACAGATTAGCATTACAGCTTCTGCACGCACACCTCCTCTATCTATCTATCTTTCCACTACTCTGTCTTTTAATATTTTTTCGGTGTAGCATGTCTTTTTTCTTCCTTTTCTTTTGTGATAAAAAACAGAATGTTCCATTATTTAGCTGAGGTGACAACACTCACAAGAAATAAGAATTCAGCAGATAAGTAACACCAGATAATCAGGATTTACTTATTTTGCATTTCATCTTGGACAATTTGGATGGTCTCATTTTTAACCAGATGATAACAGTCACTCAATTGGTTTGCTCAGTCGGTAGAGCGTTCAGCTAGAAACCACAAGGTCCTAGTTCGATACCGGCCCTCGCCAACTCAGCGTATGAGTAGCACAGGGATCTGTGCGGTAAAGTAAGGAGCTGATGGTAGGTGTGGCGCTCCACCTCAGATGCTAAAATAATCTCCTTGGTTTAGCACTAGTGAAAAGGGGACAGACTCCCTCGCTGTCTGGCTGATACCGACATTAGGCCGCCCCGATGACTTTACTTTACTAGTATTAATATATAGATACAAAAAATAAAAATCATTGTCATTAATTATTATACACTGATGTAATATAATTATCTTGGTTGGTCCCTACATGGTCAGAGCATTTCAGTTTTTCTATCTTCTGTCCATCTTCAGATATGTGTCATAGTAACATTATGACAATTTTAAACCAAAACCCTAATTCAATTCACAGGGGTAAATTATTCTCCTTTCCTTGTTGATGCTTGGAGAATATCACATATTAATTCGTTTTTAATGCTTCCAATTGAACTAGAGTATTTGACTTTCCATGCACTATTTCACTCGAGGATTGAACTTGGGGATTGTCACGTAACAAGATATACTTTAATGTTTTTATCCTCAGGCCTATTGTCTTGTATGACAATCAGAACAGAAAAATAAGAACAATTTACCTTTGTGTATTGAATAATGGATTAATTCTGAAATTCCCAGGTTATTAACTCCTGAAGAAGTCTGAAGGGCATAATAATTGAAATGTTGTGTGACTCTATCACAAAGTATCTCAATGCGTAATAATAATAATGATAACTAGCATGACCTGTGAATATAACAAAGAAGGATAATTTAATTGTTTGATATGTTTACTTAAGAACTGTTGAAAAATAGTTCAATATGTAAAAAGTATAATAATCTTGATTTTACTCTCTCCCTTTTTCTTTCTTTTCCTAATATTCAATTGAAACAGATTAATGATATCACTTCTGTGTGCTCACCCTTCTCTCTATCTTTCCCCTACTCTCTTTCTTTCTTCTGTTTTCTATTTAGTATGACATTTTTTTTCCTTTACTTTCTTTATGATAAAAACAGAATGGTCCATTATTTAGCTGAGGTGACAATACTCATAAGAAATAAGAACTTGGTGGATAAGTGACAGTTGATAATCAGGATTTACATTTTTGCATTTCATCTAGGATGATTTGGACATCTCATTTTTAACCAGAGGGTGTTGCAAGATGATAACAGTGGGAAGATTAAGGAACAAGAGTATTAATATATATAGATAATAATTCCTTAACTTTGAAATTCAGAAAAAAATCATTTTAGCTGAATTTATTTTTAAAATCCGAAATGTCAGAAATCTATGTATGTGAATGTTGTTAAGGGAAACATTTTGTGGGACAATAAATGAAATGAAAAACTGTTAACTTTCATTTCTGTTGCAGAAGGATGTTTTTGCAGTGTTTTGTATAAAGATATGCAACTAGTAAACTTTGATGGCAATTATCTGAAGTTTTCAATTGATTTTTGCAATTGAGTGATGATGACTTTACAACAACTCATAAGAATGCATCCAAGAGAAAAAAAAGTTTGGGAATGATTCATTAAACAAAGATTTGCTTATTTGGGTCTTGTATTTTTTATGATGCAAAACTATCGATAGCAAAATTTGAGTTCATAAGCTCAAAGTAAAATAACAATTAAAATTTGAGGGAAAATTTTCCATAAAGAATGTGATAAAGTAAGTCTGTGAGCAAATCAGTAAAATCTACTTGGTAGAAAACAGTTTGCCACAAATTGTAAAAATATCAACTCTTGTTACATAATTAAAGCTTGGGTAATTAAGGGTTGCAAAACAATCGGTTTTAGTAAAATTAAATTATTGGTGAAAAAAAATATTTTCGAAAAAATATTTTGACAGGAAGAATCTGGCTCGAAAGCATTTTGAATTGCTGTTTGAATTCCAAACAGAAAATTCCAATGTTAAATATTTTGGGATTGTTTGGTTAAAATTCCAATATACTTATATATATAACAATATATAATGGAAGTAAAATATACAGAAATAAGTAGGGGAATAAAGAATAATCAGCTGATTAATGGTAATCCTAAAAGAGGGAATGCGGATTCAAAGTGAGGGCAGTAAAGGACAGAAAGTGGCTGTAGACACAACACAATGCCAACCTTAGCCAAAAAGCAAGTGACCTTTCTTCCTTTATTTCTTCTTCCAATTTTGATGGCTCAACAGCCAAAGGATCAGTTTACTCATTCCAATTATGCCAATTCTATTCTTATAAAAATCTCTCTATTTCCCTTTTGTGGTTGACTATTATAGATGATCAGATTGCCTAATAAACTGGTTGTCAAAAAAGATTTGCACTTGAGTTTGTTGTTAAAAGCCAGCACAGGGTTACCCGGGATCTTAATTCAAGAGTTTTTTCACACACAAAGAAACAAGCCCATTTATAAAAAAAACAATGACTCAGTACGTTACATGAAGTTGTGAAATTTTTAGAAAGGACACAAGAAATGATGGAAAAATTTTGAAACGAGACAAATGAAATTCTGTAGTCAACATTTCCATCAAATTATCTAAAAGTGAGCGAATGCAACAAATATCTTAGGAAGGCCAAAAAATACAAAAATAGTGATTCAAATTTAAAAAGAATTGTATAATAAATAAATTGTAGTAAAGATGTCTTCGTTTATCAATTTTTTAATTTGATTGACAAATTCTAAAGAAAAGGAAATAAAAAAATATTAAGAGAAGAGGAATTTTTTTTACCATATCATTGTAGCATTTTCTATTGGTTTATATCTTATAATGGAGATTTAGTGTTTGTTAGTCTGTAACTGAAACTGTCACAATGCCCTCAGAAAGTGCATGTTTATCAATGAGTATTTAATTCATAGTCAAAATCATCAATACATAAAATAAATATTATTTATTAATGAGGTGTCTATGAAAATCTGAGTTAGGTTTGCATCAAAACAGCCCATGTTATTAGTGCATTTAAAATCCTGCAATTTATCTTAAATATTACTAAGAAATAAAGGTTTACATAATGTGGTGTGGTTAGTTTGCCTACTGGTTTTATCAAATAATTACTTGGTGTTATTGATCTCTAATATTATTGTTTTATTCTCCAACGTATTAAAATCAATCCTATGAATGATTTTATATAGAAACCAATTAAAATAAGTAACATTTTTATATGCATTCTTATTTAATTTCTTTAGTATTTCTAATTTAATATTTCATTACATCAAAACTTAAATACTTACACCCGGAGGGTACATATTCTTGTTAGTAAAGTTAAAAGTTATTCCAATTTAAACTAAACAAATTTTAAAAATGATTAAAATGAAAAAGTTAATGCCGTAAATCTGTACTTTGGTTTGATGCCAAAATCTTGTGTAGAGTTCACATGAACAAAAATTTGTACATATTTGATAATTTTTGAATAGATTCTTTTTCAATTTTCATGTCAATCATGAATTAGCTAAATTAAAATTTCCAACTAATCATAAATTTTGAATATAGTTTAAGTTGTCATGCTGATTAAGTTTTGAAGTCACACACACTGAGTAAAAGAGAAAGAGAAAATCTTTTCTGATTGTTAACAGTACAATAGATGAATCATGATGCTTCCTATGAATGTTTGAAAATCTTTTTAAAAATATTAAAAGGAAATTAAAATCAGCAAAAGAGAAAATTTAACTTTTTTTTTTCCTTTTTTGAATGTTCATGCCAACAAAAGATTCTTTTGTTTTGTGCAGTTTTCATCTTCGACTAAATTTTCTCATTTTAGGGAAATTTTGTTTTTTTTTCAACAAAAATATGTATAGATATTTTATTACATTTTCTCATTTATTCACTGACCATAAGTTAAAGAATTGATTTTCTTTTTCTGTCATTTGTGTTTTGTTTTCTTTCTTTAGAATATTTACTTCATAATGTTCAGGTTTTTTCTCTTGATATCAATTTGAAAGACTTGAATTTATTTTGGACTCGAGTAAACACAAAATAATTTCAGTTAGTTTTATAGACACTTGAAAGTATTGTGGATTCGTGAAACAGGATGTCAATATCTCCAAGAAACATTTCATTGGTTTAAATTATTATGTTAAGACTAAACATAATTCTGTCTTGAGACTCAGCTGATAAAGAATTTTAATTATAACTTTAAAGAAGTCAGTTTTCTTTTTTATTATCTAAAACTAAATCAATCTGTGTTCTCGATAACATTTCAGTTTTTGATTGACTGTAATACAATCAATAGCAGTTATTATTTCTCAGAAGTACACAGCAATTTGTAGAAATACATCAAAGAAATTGTTCAGAAAAGATTTTCTTTCCTTTTCTGCAGGGAAGGTCAATTGGTATTCATAATAATCTGAAAGTCATGAAAGAAACTCCAAAAATAGACATGTACTTGTTTCTTTTTAAGGTAAAAAAACTGTTACACTATTGTAACTTGTTCTTAAGTTTTAAGAAACCAGAAGTACAAGTTCTGTCATCGTGTAAGAAAAATAGAAGTATTGGTTCTGCTAATGTTATTTGTCTGTCTTCCTCTCTCTCTCTCTCTCTCTCTCTCTCTCTCTGTAGTATTAGTATTATTATCATTAACTTAAGTAGTTTAATTAACTTGAATTCAGTTTTCATTCTCCCAGACAGTTACCATACCAAAGTTAAAGTGGCTAGTCTGCCCTACTAGTTACCCATGGCTGGAAGGATAATAGTAGAATGCAAAACTTTTAGCAAGTGTATTAGCAACCTCTTCCAGGATTTTAACTTGTCACTGTGTCCATTTCCAATGATGATAACTATAACACTACAAACACCTTTCAATATCTTTTTATATTGCAAAAAAGTCAATTATTATCTAAGAATTTATAATCTTAATGAAAAAAAAAAAAAAGTTTGAATTTTTAAGCTCTTTACAAAATATTGTATTCCTTGCTGTTATAATTTAGTTCTTGAGTTTTAAGAAAAATTGAAGTACTGGTTCTGTCACTGCTATTTGTCAATAAAAAGGTGGTAGGAGTCTTTCTTTCTGTAGGGACTCTCTCTCTCTCTCTCTCTCTCTCTCATCTGACTGGAGTCTTGTATGGAATTTATTACAGTTACCTTTCCAAGCAATTGTGACCCACAAACAATAATAATATCCAGCCCTGAGCAGGTTTATTGTTCTGAAAATTCTAAGTCAGAAATTATGGTTTGTTTTCAGGGGTGGTAACATAATTACATTCCTATAATAGAATAGTGTCAGATTGGTTGTCCACATAAGAGTGGAAAAAAACTGTGATGTGTACAAAATATTACTCAATGAGCCCAGTTAATATATCATTAGCACCTGAGAACTGGTTTTAATATTTACAAAATCAAAAAAATTGTATTTTTATCCCTTGGAGTTGGGGTGGGGCTGTGGCACAACTGATTAGCAGGGTCTTTAAGTTGCCTCAACATAGAAATTAGGTACATGAGAAATAATTTAAAAAAATTAAATTGAGGGACATTTAAGAGTCAGATTTTGAACCACACTCTTTCTGCTTGAGTTTAGGAGAGGAGATTTTATCCATCCTCGTCCCTATTTTACCCCACTTTTCCATATGTTTATTTTTGTTTTGTTTAAATTTGTGTTATTGGCTTGTGTTAAGTTTGTTTTTTTTTCGATAAGAAAAGTAATTTTATAATCATTACAGATTTTATAAAGGAAGCCAGGGTGCCCCTTTAGTAAGGTGGTCCGGACAATTGCTCCCTTTGCCCTGTTATAGATCCAGCCTTGCTTTTATCAACTAATAAAAGAAGCTTAACTCAATATTTGGTTACAGTGGGGTGATAAGTTCATAAGAAACAAATTTTAAGTTTTACAAAAGAAGTGCTACAATATACAACTGATAGCATTTTTTTTTCTTCTATAATCCCAGGTCAAATTTTTGCAAGTTATATAATAATTGCATATGTAATATTATTTTTTTTTTTTTTTCTTTTTTTTTTTTTTTTTACTGATGCTCATTATGTTACTACTTTTCACTGTAGACAAAAAATCGACCTTAAATAATTAATTTAATTGATTTTAATTCATTTTTAATATGAAAAGCAGACAACATTTTGGCTGTGCCTATTTTTTGCTTATTTTACTGGCCCTGTAAATATTTCTACTTTGAATTCAAGTAATGTTAAAAATAAGATTTGACACAAAAATTATTTATATTTATTTATATCTATATTTTGTGAAGGATAAAGATACAAAAAAATTTTCTAAATGAATAAATATAGATACCGTCTAATGACTTTGTGGTCAAAAATGTGAATTTTTACAAAATTTTTAAAAAAATTATAGGAAATGATGGAGGTCAATTTGACTATCATGAATTTTTTCCAAAGTGGAAAAATGGCATTTTCCACGTTCAATTGTAATTATTGATTTCTCCTGAAAAGAAAATCTATTATATGATTAGAAATAGAGAATTAAAGTTTTAATTTTTTGACCACTATATAAGAATTCATGTGCTAAGAGGCTGTATAACTTTACATAGTAGAACACTATTCTGTGTCAAATGATTACATTAATTCTTCATCACTAAAAATACCTTTCTTGATTTTCAATGCATTCCATTGAATACAGAAATATTTTCAAATAAGAATTTTAAATCTGAAAAAAAAAAAAAAAATTAATATTTAGTCAGTTTTCCTTTTTAAACCGTGTTACCATGGGGATTTCCTTTCATAATCTTGTGAACAAACTTCATAGATTGAGTAATGTATGTATTTACCAACCACTCCCCTATGAATAGGATGTAACACAAGGTCAATGTGTTTAGTGGATTTTAATAGGTTTGAATTTCATTTTCTTTCTCCTAGACCAGTTGCCATACCAAGTTTAAAGAGCCCAGTTTGCTCTACTATTTATCAATAGCAGGAGAGAAAATAGTTGAATGCCTACCGTTCACAATTGCATAAGTACTGTGTGAAATGCAAGCAGCCTTGTCCAAGATTTGAATTCTGTTCCCTGTGTCCATTTCCAACAATGATAACCATTTCAAGAGATTGGGTAATATACCAAGTTATATAATAGTAACTTTTAAAATGTATGTAATTACCCCACCTGTTTACCACACATAGGATGTGACAAAAGGTCATGAGGGCATCTGGTGACAATTAGACTTGCTATTCATTAGTAATGGATCTGAAAGACTAGTTTGCTAATCATTACACCAAAATGGGATGATCTTGGCTTTTTAAAAGTAAACTGAAAGTTTATATTTTGTATCATTTGGATTTTTCAGACTGTTTTCCTCATGTTTATTGTTATAAAGACATTTCAGCCAATGTGCCCTCAGCCCTTCTTCAGTGTTTCTTTTGAACTTGAGAGCCTTCTTAAACCTGGAAAGCCTCATCTCAAAAATTCAGACAAATAAAAGTTTATACTTTAATTGTAAAGGAAGATATTTCTTCTACAAGATAGTTGGACTCGTCTAATGGAACATATAAAGATATGAATATACAAGGTTATTTTCTGTTGAGTTACATAGTAGAATCCATAGACAAATCACTACTAGTTGAGTAGTTAGAAAACTTGGAAAACTGCATGTTAACTCTATTATTTAAATTTTTGTAAAAAAATAAAACCTTTTTTAGGGATTTTCAATGTTGTATTTTATAAATTTAGTCACAACAACTTTTAGATTATGACAACACTTATATGATAATGATGAGGGTGGTGGTGGATTGGAGGAGGAGGAGAAAATATACTGTTTGCATCTTCTTGACATAATTCAATAATTAGAATTTTAGAATAACCTTTCTAGCAAAATAAGAGAAATAAATATTAAATAATTAACTTGTTCCCATGTCTGAATGCAGTATGGAAATTTTGACATCTGTTAATCTCTGATCTTTGCTTTTACTGTTGATTCTACAATTTTTGTATGCAATTAATAATACAAATAAGTTTTGATCTATTTGTTGAATTATTCTGACATGTTTCTCTGGATTTTTGAGATGAGGCTTGATAATTTGGATTATTTGGATTCCAGAGTTCAAGAAGGTTCCCAAGTCCAACAAATACCTGAAGAGGGCCGGAGGGCACATAGACCATTGTGTAAATAACAATAAAGATGAGGACAATAATCCAAATGATATATATTTTGACGTGATTTCAAAAGGTTATATGATCATCATGTCTTTTGCCAACCGTCCTATCATTCATTGCTCTCAGGAGTTCCTCTGTGCAGCATCCAGTAATTGTGCAGAGCTATTCAATGTAGGTCTTTGCTGAACAGCTTGCATTGGCATGTCCATGTGCTGGTTTCTATAGAAGAACATTAATTATGAGTTAATCGTTGCTTCTCCAGCAGTGTCTAGCATGTCTCGTTTGTCTCACTTGAATGGTTTGTATGATGGGGGGGGAAGGGGCTGTACAGCTGATTCCTTGTGGGGTGTTGTTTCTATGATTTATTCAAGATCGCACACAGTATTCTTGTGCATCTCCCATCAAGCTTATTTTCTAGGTGCTTCGTTATGGTCCAACTGGTGAGGCCATACAGTAGCACTGATATGACTACAGCTAGCTATAAACAGATTATCAGTCATATGGAAATCTGACCTCATAGACAAGTTATATTATATAACTTGTATTAACTATTCTTAGATGGTAATAGTTTATTTAACAGCATAAATTTGAGCTTTTTGGTTTCTTTTTTTTTTAAGAAATAATTCAAGGATCATTCAATAAATAAAATTATTTTGTCTTAAGAATTGGCAACAGGAAGCCCTGTTAAAGTTGTACCTTTTTTCAAGTAAATTAATTGTGATGGGTCCTTTCATCTCTCAGAAGACTGCATGGCATGACCTTCTTTACTGACTGTTGTGCCCAGAACTTTTCTTTACCAGAAAGCCAGAGTGTTTCCAGTCATGTTCAGCCCATTTGTAGACATTTTTCAACTAAAACATTCTTCTCTATACACATCATACATTCTTCTGCAAATTCTACATGGTTTGCACTTTTTAGCCACCAAACATTTGAAAGACTTTTGTTCAAGTCTGGAGCACTCTGTTTGATTTGCTGCTATTTTGAATAGCTTCAAAACAATTTTTTTTTTTTTTTTGAGATTAAAATAATTTTTGCTATAAATCAATTCTAAACAATGCAAAGTTTACATTTATGGAAAAAAATCTGGAAAAAAATTTTTTTTCCTTTTTCCTTTTTTAAAAATTCCCCTCATTTATTGAATGACCCTCATATATATCTATCACTATTTTCACTGTATACAAGTATAACAGACCACCCTCTTATGTTTGAAAGTGGTGAATTGTCATTTGAAAACCAATTATATTTCAGCTGAGAATCCTTTTATGTTTAATCATTGTGTACATAATTTGAAGAATATACTGCATATACTCATTGTATAAATCAACCCTTGATTTATAAAAATGAAATCATAAATTTATGTAATTAATTTCAGATGCAAATGTTTGTTCTTACACCTTCCCATTATATTTGAATTTTAACCTTACAAAATTATTATTCATATAAAGCCAATTTTTTTAGCAAAGAAATTAGACTTTTACAATTTGACATCCACACAAGTATAAACAGTATTTCTACTCATAAACATTGAACTACATTTATTTTCATAAATGGTAAAATGACTGAAAATAAACTGCTGAAGACTACAAAAAAAATATTTGACAGAAATACATCTATTTCTATTTCTCTGAATTTTCAAGATGAGGCTTGATAATTTGTATTATTTGGAATATTGCCCTCATCTTTATTGTTATATACACAAAGTTTTGGCCAGACCTTCTTCAGGTGTTTTTTTTAAACTTGGGAGCCTTCATTTTATAATCTGGAGACTTTGAATCAAACCCTTTATTCAATCCAATGGGGTAGACTGTTCTCATTCTATTAACCATGACTGGGTACAAGTGTATAGCCCTGTTAAGTATTCCATGTTACTATTGCCCCTGGCTAGGATTGAACCTTTTAGAGGTATTGTGGCAAAAAGACTAAGGGACTAAGGGGATATAATAAACATAAGATGTATTTCTGTCACATAAATATTTTTTTATGGTCTTCAGCAGTTTATTTTCATAAATGGTGAAACGACTGAAAATAAATTGCTGATAACTACGAAAAAAAAAATCTATGCAACAGAAATACATCTTTTTTGCCACAATATCTTTAAAAGGTTCAATCCTGGTCAGGGGCAATAGTAATATGGAATACTTGACATGGCTTAGCACTTGTACCAAGTCATGGTTAACAGAATGGAACAGTCTACCCCAATGGATTGAATAAAGGGTTTGGTTTGAAGTTTCATAAAGGCTCCTGATGATGACATGAAGGCTACTGAGTTTGAAAAAAAGGTTCCTAAGTTTAAGAAAAAAACACTAAAGAAGGCTGGGGAGCACATCCACCAAAACATTGTATATATAACAATAAAGATGAGGACAATAGTCCAAATAATCCAAATAATACAAAGTATTTCTAGTCATGAACATTGAAGTACACTTTAACATTAATTCATTTTAAATATTCAATTTGAAATTCTAATGAAAAATGTCAACCTCTGATGATCCTATCAACTTCCAGTAAAAGTGTGATATCATATTGACAAAATATCTTAACCACTTAAAGATTTAAAAAATTACTCAAGATCTTTCCACCTTTCACTGTCAAACACTTCCTCATAGAATTTGCAGCTTTTTTTCTCATCAGAAACCATTTTTTTAATGCAAAATAATATGAAAGATCTATTTGAAAAAGTCAACATAGATGACATTCTATTCTTTTTGAGAGAAATCAAATTATACCAAAAAATATCAACACAAAACTGATCAATACCATGAAAATGTAACACAATGCCTGATGATGCGGGCATATTGTTAAAACTGTGGCATAAGGTGTGCCACTTGGTTAGGTGTATCCCTTTCCCTTTTTAGATAGTCCCACAAATTCACTCTTTTATGTAGACAGTCTAAGAGAAATATCTATGCAAACTATGTTGACACTCCATTATTTACGTTCTATTAAATTTCCCAAGATGCAACATGGCGTCTTCCCAGATTAGAAGCAGTTTCAAATTTTTTGAGGGGAATCATCCTAGAAGAATTTTGTCTTCGTAGTTCCTTGAACTGGTAAAGAGCACAGTTTTTTCATGTTGTAAAGGATGTTCAATAAAAATATATTCTTTTGTATCAGTCAAGCTCTGTTGAATTTTTACCAGAAGATACATCGGGGTGCTACTATACAACACATATTGTTTCCTAACCTCTAGGCATGAAATAACCCCAGACATATTGATATGCAGTAAAAATTCATCAATCAACCAACCGAGATCTTTGATGGATCCAAATAGTCAACTGATAGTTCAGAATTTTAGCACAATGTTTCTATAGACTCACTAGATTAATCTCTCTTGTCCTAGTAGTGGGCAACCACTCTGGGACAATGAAAACTGTTTCTTGTGCCAAAAACAAGAAACAAGGAATATAATGATTATTAGAATATTGCCAATCATATAAACAATTATTTTCCAATCATCATCATTGGTATCACAGTTTTGGAAAACCATAGAATTCTCTTTAATCCCTGGAATTCTGTCTTACCTTCTGTGACTGTGAAGGCCAATGATTGAAAAACAGTTTTGACTACAGGTATCACATGTGAATGACAGTTCTAAAGATGTTGATGGTGTGCTGGTACTCTGTTGCTGTTGTTTTCTCTTGGTCTACTTTGCTTCATGGTGTTGTGACAGGGTGACTCAAATAGTCCACTGCAGAGATCTTGCCACCACCAAAGGTCGTCCTGAGCCTAATTTTCCCGGCTGGCAGGGTTGATGTTAAAGGACTTAAGATCATACTTGCAAACATCCTTAAATTGCAGCTGGGGGCAACCTATCTCTTGCCCATCATCCATCCAGCGGACATAGATTGTGTGGATGATTCTGTCCCAGTAAAGAGCACAAATAAAATGTAATATTTTTCCAAATTCAGCAAAAAGATCATTAGATTTACTAATTTTCAGTAAATATTATATTTTCATAATGTCTCCTTTGGAATGTTTTTTTTTAATTAGTTAAAAATTTTCTATCAAAATATCAATCAAAGTGTAATCAATTCATATCAGAAAGTCTGAAACCAACTTTAAGTTAACAAAAGTTTATGATTCAATTGCTGCTGTTTTCTTTCAATTAAAACTTAAAAGATATTTAAATTCTTGCAATACACTTAAATTTTTTTCTCTAAATCAGACGAAAACCATTGCTACAATTTCTAATGTTTTTATTACCTAACTAGTTGATTTGGATTTTTCCAACTGTTAAATTTATCTTTATATACACAACGTTTTGGCTGTAACCTTCTCCTCAAACTTATGAACCTTCTTGTTGTAATTGGTAGCCTTCATAGAATTTTGAACCAAACCCTTTATTCAATCCACCAGGGTAGACTGTTCTCCTTCTGTTAACCATGACCGGGTAAAAGTGTTAAGCTATGTTAAGTATTGTATATTAGTATTGACCTTGACCAGAATTGAAACTGAAACCTACAGATGATTGTTCTTAGAACTGTATTAACTCAACCCCTATACCCATTGTGCCATGTGTCAACTGATTATTAGTTGAGATGAGCAACATATAAATTGTACCATTTATGCTGAGGGAGTCTCTGTGGTATAGTGGTTAACCTGCTCAACTGTAACATTGTAGCAAGCTAGTTTAAACTCCAGTCATGCTGTTATGTTCACTTTTGGACTCATACCCATAGGAATGATTTGAACCCTCTCATCCACAATCTATGGATTGAATAGTACCACTACTGTTCTTCTGCAAGGATGACTTTAGCATTAAATAATCCATGGAGATTGATATGCTAGTAAAAAAAGAAACCAAACAATTTTCCACCCTGTTGGCCAGGGCTGTAGAATACACCAGCTTAATCTCTGCAGAGAAGAAAGACCCCCCCCCAAATCATGGGGCCACTTGTTGGCCATGGGTGGCGATCAGTGATGCTTAAGGATAGAACCCTGGTGTCTGAGCAGTCTATAACATGTAAATCTACTTTGACTCTTACTTGGGCAAGACAGGCAGTTAGAGAGGTCCCCTTCGATCAATCAACTGGTTATGTCAAGCCCTAGCACCTATATTATTGTCCCAACCCTATTGCCCTTATGACAAACCCCCAAACTTTTTTTATCATATATGTGCTAGAAGGCAATGACCGAGGGTCTTCATGTCCTGGTATGACATTAAACTGCATTTAATGGTGAAATTCCAATTTTGAGCTTTGGGCAGTGTGGAGTACCCCTTTATTGGCATTACTCCCAGGTCTATCCTGACTCGGAGTGGTAGTACCTGTTATTTCCCAATGTATGGATTAAGTAGATCAAAAAATGAGTTAACAAAAACTGAATACCCAACAAGAATGAAACAAAACGTCTTTGGCGTAAATAACCCAAGGGTTAACATGCCGTGAAATCCAACCAACCAACCAACCAAACTATTTTATGCAGACATTTTGGGTTTAAGAATGCAAAAATGAATGTTGTTTCTGGTCTAAAAAAACAAACATAAATATCATGGTGTACATGTCTTTATTTTCCATTACAAAGCAATGGATACAATGTGTATGTGTATATATAATGTTGAAAACCTACTATACAGTTGAGATTTTAAGCTAGTATCATTATCTTATATTTTTATAAGGATTTAAGCTGTCAATAAGTTAGAGTTGTGTTCTTAGCTACAATGAGTTCTGGCTTTGAAAGAGCTTCTTCTTGATATGTGCATGTATGTATCTAATCTTATATTTGGCCAACAGTATAGCAGCATAAAAAAAGTGTGCCTAGACTTAGAGCTCTAATGCTGACCACAAGTTTGGAAATAAATCCGGATAAGACCTATATGTTCTTGACTAATGTTTTAGTACTTAGTGGCTATTGCTATGACAACAAATATAGTACATTCCATTAAATATAAGTTTTGATTTTCTGGAACCAGAAAAGTTTTAACATGATTACTTTATCATGTCTACTTTATCATTAACCAAAAAGATGAAGATTAGGTTGAGTTAAGCTGATAGACACAAAGGAAGGCTACTGTTTAATATTAAGCATTATTAATACTTGTGTTCCTTAGAAGTACAACCGTTATCATCTTGCAACACCTTCTGGTTTAAAATGAGACTGTCCAAATCATCCAAGATAAAATGAAATGAAATGATGTAATCCTGATATCTCGTGTTGCTTATCCGCTGAATTCTAATTTCTTATGAGTGTTGTCACCTCAGCTAAATAATGTACAATTCCTTCTATGCACTTACACTCTCTCTATATCTTTCCTCTACTCTTTCTTTCTTATATATTTTTTCTCTGTAGCATGTGTTTTTTCTTCCTTTTCTGTCTTTATAATAAAAACGGAATGGTCCATTATTTAGCTGAGGTGATGACACACATAAGAAATAAGAATTCGGCGATTAAGCAATACCAGCAAATCAGGATTTACATTTTTGCGTTTCATCTTGGATGATTTGGACGGTCTCATTTTTAACCAGATGGTGTTGCAAGATGATAACGGTCATACTTTTAAAGAACAAGAGTATTAATATATAGATAGATATCTCAAGATTGAGTTGTACATTGATTAAAATACAAAATCTCATTGCTCTCATCTAACTAAGATTAGTTGCTCAAAATATTTCCTATTTTGTTGATCAGATCTCTGTTATTCTCTGTACATTTGCATAACTGCATTAATATTGTTATAACGTCCCCAATGCACACAGTTTGGAAATAGGAACGGAATTGGAGGCGACCTTGGAAGCGAAACCTCTAATAGTATTTAATTTTTTTGTTTTGTTTCCAATAGCTACAAAGAATTCTAACATGATGATATGGAATAACTAGAGACGAAAATGGTGAAAGCTGTTTTCAAGAATGTTGGCATTATTTAGATTTATTTGTTTATTTATTTAAAATTTGATTTAAAAAATCTTTTTTGGCTTTTTTCCTTGGGATTTTAGCAAAAATATAATGGGGTTGGGGTTGGGGATTAAGGGGGTAGAATGAAAGAATATGCAAGACAAAATATTTCCACATTTTATTTTATTTTATTTTTATTTTGTTCAAAGAGAATCAGTATGTCTTAGGCTGTCAGCACATTGTATCATCAATATTCTTTCAATAATGTAGCCTGGTTCACTTTGAAAGCTTATCTACTAGCCTCTTCTATCTTTTCTATGTACTTCCCACACACTCACCCTTATTCCTTTTGGACCAGTCGGTCTTCCACCCATAATGCATCTGATGACCTCACATTGAACCAAGTGATGAATCATCCATTTGTAACTCTTTACAAACTTTAGGGGGGATAAAAAAAACACACATAAAACTTCTATCTTAAAAAAGAAAATGAAAAAAAAAATTGCAAAATGCCCCCCCCCCTTCTACAAAGACTGAAAGTGCATTTAGCATGTACACAACACAATATTTATATCAATAGGCTTGTTCCTTAATCTTCCGACCATTATAATCTTGCAACACCCTCTAGTTAAAAATGAGACTGTCCAAATCGCCCAATATGAAATGCAAAAATGTAAAGCCGGATTATCTGGTGTTGCTTATCCATTGATTTCTTTCTTATGAGTGTCGTCACCTTGGCTAAATAATGGACCTTTCTGGTTTGTTTATAAAGAAATAAAGGGAAGAAATGGACATGCTACACAGAAAAAATATAAGAAAGAAAGAGTAAGGGAAAGAGAGAGAGAGGGGGGGTAAGCATGCAGAGGCAATAATGCTAATCTGTTTCAATTGAAGATAATGAAAAGGAAGAAAATATTGAAGTATTTAGCAATAGCTCTTAAATGTGGAGACTATAACGCTAATCTGTTTCAATCGTACATAATGAAAAGATGAAAAGAAGGAAAGAAAAAGAGTGAGAGAAAGTTAAATAAAGATTATTATACTTTTTACATATTGAACTAGTTAACAATAGCTTTTAAGTAAACATATCAAACATTGTAATAATTAAATTATCATACTGTGATATATCCACAGGTCCTGCTAGTCTTGTAGAATTACCAACTTATGTATGAGAATAAGTGTTCTTATTGCCAGACTTCTTGATTGTGGATCTAATCTTTGCAAATAAAAATTCTTTTTCCTGTAAACTTGATTCATTTTGAGAAAATTGTCAATAATTAACAGATGATGTATTCTCGCAACCATGAAAAAAAGAAAATTCTTGGAAATTCAACAGGTTGTTTGTTTTTGTTTTCTTTTTAACTTGCTAGTTTAGCTCAGTTGGTAGAGCATCCACTAAGGAACTACATTGTTATGGAATATTACAGGATAAATTACAGAATATTTTACATTAATCTAGGCTGTATCTCAATTTAGTATACAACAATATTTGTATCATCAAAAGAAGAAATGCAGATATAAAAGTTTCCCAAATGACAAACTGACTTCATCATATAATTAAATAATTTTGAATTATTTGGATTTTTTCAGACTATTTTTTCATCTTTATTGTTATATATTTAAATCTTTTATAAATATGTGTGTATGATATAAGAAATTCAAATAAGATTTTGTATAAAACTTAGTTACAGACTTCAAGAGTTCATAATATATATAAGGTAGCATGGACATGGGGTCAATGGCACCTGGTCTACAGATTGCATAGGTGAGAAACTATCATTAACCAGGCGCCATTGAATCCATGGCCACATTACCTTAACTTAGATATAAATGTTCTATCCATGTTATTGAGTACTGTTTACTTGTATATGTTGTGGATGCTGTATTTATATGTATATACACACACAATTTTAATAAGAAAGAAAAAATCAACAAATGTCATTTGGCTATTATTTCGGCCAGTAACTCTATAAATGAACCCAGTCTCATCAGATTAGCATTACAAAAATATAATGAAATTATTATCTTACATTGAGATCTCTTAGGTACATCATCATGGGTATGCATTGTGGATATACAGAGGATATAGATGATACCTCATAGAATAATCTCCAACTTACCTGTTGATTGGATACTTTTATCTATCTATACATCTCTCTCTCTCTCTCTCTCTCTCTCTCTCTCTCTCTATCTCTCTCTCTCTCTCTCTCTCTCTCTATATATATATATATATATATATATATATATATATATAATTTGAAGGTAAAAGTTCAATTTGGGGGTCTTTTTAAAAATAATCTATTAATAAAAAATAATAATTTATCCCATTTTAGGTGACATTGGTGGGATACATATGGGATCAAAAATATAAAGATTGATTTTTATAATAATGATACCTTCTCGGTACAAAAGTGTTAAATGCATCTCCTATCCATATATGTATATAGTTCAAACAAATTTTGTTAAACATAATAGAATCCTTATATTTTCAAGCTTTTCCTTTTTTAGTTTTCTAACAATTTTTGTTGTTGTTATCATCTTTAAAGGTGTAAATCAGTTGTCCAAAATAGTTATTATTGGTGAACCAAGTACTTTTGGTTCTTTTCTGAACCATTATCAGGACTGTTTATTATTTGACTAAACAATAAGGATTCTATTATGTTCAACCAAATTTGTTTGAATGAAAAGATTCTGACCTAATATACCTATTTCATATTTGCAGATCCAATGAGAGAAAATTAAATATTTTATAATAAAAAAAGGTTCTTTAGAAACAACAATCTATGTAACAGGCAAGAA
This sequence comes from Doryteuthis pealeii, assembly GCA_023376005.1. Taxonomy (NCBI): domain Eukaryota; kingdom Metazoa; phylum Mollusca; class Cephalopoda; order Myopsida; family Loliginidae; genus Doryteuthis; species Doryteuthis pealeii. Next base: position 1,197,171 of record CM042150.1, read on the forward strand.
AAGAAAAGAATTATTGGGAAAATGTTTAAATTTTCTTATCTTTACATAGAAAATAGGTTAATTTCTAAATGTTATTATTTCAGACACAAAAACAAATTTTGAATCGGGTGAATGACCATTTTCTATAGTTTTATAACAGAAGCAATTTAGAAATAGCACACTTACTCCCAGGAACAAAATTTGTGTTACACAGTCTAATTATCAGCTGATGAAAGTAAGTTTATCAACAATAGAAAAAAAAACATAATGAAATAATATGATTATCCCACAATGTCATTTATATTTGGCATAAGTCACTATGAATTTAATAAAAACTGCCCCCCTCCCCCCCCAAAAAAAAAACTCTTTTATTAGACAAAAAATTTTGTGATGCAGCAAGTAAACATTTTATTTATTTCAAACAGAGGGGAACAAAGATGTGAATGTCACAAGAGAGTTTTAACTCTTGATATGCAAGAAGGCTGCTCTTCAACAGTCTAGTCAAAAAGTTTGCAATTACATCTCTGTCCATCTCTTTAAATATTGGAGCTGTATATTTTCAATGCATTTTTGTCTTTTATGAGTCTAATAGATCTGATACCAATTAATCAATAATCAGGAAATTAATGAAAAAAAAAAAAAAATGACGTAAAAATCATTTCTACCATTTTATTAATATACATGAAGTTAATGAATTATTTCTCCCAGTTTATAAAACTAAACCAAACAAAAATATTTACCTACAAACTATTCTAAATCAATGAAAATAATAAGTTAATAAAAAATCTAACATAACCACTAATTATTCTACTAGAAGATTCTGGGTTCGATATCAGCCATTGCCAAATCAGCATATGAGTAGCACAATTTGGATCTGTGCGATAAAATGGGGAGCTAATGTTAGATGTGATTCTTCACTTCAGATGTAAAAACAGTTTCTCTTGTCTTGTGTTAATGGAAAAGGGGATTGATGATCTTGCTGTCTGGCTGCTATTGATAATAGACCACTCTGCCTACTTTATTTAATTTCTATCAATTTTTTTCATAAAATGTGTTTGGTAGGAAATAACCCAGGGGTTAACATGCCATGAAATAACCCAAGGGTTGATGTACCACAAAATCCAACCAACCATCATTGTTTAAAATGCATTTGAAACGATACAAATATTATTTAAGTGAGAAGAAGAAAACACTGAAAATTCCACGTTTATTTCAGTCACTATAAATACATTGATTATTCATAAAGTTTGGTAGAAATTGCTTTCAAGACACAACCGGCACAGCTGGTCCATTTTTACCAATGATCAAAACGAAATCTTGGAATAGATATTAGTTCTGCAAATGTTTTCCCCACCCCAACCCCCTGAATAAGTTTGAAAGGTGAGTCATTCTTCACCATCGAGTTTTCAAACTCTGTAGGCAGAATATGTGTTATTTAAATATACGCCATTAAAAATGCATCAATATCTTTGACAGTGGTACATACACCTTAATATAAATCAGAGAAAAGCATATGTTATAAGTTATTTAAACATTCCAGGCCAATAGATATTAAATCATCCCAATGTATCCTGATCTGCTTTTCAAACCAGCTAATGGTTGGTATTCTTAGAAACGATCAAGCATTAACTAAACTCTAAAGTTTTAAAAGTTTGAAAGCAAAATTTACTTTTATTTGTCTGTATTTTTCAGATGAAGCTTCATGTGAATAATTTTGATGTTTCGGACTGTTTAACAGAATTCTGTCATAAGAAAGGAATAGAGACAAGACAAGTAATGTGTTTTATAAGGGTTTTAATGTGGTGCAAAGGGTTTGCTAAAACTTAATGCTTTTAGCGGTCCTAAGTCACATATCTTATTATAATAGAGATTGTGTGTTTGTCTGTCTGTAACCGAAACTATATCCCTACTCAAGTCACAATTCTTTGTTATTTACATCACATTCTCCATGATTTTATTTATATTTAAACTTCAATTATTAATAAAATTGTTTTACATTAATTACACTGTTGACCATATCTACATACTAATTACATGCAATTTTATTAATATATACAACAAAATAGAGGTTTACAGTGTGAATGGGAAGGCTAATTTGCATATTGATCTTAAAAAATTGATTTTAATAAATATATGCTTAGTATTATTGATTTCTAATTGTTTGGTTTTATCTTATTGAATATGAGCAAAAATCTCTTCAATAAATCTTAAAAGAAATCCCTCAACAAGAAGAAATAACTGTAATATTATTCTTTACTTCCTATTTTAACTAAACAGTTTAATTAGGAAAATTTACCAATGAAAGACGGGAGTAACGGAAAAGGATGGAAGAGTTAGTTTCAAAGTTGTTCTATTTTTCAATCATACCCCCTCTGTTCAAAATCTTTTTATCTACATTCTTATTCAGTTTCATTAGCCTTTCTAATTTAATATTTTATTATAAAATTTAACTAAAATACTTGCACCCGGAGGGTGCATATATTTGCTAGTATATATAAAGTAACAAGTCATGAACACTTAGTACCTGGATTAGAAGGGAGGATCAAAGTGTAGTATCTGTTCCAGATTCTATGCTTTGAAACTTACCTTCTATACCTGGCCTCGGCTGGGGGTCCAGTGTGCTTCGGCCTCTGGACCGGTAAAGTACAATTAATAGCATCGATCCAAGGGGGCCATCCCCCAGATCAATGCAATTTTTATGTGCCCACGTAAAAATGAGACCTTGTGTCCAGCCCTCATAAGTGGGATGAGCAGGCAAATACCCTTACTTTGTTGAGTTCTTTTGGGATGAAGAATTGTGATTGTAGGCTCATTGGTTGTTGGGTCTGCTGCTATATTCGTTCACCCTAAGTTGGGGGTAGTCTGTATTGGTCATTGCAGTTGTCAATGGTCTCAGCCGCTAAGGATTTCCGCCCCTGCTAGTCTCTTTGACTGCAGTTACTGTTTTGATTATTTCTAGTAATCCTGGTCCCTTACTTCCGATACCAATTCAGGAGAGGATAACCTATATTTTTCATATGTTCTCTTCATCTTTATTATGGGATGTATAAACACAATGTTCAAGCCACTGTAATCTTTGGCCTTGTTTAGATGTTTCTTATTTACCTTAAAATAAAGTCATTGTCAGATAATAACCTTGAGTTCAAATGTGGTTTCAGAGCTAAAATATCATTACCACTAGTTCAAGGTGCTCCAAGCATCATAAATGCCACCAGACTTATTGACAAAAATGTGATTAGATATAGAAAAATAAAATGGAAAAAAATGTTCTAAAATATGAATTTCAAAATATGTTGTAAAGAACTCTATTATTTACCTAACTGTTTATGGTCTTTTTGCTGGGCACTATATATTTTCCCACATTAACAGATAGGCATTCAAATTCACATAAAGAAGACTCAACAAACAATATGAAAGTACAAACATATATTCAAAAATACAACTTGCAAACTTAATGTCATTGTGGCCAGACGTATTTGATGAAGTCCATCTTGGTTCTGAGAGACTGGATTAGATGTCTTGCTGTTGTGATGGTCAACACTACAAGTAAACCGAGAAAGGGATACAATTTAGGTGCCATATCTACGGTGTTGCCCGATTAGCTCCTGCTGCCAAGAGCAGATAATTAATCCCTTATTTTTCCAGTGTGTTTTCATTTGATTTGGAATTTGAAATGAGAAGGTCCCAAAATGTAAATAAGAAATACCTAAATAAAGCCTGAATTTACAGTGCTGTGAATGTTGTGTTTATACATAAAACTAAAGATGAGAACAACAGTCCAAAAAATGAAGATTATTCAAAATGCACTTTGATGAAAATCCTAAGAAAGGTTTTATTTATTTCTTCAAAAGAAAACTACTAATGTTGCCAAAAAATCTGTGTTTTCTCCGCCATCTTTTCACTTGTGTTAGTGCAGTGAGAGAATTTGTATGAATGGTAATAGATTCTAAGTTGCATGACATCAAGAGATTAAGATAAAGCTAATGGATTGTCAAAGAAGGTTATTCTTCATGTTCACTATGGAATCGGTAAATGAAGAATACAGAATAAATCAAAAGTTGCAGACAATTTCAGTCCCAGAAGAAACAACAACTTGTACATTTTGGTGTGCGTGTGTATATATATATATATATATATATATATATATATATATACACACACACACACATACCAAAATGTACAATGTATATATATAAGGGCTGGTTTAGTTCAGTGGGAAGAGCATCCATCAAGGAACAACAATGTTCCAACTTCAATACTAGCCCTCGCCAACTCACCACATGAGTAGCACAGATTGTATCTGTGTGGCACCCCACTTGTCCCTCTGCTCTGTCCCATCAATAGATATGCTGATAAAAAATGTCTTATCACTGGCATACTACAATGTTTGACTTGAGAAGACAAAGTGAATGAACAATATAAAAAATCACTCAACCATAACTATTTGACAATGCATTGTATAGTGAATATTGATTTTAATGGCATGTCAAGCAGTCTTGGGTTAGTTAATGCTTAGCAGTTAATGAATTAGAATACCCCGACTGCACCTCTGTAGAGGGGTAAGACCTCTTCAATGGGGTCACCTGTTAGCCATTTGTGGCAACCCATGCTGCTTATGGATGAAACCCTTGTGGCTGAGCAGTCTATGACATGCAACACTCGTTGGCCCTTACTTAGGCTAGATGGGCAGTCGGAGAGGCCCTCTCTAATCAATTGGTTGGTGACATCAAACCCTAGCACCTATTGCCCTCATGAAAAGCCCCAATCCTTTTTATCATATATGTGCTAGAAAATGGTGGCCGAGGGTCTTAATGTTCTGGGTATAACATTAAACTCTATCTTACTGAAGTTCCAATTCTGGAGCTCTGGGGAATGTTGAGTACCCTTTCATCACCATTACTCCCAGGTCCACTCTGTTAGGGTCCCATCTATGGGTTAAATAGATCAGAAAATGTGTTTTAAAAATGAGTTCCTATCATACAAACCATCCAAGTAAGAGGAACAAGACATAATAATATATCTAAAGTAGGTGGGTTGTCTCCCTTAGTCAATAAACCCCTTTTCAAATCAACCAATCACAGGTCCAGAAATTTTGGTGCAAGAAATCAAAGATAAGAATCTTCCTCTTTTCTACCAGCTTCTTAAAGCAGCTGATGTCCAAAATTTTCTCTGCTACTACAAATATCTCTATTTATTAGACAAGAAAAGCCATTTGTAAGTACGAGGACTATTTATCAAGGAAGTAAGTGGACTTATATTCGTTTATATTTATATAAATATATATAGCCGCAAAGATTACAATTGTTTGTAAAATCCTGGATACTTGCTGGAGAAGTAGACAAACTCAGAAGTGACATTCTCCTATGGACACCTAATATTGAAATACCATTGTTGCATCCTGCCTGTGGTGGAGTGGTTGGGTAAATATGTACTTGATGCAGATATAACTCAATGAAATCACAAAAATAGACAAAAATTAGGCAACTGGTTGTGATTAGATTTGAACTTTTAAAAGATAAAAATAAAAATCCTTTCAGGGTTCTAGAATCTAAAATCTAATTGAACAGTGAAATTCTCTATGAGAAGATCAAGATCAAAGAATAAAATCTTTTCTTGTGACTTGTACTACATTTAGCAAATGAGAACTTTTAGGAAATTTTGTCTTTGATCTTCTGAAAGGATGTATTTTCATTACAATAGTCATCCAAACTTTTCTGTTAGGAGGGTATGTTATAAGATTGATTTTTTCCTAAAAATAACATATATACAAGGGAGAGTCAAAGAGTATTGCCATTTTGTTTAGGACAGGTATAATTACCAACACAGGAACATGTATCATACATCAAAATGAAACTGGTTCTCTGTGGACCACATCGCTACTTCTCCACATAGTCACAATTTCTCTTAATAGCAATGTTCCACCTTCGATTGAGAGCATGTATTTCTGCCCTGTACAATTCTGTTGACTGTTCTTTGAGCCACTTCCTCACTACAGAACTCACTTCCTTGTCACTGGAATAATTTTTGCCTCTCTTTGGCCCCATGAAAGAAGGTTTGAGAGGCAAACATTATTTCATATTCATATATATTTTGGCAGCAAATTATAATTATTTAAGCAGGTTTGTTTAAAAGACCATGTGATATTTCTTTTTAATGATTTTCAAGTGTATACATTTAAGTCGTCTTGTTGGATCCAGATGCTAGAGAAAGTTTCTCATATTCTTTACCCAAGAATTTTCAACCATCTCACCAGTTGTCCTCCTTGATCATCGTAATTGTTTGTTTGGTGTGAATTTTATTTATTTAGGTTTATTGTAGGGTTGTTTTTTTGTGATTGTTGATTTATTCAATTATGAAATGAATAAAACTTACAGTGTTAAAGCCCAAATGAATTAAAAAAAAAAAAAAAAAGACCAGTAAAATTACTCACACACACATTCAGATTTTGACACATGTTTAATGGTGGTAATGTACTAGTGTTGTTGTATAGTACGTAAGGTTTTTAAAAGAAGAGTGGTCACTTGATTTACAGGTATTTTGACATTCTTCCATATTTTTTGTTATCCTAGATACTTCTACAATCATCAAATTGGTTTTGTTTTATGGCATATCAATCCTTTTTGGGTTATTCAATGCCAAATCAAGTCATTATGATAAACAAAGGACTCAGGTTGATAATGAGGGAAGGGTCCTCATGGCGTAAATGCTAATATGCTGGATTGTGTGTAGTAGTGAGTTTGAACACCAGTCACAAGACAAGTTTTTCACTGGACAAATATTGATGTAATAATAAAAAGATGCAGCAGAAATACCGCCCAAATTTAAATCTGTTTGGTGCAAGTGAATTTAGGCAAATGGCAATGGTAACTCCATCTAGCTAATGTTTTACCTTTTTTTTTTTTTTTTTTTTTCCTTTTAGATAGGCTTAGATCAGTGTACACCAAGCATTTGCCATTAAAACTTTAAAAAAAAACTAGTAAACCTGTAATTGCTACACAATCAGCTTGTGCTCATTCTATGTCATGTCAGAATGATGCTGTTGCTTAAGTGATTACCCAATTAAGTATTATTCAGGCTCATTGCTGCTAAACTATTTTGATTTAGCAGAAATCAGTGCTTTCAGTGTGGCTTGACCATATTTTTTACCCAAGCACTTTCAACCATGTCACTGGGGGATTATTGGTTGTAGTAATTGTTTTGTGGGATTTTTATTCATTTGCAAGGGTTTATTGTAAGTTTTTTTGTGGTTGTTGAAGAATAATTAAAGTTCCAATTACCGTCGAACTGGGAAGACAAGACAGCAAACGGTTGTAACTTAAATACAAACCCGAATGTCACAAAGTCTACTGCAGAATGACAGGATATATATAAGAATCCACAATGTCATTCAAATCAAGCAGTCAAGCAGAACTCAAGGAATGAAATGACCCAAATCACCCAAATTCATGAATGGGTCATTCTTGATTTCTATATATACCAACTGTCTTAGACACTGCTTAAGTTGTACTTAGCTGCTGTTACTCAAACTAACAGTAGACTTACTGACTTCAATAGTTGGTTTATTCAGTTACAAAATGAGTAAAACTTGCACCAAATAACTGATGTTTTCAGTATCACTTGACCATAATATGTCACCAGAAGTCCACTTGGCTGTTCTTGTAAACACATGTAGCAGAAAAATTAAGGCGAAATAAATTTATTGGTGTGAAGAGAGTATCAATTCTGTTTTATTTTTGTTGTTTTTTTGAGGATGAGAATTTTGACACCCCCATCTGTTGGTTACAATTCTGTCAATATCTTTCAAACTGCCAAACATACAAGTTTATTAATGTTGTGTATATGTGAGGAAAATCCGATAACCTATGGGAGCTACTTAGCCTCTTGTTATGTCCTCTGGCTATTTCTCCAATGCACCGAGCTGGAGCTCAAATGGAAGTTTCTAGTTGGATAGCTATCAAGAAAAAAAATGTGTGGATGATGTCAGTTTTCAATTTATATAGCAAATGTTCCAATGTAACTGTGAGTATGGGGGGTGTCTCACATTTATTTTTAATATTTCCTCACACCTAGCTAAAGCTGTCATCATCTATTGACAAAAAAGACAACAACATGATACTTAGCAAAAAACAACAAAAAACAATGTAAATAATAAACAAATAAACAAAACACACTTATAATAAAACCCACTACCATTCCCTACTTTCACATGACCAACCAAACCCAGCATAGATGACCCACTGATGACCCCTTTCCACACCAAAATACCCCATTCCACCACATGACCAGACTATCTATACCTAAAAAAACATCAACTCCTATTACTTAAACATTCCTGTGGCATCAATAACATGACCTTACTACACCCCCCCCCAAAAAAAAACCAACTCCCACTACCAACCTAAAAATTTCTAGTGGCATCACCCTCACAATTTGTCTTCAAAACGGCAGGGAAACCACTCTGAGATGTTGCCCCTACTGGTATAGAGCAAAACTATTCTCCTGAAATACAAGACTCTGACATACCCACTAAAAACTCTGCGACATTAGATCCCAAACAGAAAACTTGATTGCCTAATGAGACAGAATTTACAACATTTACGCCAGTAAATGAAATTGCAACTCCTTTACATCGACAAGAGCGTTTGCATAAAACACCTCAGATTAAGAAGATATTCGTCTAGCACCTCTTCTGATTTTTGTCGGCACATCAATGGTATATACCTGGCATAGATTCCATTCTTGGGCTTATCATATCATTTCTGTAGTTTACATATGACTCTCCTGTAGTCTGCACAGTCAGAAATGAACCCATACACTGAAGGATCTATGAAGTTTAGAAGCACCGTTTGACAGTCGAGGACGTATTGTTTGATACTTTGAAGGAAATTCTCAAAAGTAGTAATCCTTGGCAGCATTACTTGAACTGGGGAGAGTTGTGAATATCTGAGGTTTCAGAATTTTGTCCATATTATAAAAGAGGTGCTGAATAAATTGTAATGAAATGAAGAACATCAAACAGAGAAACCTTATTTAGGCTTTATACTACTAATCATGTGCGGTATAAAGAGGACTTATGTATAAGCATGAACAGTTCATTTTAAAATAAACAGGAGGGACAATGAATTTTCACCACAATGGCTTTGGCATTAAATAACCTATGAAGGTTTATATGCCATCAAACAAAAAAACTTATGGAAAATCTACAGCTTAACTTTTATTTTAAACTTGTTTTCAATCTGCCACAAATGACTGAGGAAGGGTTGGAGAATAGACCAGCTACAAAATAAAAAAAAAGTCTGTAAAATCAATGAAATAACAAAAAACATTACCAAATATTTGATGACTTCTTCATTTAACTGAATGAAAAATAATATCCATCTCTAAAAATAAAAGTGGATATTTACTGTATTTTTCATTCATTACAATGGTCATTCAATAAATAGGGAGAATTTGCCTAAGAAGTTAGCAATAGGAAACACTGTCTACAATTGTACCTTTTTCAAGGAAATCAATAGTGATGGGTTTCAGAAGGCTGTCAGCATAACATTCCTTATTGACTGCTGTGACCAGAACTTTTTCTTTACCGGAGAGTCAGTGTGTTTCCACTAAATGGGTTGTCTTTTTTACCCAGGCTTGTATTGGAAAAACCCATGTTTAGTTCATTTGTAAACAGTTTTTTGCTAAGACAATCTTACCTTCTTCTGTAAATTTCACATGTTTTGCACTTCTCAGCCACTAAAAATTTGATGACAAACCCCTGGATCCCTGTTTTATTTACCACCATTTTGAATAGCCTCAAAACAAATATTTTTGCAAGATTAAAATAATTTTTGCTACAAACCATTTCCAAACAATACAGAGTTTACATTTATGGAAAAAAAAATCTCTCCCCCTTTTTTTTTAAAAAATGTCCCTTTATTAATTGAATATCCTTCATGTGTATATATATATATATATATATATATATTATATGGAAGTATGTGGTGTAATTGTTAGAGTTGCACATGTTTACACTGAACAATCACCATGTGAAGACCCGTGAGTTCTGGGGTGAATAGATGGTGGTGAAATGGTTAATTTTGTAGGAAATGGACTTGGTGACACGAGTTCAAATCCTGAACGAGGCTGTTTGCATTTCACATTTTGCTAATACCCTTGAAAAAAATATGAATCCAACTATTCTCCTCCAGAAATAGGTAAATAGTAGGGCAGACTGGGCTCTTTAACCTTAGTTAGACAACCAGTCTAGGAAAAAAAACTCTGAATTCACTGTTAAACCTTGTGTCACATCCTATTCATGCGGAAGGGTTAGTAAATATCTATCTATCTATCTATCTATATATATATACATATATATGGAGATATAGAATACTAAGTCCAATTACCGTTGTTGAATTGGCAAGACGAGACGGCAAACAGTCGTAAACTGAATTCTGAATGGATATAAAGCGTCGTTTTTCGTCAGAATGTCCTGCTGTCAGAAAGATACAATAGGGTACACACACAGTCTTGACCCGCTAAAGAATGGTGACAAAGTAGCCATCCAAAACCCATCAAACCCGCCGGTGGACCACTACAGGCACCGTCATTGAAATTCTCCAACATCGGCAATCGAGTGGACGGATCAGGTAGGATCACACTCAGAAACCGACGCTTCCTAAAAAGCTGATCACAAAACCCAAACCCACACCATTGCCTAGTGCTATGCTTGATCCCATTGGCTCCAACTCTAACACCCCACACCTCAACACAAGGGACCTGGCCTCGCCCAATGTCACTCCGCCCCCAAAACCAAGGCCGACGAAAATACCCCGGGCATTGTCAAGATTGCTCCCCTGTAATCAGCCTGGCCGAAAGGAACAAATTTTTCCTCAAAGGCCAATACGCTTGTGCAATGGGAGTGGGGGGGGAGGGGAGATATAGAATACTAAGTCCAATTACCGTCGAATTGGCAAGACGAGACGGCAAAACAGTCGTAACTGAATACAATTCTGAGATGCCGTAATGACCACTGAAAAGTGGCAGGATTTATGGAGCCTCAGAGGGCCCTACAAACCAAGCAGCCAATCAGGACTCAGGGAATGGACTCACCCAAATGCATGGGTGGACTGTTCTGAATTCCCATAAATACCAGTTGTCTTTACACTGGTGCAGTGAGGCTTGGCCAGTCACATTGCTCAAAACAAATTGTTGACTGTCTAACTGACTTACTTCAATAATATATATATATATATATATATATATATATATATTATAGTATTCATAAATTCTTGCAGCAGTTTTAAAACTTAAAACTAAATAACTCAGATTGAACAAATGCTAGAATGATTTGTAAAAACCAAAATGAAAGTTAAACTCTTGTAGTATTAGTTTTATGTATGTTTTTACCAATACCATCTTTGTTGTTACATTTTACACCTGCTGCAGGACTTATAGACAACCTGTATATATACCCTCTGTGAGTCAGTGTATATATATTATATATATATATATATAATATATATAATTCACTGAATATCATTATACTGAAAAATAATTGGAAATTAATTCTTTAAAAATTAACAACAAACTCTCTATTTTTTAACAAATGTTGAATTATTAGACCTCCAACGTCATGAGATTTTGTTCAGTAATCTGACCTCTAAGCTATCAGTTGTTCCTTATTTAAATAGGAACTAAAATGAAGTATCCAAGTGCTAATGAGAAGCCACAACATTCATAATGTAAAGCTATGAGAGGAGAACAGATCAATATTCTGAATGACCTAATAAACTATTTTTCTAATGTACATGTTTTACTGTTCATCATTTTAGGGTGGGGCAGCAGCAGCCGTGTCTGATTTTCAACTTCTTGGAAAAGTTGTTCCAGCCAAAAATCAATATCAACAGCAAAAATTGATTTCTGTAAATTCAAATATTTGAAATCTTGTAGAGAGAGAGTTGTGCCAAAACAAAATGCTAAGAAAGAGACGAGAGGATGCATCTTTTTGCTTCTTAATGTACTGAACTGTCTGTAACTATTAATTCATGGTTAGTTGACCATCAAGTATTGAATATTAACTATTTAGGCAGAAGAATTATTGTCTTTTTTTTGTAGCACCATTTCCAGCCAAGTAACATTTAAAAGCCTCGCCAAAGTTAAACAATGTCAAGCTTGATTTGCTCTTCAAAAGCTGACTGTTCGCTGGAGACGGGGTTTTTTTTTTTGGGGGGGGGTATTTTCTCTTGCATATTTCACAAATACAAACTTAAATTCTGTCTCTTTTATAAAAGAGTATCACTAAAAGCTTAATATAAATTCTGATCAGTGAACTGTACACAATATTGTTCTGCTCATGAGGGAATTTAAGCCACTCAGAATTGTCTTTTATACTTGATACCATTAAAGGTTTACGATCATTGGTTAAAAGGGGATAGATTCTCTTATTTCCAAGATTTAAATCGGTTACTAGCAGGACCTGTGGATATACCACAGTATGATAATTTAAGATTACAACATTTGATATTGTTTACTTAAGAGCTATTGCTAAATAGTTACATATTTAAAAAATACAATAATTTTGATTTAACTCTCTTTTTTTCTTTCTTTCTTTCTTCTTTTCCTTATGTTTGATTGAGACAGATTGGCATTATCACTTCCACACACCCACCCTCTTTCTCTATCATTCCCCTACTCTTTATCTTTTCTTCTTCTTATATTTTTCTGTGTAGCTTGACCTTTTTATTCCCTTTCTTTCTTTATAAAAATTATTTAGCTGAGGTGATGACACTCATAAGAAATAAGAATTTCGGCAGATAAGTAACACCAGATAATCAGGATTTGCATATTTGCATTTCATCTTGGATGGTTTGGATGGTCTCATTTTTAAACCAGAGGGTGTGGCAAGATAGCAGTCATACTTTTATGAAAGATGAGTAACAATATATAGATTATATGACCATGAATCTGTTGGTTTACAATTATAACAGCTGTCCATATTGATGCTTCTATTTAGAAAGGTGAGACGGATTTCTAATTAGTGTTTCATGACGTAATCTAATTAGTTTCATAAATTAAGTAGTCCATGATGATATTGATGCTTCTATTTAATGAAGGAATTAAAATTTCTGAGCATTTTGGGGATTTATCTTCATTTAAAAAATAACATTCAGGTCACATGCAGACCTTAAAAGTATCATTTGGCAAATTGAGTGAAAACCTCCCCTAAGCTAAATAATGTCAAACTTGATTTTTATCTTCAAAAGTTGTTTGCTCAGTGGAGATGGATTTTTTTTTTAAATTTCTATTTTCTGTTGTATATTTTAGAAATACTAACTTCCATAAATTCTCTGTCTTCCATAAGATAGTTTCACTAAAGATTGACTGGAAATTGCAGATAGGCAGATATCCAGTATTACCTAGATAGAGGGGGGGTGCAAAAATATCTGGTGTATTGATTGGATTTACTTTAGAGATTCACAAATGCTGGATATATTTCTATGTATATTTTGATTTTTAAATATCTTTGAATATAGATCAAATCTTCATAGTTTTTTTCACAAAAAGCAAGATCTGGTGATATTTTAATGTGTATATATATTTCCTTTGTCATTAATAGTTTTATTTTTGCAATTTCATCCGAAACATACATAGACATTAACTACCCTTTATATATGTATATAAGATAGACTAGCAAATATATGCACCTCTGGTTGCAAGTACTTTTAAATATAATAAAATATTAAATTACAAATCTTAATTAAACTAATAAGAATGCAGATAAAAATAATGAAACAGAGGGTGGTATAATCAAAAAAAAGAACAACTGAAACTTACTTTCCATCACTCCCATCTTTCATTGCTAAATTTTACTAATTTAACTATTTAGTTAAAAATAGGAAGTAAAGAAATAAAATTACAGTTATTTTTCTTGTTAATAATTTCTTTTAAGATTTATCTTCGAGACTTTTGTCATATTCATTAAGATAAAACCAAACAATTAGAAATCAATAATACTGAGCACATATTTATTAAAATCAAATTTTTAATATCAATATGCAAATTAGCCGCTTCCCGTTCACACTGTAAACTGCTATTTTGTTGTATATATAAATACATACACTTGCATGTTATGAGTATGTAGAATATTGTCGACAGTATTAAATAATATAAAACAATTTTATAAATAATTAAGGTTTAAAATAAAAAATAGAATCATGGAGAATGTGATGTAAATAACTAAGAGAATCGTGACTTGAGTAGTGATATAGTTTTGGTTACAGACAGAAAAACAAATCTCCATTATAAGAAGAATATAAAAAAGTGTATTACTGTTACAAAAATCTTGATATGGTCTGCTGTTTTTTTAATGATAATAATATATACATATATATACCAACCCCTCCACATAAGTAGGATGTAACACAAGGTCAATATTTCGCAGAATTTAAAAGGTTTAAATTCAGTTTTCCTATATTATATATATATATATATATATATATATATTATACTTGTTAATTGTTTTTATTTTCGTATACATACACACCAACTGCCTATTATATATGAATAGATAGATAAATGAAACTAATCCATGTTTTTATAACATTAGAAAAACTGGATGACAATGAAGATTTGAATTGATCAGAGAGAGAAAGAGACTAAGGAAATGATTGATGAGATCTTGTGAGAAATAAGGATTCAAGACAATTCTTCAAAGAATGAACATTGTGAAAGTAATGATTTTTTTGAGCAGTTAATGAGATCTATAATGTCACAGAAAATTGATTCCAATCAATTAATTTAAAATAAGCATTAATAAATTATTGATCCATTCCACTATTACCCTTATCTTTGTTGTTTTGTATTTTTATTTTTTCATCTTTGTATTTCAGCTGCTATCCTTCCAAACTTTTCTCTGAGGTGTCTGTCATATTCAGTAACCTTGTGGGGAATCTCAAATGGAAGCATCCATTTTCCCTTCAATTGCTCTTCTTACTCTTCTTACTCTTCTGATCATCTCCAGTGTCCTTTTCGGGGAAGCTTTTCAGAGAACTGTCAGTTCTGCTTGAGAATGCTAAGCTGCTTCTCTACAGATGATGTGTTTATGTTTTATAATGCCTGCCTTAAAAATCTGTATTTAAAAAGTATCCAGCTTGGAACCACAAGGTTCTGGGTTCGTTACTAGCCCTTGCTAATTTGGTGTATAAGTAGCACAGGGATCTGTGCAATAAAGTTGGGAGCTGATGGTAGGTGTGGCGCTGCAGCTCAGACACTAAAAACAATCTCCTTGGTCTAGCACAAGTGAAAAGGGTATAGACTCCCCCTGTCTGTCTGACACCAACAATAGGCCACTCTTTACTTACCTCTGGTAAAGAAATACAAAATTATTTCAGTCTAAGAGCAGATCATAAATCAATGATTTCTTCCTCAATCAAAAGTTATCCTATGTACGACATTGGTAAATAGAGTATATATAGTGTTCCCCACACTTTCTCTCTATATCTCTTTACTTATTTTCTGTGTGTTGTCTACATTCCATATGTGTCTCTCTCTCCCCTCTGCCTCTGCTTCTCTCTCTCCCCCCTTTTTCTGCTTTCTCCCCCCCCTTTTCTTTCTCTCTCTTCTTCCCTTGTCTCTCTCTCTCTCTCGCCTCTCTCTCTGTCTCCCTTTTCTCCTTGCCACTCCTTTGACTCTCTCTCTCTCCTTTTGTCTCTCTCTCTCTCCCGCGCTTTGTCTTCTCCTCTCTCTCTCATCCTCCTTTGCCTCTCTCTCTCTCTCTCCTCCTTTGCCTTCTCTCTCTCTCTCCTCCTCTTTGCCTCTCTCTCGTCCTCTCCTGCCTCTCTCTCTCTCCTCTCCTCCTTTGCCTCTCTCTCTCCTCTCCTCCTTTGCCTCCTCTTTCTCTCTCTCTTCCCCTCTCCCTCTCTCTCTCTCTTCTTCCTTTGGCCCCTCTCTCTCTCTCTCTTTCCTTTGCCCTCTCTCTCTCTCTCTTCCTTTGCCCCTCTCTCTCTCTCGTCTGCGCTCCTTTGCCCCTCTCTTCTCTCTCTCTCTCCTCCTTTGCCCCTCTCTCTCTCTCCTGCCTTTGCCGTCCTCTCTCTCTCCTCCTTTGCCCCTCTCTCTCCTATTCCTTGCCTCTCTCTCTCTCCTCCCTTGCCTTCTCTTCTCTCTTGTCTTTCATTGTGTGTGTGTCTGTCTGTGTGTCTATCTCTCTCTCTCTGCTTATCTAAACCACTTGTACATAGTGCAAACAGTCTGTGTCATTGTAAAAGTTTTCTACTTTACTTTGTCTGATCACAATGAGTTAATTATGAACTGCTAATAAATTTTGGAAATTTTATCAAGGTAAATAGCATTCTAATGATGCGCAAATTAAGATTTATTCTTTAAAAAAAG
Organism: Doryteuthis pealeii; assembly: GCA_023376005.1. Taxonomy (NCBI): domain Eukaryota; kingdom Metazoa; phylum Mollusca; class Cephalopoda; order Myopsida; family Loliginidae; genus Doryteuthis; species Doryteuthis pealeii. The sequence goes on from CM042150.1 coordinate 1,213,518, forward strand.
AAAAAAATTATTTGAACTTCTCCAAAAGAAGAAAAAATTCAAACACTCTCTACTTCACTTTTTTCTTTTTTATCTTGTGGCGATAAAAATTCACTCTACAAGATTCATTTGAAGATTTGTTAGATAACCCAACGTCTTTTTCAGGCCAACTTAAATTGTTGGCATGCTAATTTTTATTTTGAAAAGACCGACTGAAAAGTTTGTGGGGAAGGGGATGGAAAGAAGTTGTTTGTATTCTGTCTGAGTTTCAAAATGAATATCTGGTTAATGAATGGCAATTCGTTTGTCTCACAGCTGAATAAAATAAAAGGCTTGAACCCGAACTCAAATTAAATATCTGCCCCCACCTCCCCACCCCACACACACTCCGGGATGCCACTAGTGAAAAACTAATTTCTTGAAAAAAGTGCCATAATCTTTAATCTTGTAACTCTCTACCAAGTTGTGTATGTAACTTTTCTGATTATTCTCTTAAGTATAATGCAGCATTTAATTAGAATAGAATTTGATGATGTCACTTCCGGCTGGGGTTAAGGCTAATCAATTGTTTTTTTTGTTTGTTTTTACCTTTTGAATCCTCAGCTGCTTGATTCTCACATACTCTGGACATGAGCTCAGAAAATTCACAACACAAAAACATAAAAAAGGCACTCACAAAATTCACAACAAAAACACCTGACTCAAAAATTAATGACAAATTCACACAAAAAAATCACTCGAATCAACATTCAAAAATGTCACAAAAAAAACCTAAAAATTCACACCAAATAATCTTGGCATAAAATTCACACGAAAAAATCACCCAAAATTCACACAAATAAACACACAAAATTCACAGCAAAAACAGATATGGCTTTTGTGCTTGTTTAGATTTCTATGATTAATAATTTCTAAAAATTTGCACAAAAAACCACACAAAACACACACACACAGAATTACTCAAAAATTTCACCAAAACATGCACATAGAATTCACACACAAAAATCCACAAAACAATATGCACATAAACTTCACTCAAAAAAAATCTCACACCAAATTCACAAAGAATCATAGACAAAATTCTCATAAGCCAAAAACACACAAACTAAAAAAACAACAGCTTTTGTGCTTGTTTTTAGATATCTAATGAGGAATAATTTCTTAAGCTTTATTCATCTTACCTTATAAAATCTACCTGTTTAATAAGTATTTGGAACAAACTATATATGATTGCAGGGACCAGAAAGAATGTTGGGCTGGGGGAATCCAAATCGTATCAAATGTGAATTTGTCTATTTTAATTCCGCATTGATTAATGATAAAAAGTTTCGGAAGAATAGAAATATTAAAAAAAAAAAAACTATTAAAAATAATATTTGATAAGCAATCAAAACTATAGTACATTAATTAAATGACATGTAATGCTGACGTCAACAATGAACATTTACTTCTCTTCTGTATTAATGGATATTCTGAACAATCAAAATCACGTGATTAATGAACAAGTTGGTCTTTTTATAGATTTAGGAACCTTTCATAATGAAGTTGAACAAATGGCACAATTTGCCTGAAGAATAATTTGTATAAAACTCCTAGTACCATATTAATAACTGATGCATCTTGACTACTTTTGGGTTTGTAAAAATACGTCTGCTTCTATGTATGGAGTTAAGAGATGAGAGCCTTTCTTTCATTGGACATTAGCAATCAGGTGGTTGTGCCAGCAGTTTTTGGCACGATAGTTCCTATTCAACAGACACCATCAGACCCAAGCTCCAATGAAAAGGTTTAAAGAATTCATCTTTGAGATGGAAAGACTTAATAGAAAGATTAGATATCTTTATTCCCTCTCCAACTGACTGATAGGTCTCTCAAAACTTGATTACGGTATTTATATTTTTTTAAGTACTTCTTTGTTTGTTTATAAATAAATCTTTAGAATTAAACTGAATCTTCATTCACAGGTTATTTGTAGTTAGTATTAGAAAAACTGCAAGACTGATTCAGATATATATTATACTTAGGCGGACCTGTGGATATACTGCAGTAATGATAATTTAATTGTTTATGTTTACTTAATGCTATTGCTAATAGATCAATATGTAAAAACTATGATAATCTTGATCTAAATTCAGCGTCACGTCCTTTTTTTTCATCTTTTCATTTATTGTTCAATTTGAAAACAGATTAGGCATTATTGCTTCCACGGTGTAATCAACGCATTCTCTCTGTCTTTTCCTATACTGCTTTCTTTCTTGTTATATTTTTTCTGAGTGTAGACAACATCCTTTTTTCTTCGCGTTTTTTCTTTAAAACATGAAATGGTCCCTTATTTATTGATTAAGGGTCCTTTTTGAAGTGTGGGTTTTATATATTTTCTATTAATATCACTTTGTGAAAATGGGCCATGGTTAGTAGTTTGGGGTTCATTAGACCAGCACCGGCCCTGATTTAAAAGTAGAAACTTTTTTTGCTTCTTTCTCCTCAAAGCATCTTAGTTTCTTAGTCAATTAAAAAGGATTGATAAATCAACATTTGGATGAAATTTTATTAAGAAATCTAATTGTTTGACAGACTAACTATTAAAACATTTTATAAGGAGTCATTTATCCAAGTGATTAAAAAAAAAAAGAAAAATTGACTGGGTCTTTTGATCTCATAACAAGTGTCATCAGTAAGATCTCCAAAGGACATGTGGTTTTCCACCTGCTAAGAACAGTAATATTCAGCCCGCCAAGAGAGACTCTTCAGCTTTTATGCCTCCTCATGAGCCAAACCACTCTAATCTACAGGGGGGAGGACAGGAGGCCTACGCATGTGTCCCCAATTTCACATGGAGGTTGAGAGTTCATCTGTAAGCCTCACGAGGCAATTAACCTTTACCTCCTGCTAAAGTTATGAAATCCACATATTAATTATCACTTTTGTTTACTTTATAATTTAATATTTAAAAACGAAATGCAAGTGATGAGATCTTTTTGTGTGTGTGTGTGTGTGTGTGTGTGTGTGTGTGTGGTGTAAAGAATTTGTATAATCTATTGAAAATGTTGTTGTAAGAAAAGTTCACTTGCCAGACAGTGTCTTGCATTAAAAGGGTTTCTTCCCTTCAGACCTTCGCTCAAAATACGAAGAATTTCCGCGAAAAGAAGTATTGACAGTTAACAAGTTTCATGCAGGAAATTTCCCTCTGGCGACGGAATTGGGAAATGGAATTTTAAGTTCTGTATAATAAATCCAAATGACTGCATGCTTGTAACATCTTTTCTTAAGATGAGGCTTTTTCTTTTTTTTTTTTTTTTTCCATTTAAACATTTTTTTTATTCAATGAAAACTAGCCTTGTATATACATATGTGAATGTTATGTGTGCTGTGTATGTATATACATATGTGTTGGCATGTGTATGGACTATACATTATGTGTTGCATGGTGTGTGTATATACATATGTGGTGCATGTATGCCACATATACATTGGTGTGTGTGCGCGTAAATATACATATGTGCACGTGTGTATATATACATATGTATGTGTGGCGCGGTGGTGTTGCATATACATTGTATGTGTTGTGCGTGTAATGTGTATATATATATATATATAATATATATATATATACACATAATGTAACATTCAATGGTTTGGTGATCATAAATGGCCTCAAGTCATTTAAAGAACTTTAACAAGTAAAACTAAAAAATGCTAAAAATGTTTTTTAACGCCTTAAGAGGTAGTGAATATTAACAATATTCAGGCAATTTATTCTCACTGTTCGCAATGTTTCATTTATTCAGCTTCTTAATAAAAGCATTAAATCCCTCTCCCATTGCATCCAAACGCAAGCAAATATTTCTTTTTATATTGACACTTGGACATCACTCAAATCACAAATCTGATTAATACTATAAATTTTCATCTAAACACAATGAATCTACTTTGGATTCACAGTTTTTCCTTCTCATAGACTGGTTTGGCATGCCACGGTTAAAGAGCCATTGTGAGTGGTTTAAAGGAGATAAAGATGTGAATGAACCAGAAGTTGAGTGAAACTGAGAGGTCATGTGAAGCCAAAGTAGAGTTCATTGTGTTTAGATGAAAATTAAGTATTATCAGATTGTGTGTATTTTGAGTTGATGTCCAAGTGTCAATATGAAAAGAAATATTTGCTTTGGTTTGGTGCAATGGGTAGAGGGATTTAATGCTTTTATTTAACTGAAGCTTGAATAAATGTAAACATTGGAACAGTGAGATAAATTGCTGAATATTTTAATATTCACTACCTCTAAGGTAAAAACATTTTAGCATTTTTTTAGTTTTTACTTGTTAAGTTTTTAAATGACTGATGGCCATTATATCACCAAACATTTGAATGTACATATGTGTATATATATATATATATATATATATATATATACACATACACGCACACACATACATATGTATATGCACACACACGCGCACACATACATATGTATATATACACACGTGCACATATGTATATACGCGCACACACACATATGTATATGTGCATACATGCACACATATGTATATACACACACATGCACACATATGTATATACATACACATGCACACATATGTATATACAAGGCTATTTTTCATTGAATAAAAAATTTGTTTAAATGAAAAAAAAAAAAAAAAGAAAAAGCTCATCTTTAGAAAGATGTTACAAGATGCAGTCATTTGGATTTATTTATACAGACTTAAAATTCCATTTCCAATTCCGTCGCCAGAGGAAATTCCTGGCATGAAACTTGTAACTGTCAATACTTCTTTCGGAATTTCTTCGTATTTTGAGCAGTCTGAAGAGGAAGAAACCCTTTAATGCAGACACTGTCTGCAAGTGAACTTTTCTACAACAACATTTTAAATAGATTATACAAATTCTTTACACACACACACACACACACACACACACACACACACACAAAAAGATCTCATCACTTGCATTTCGTTTTTAAATATAAATTATAAAGTAACAAAGTGATAATTAATATGTGGATTTCATAACTTTAGCAGGAGGTAAAGTTAATTGCCTCGTGAGGCTACAGATTGAACTCTCAACCTCCATGTGAATGGTGACACATGGTAGGCCTCCTGTCCCTCCCCCCCTGTAGATTAGAGTGGTTTGGCTCATGAGGAGGCATAAAAGCTGAAGTAGTCTCTCTTGGGGGTGAATTACTGTTCTTAGCAGGGAAAACCACATGTCCTTGGAGATCTTACTGATGACACTTGTATGAGATCAAAAGACCAGTCAATTTTTCTTTTTTTTTAATCACTTGGATAAATGACCTTATAAAATGTTTTAATAGTTTAGTCTGTCAACAATTAGATTTCTGTAATAAATTTCTATCCAAATGTTGATTTATCAATCCATTTTTATTTGACTAAGAAACTAAGATGCTTTGAGGAGAAGAAGAAAAAAAGTTCTAACTTTAAATCAGGGCCGGTGCTGGGGTCTAATGACCCCAACTACTACATGCCCATTTTCACAAAGTGATATTAATAGAAAATATATAAAACCCACACTTCAAGGACCCTTAAGCAATAAATAAGGGACCATTTCATGTTTAAAGAAAAACGGGAAGAAAAAGGATGTGCTACACAGAAAAAATATAACAAGAAAGAAAGAGTATAGGAAAGACAGAGAGAATGGTTGAACACGTGGAAGCAATAATGCTAATCTGTTTCAATTGAACATAATGAAAAGATGAAAAAAAGAGTGAGTGAATTAGATCAAGATTATCATAGTTTTTACATATTGATCTATTTAGCAATAGCATTTAAGTAAACATAAACAATTAAATTATCATACTGCAGTATATCCACAGGTCCTGCTAGTATAATATTATTGGATCAGTCTTGCAGTTATTCTAATGCTAACTACAAATAAGTGAATGAAGATTTCAGTTTAATTCTAAAGATTTATTTATAACCAAACAAAGAAGGACTAAAAATATAAATACCGTTATCAAGTTTGAGAGACCTATCAGTCTGTTGGAGAGGGAATAAAGATATCTAATCTTCTATTAAGTCTTTCCTCTCAAAGATGAATTCTTTAAACCTTTTCATGGAGCTGGTCTGATGGTGTCTGTTGAATAGGCGTGCCAAAACTGCTGGGCACAACACCTGATTGCTATGTCCAATGAAAGAAAGGCTCTCAATCTCTTAACTCCATACATAGAAGCAGACGTATTTTACAAACCCAAAAGTATCAAGATGATCAGTTATTAATATGTCTAGGAGTTTTATACAAATATTCTTCAGGTGTGCATTTTCAACTTCATCTGAAGGTTCCTAAATCTATAAAAAGACAACTTGTTCATTAATCACGTGATTTTGATTGTTCAGAATAGTCCATAATACAGAGAGAAGTAAATGTTATTGTGGTCAGCATTACATGTCATTTAATTAATGTACTATAGTTTTGATTGCTATGTCAAATATATTTTTAATAGTTTTTTTTTTTAATATTCTATTCTTCCGAAACTTTGTTTATCATTAATCAATGGAATTAAATAGACAAATTCACATTTGATACGATTTGGATTCCCCCAGCCCAACATTCTTTCTGGTCCCTGCAATCATATATAGTTTGTTCAAATACTTATAAACAGTAGATTTTATAAGGTAAGATGAATAAAGCTATAGAAATTATTCCTCATAGATATCTAAACAAGCACAAAAGCTGTTTGTTTTTTTAGTTTGTGTGTTTTTGGTATGAGAATTTTGTCTATGATTCTTTTGTGAATTTTGTGTGAGATTTTTTTTGAGTGAAGTTTATGTGCATATTGTTTTGTGATTTTTGTGTGTGAATTCTATGTGCATGTTTTGTGTGTAAATTTTGAGTAATTCTGTGTGTGTGTGTTTTGTGTGGTTTTTTGTGCAAATTTTTAGAAATTATTAATCATAGAAATCTAAACAAGCACAAAAGCCATATCTGTTTTTGCTGTGAATTTTGTGTGTTTATTTGTGTGAATTTTGGGTGATTTTTTCGTGTGAATTTTATGCAAGATTATTTGGTGTGAATTTTTAGGTTTTTTTTGTGACATTTTGAATGTGATTTCGAGTGATTTTTTTTGTGTGAATTTTGTACATTAATTTTGAGTCAGGTGTTTTTTGTGTGAATTTTGTGAGTGCCTTTTTATGTTTTTGTGTGTGAATTTTCTGAGCTCATGTCCAGAGTATGTGAGAATCAAGCAGCTGAGGATTCAAAAGGTAAAAAAACAAAAGAAAACATTGATTAGCCTTAACCCCAGCCGGAAGTGACATCATCAAATTCTATTTCTAATTAAATGCTGCATATACTTAAGAGAATAATCAGAAAAGTTACATACACAACTTGGTAGAGAGTTACAAGATTAAAGATTATGGCACTTTTTCAAGAATTAGTTTTCACTAGTTGGCATCCCGGAGTGTGTGTGGGTGGGGAGGTGGGGGCAGATATTTAATTTGAGTCGGGTTCAAGCCTTTTATTTTATTCAGCTGTGAGACAAACGAATTGCCATTCATTAACCAGATATTCATTTTGAAACTCAGACAGAATACAAACAACTTCTTTCCATCCCCTTCCCCACAAACTTTTCAGTCGGTCTTTTCAAAATAAAATTGCATGCCAACAATTTAAGTTGGCCTGAAAAGACGTTGGGTTATCTACAAATCTTCAAATGAATCTTGTAGGTGAATTTTTATCGCCACAAGATAAAAAAGAAAAAAGTGAGTAGAGAGTGTTTGAATTTTTTCTTTCTTTGGAGAAGTTCAAATAATTTTTTTCTTTTTTTAAAGAATAAATCTAATTTGGCATCATTAGAAATGCTATTTACCTTGATAAAATTTCCAAAATTTATTAGCAGTTCATAATTAACTCATTGTGATCAGACAAAGTAAAGTAGAAAACTTTTACAATGACACAGACTGTTTGCACTATGTACAAGTGGTTTAGATAAGCAGAGAGAGAGAGATAGACACACAGACAGACACACACACAATGAAAGACAAGAGAGAGAGAGAGGCAAGGGAGGAGAGAGAGAGGCAAGGGAATAGAGAGAGAGGGGCAAAGGAGGAGAGAGAGAGAGGGGCAAAGGAGGAGAGAGAGAGAGAGGGGCAAAGGAGGAGAGAGAGAGAGAGAGAGGGCAAAGGAGGAGAGAGAGAGAGAGAGGGGCAAAGGAAGAGAGAGAGAGAGAGGGGCAAAGGAAGAGAGAGAGAGAGAGGGGGAAAGGAGAGAGAGAGAGAGGGGGCAAAGGAGGAGAGAGAGAGAGAGGGGGGCAAAGGAGGAGAGGAGAGAGAGAGAGGCAAAGGAGGAGAGGGAGAGAGAGAGGCAAAGGAGGAGAGAGAGAGAGAGAGGCAAAGGAGGAGAGAGAGAGAGAGAGCAAAGGGGAGAGAGAGAGAGAGAGACAAAGGGGGAGAGAGAGAGAGACAAAGGGGAGAGAGAGAGTCAAAGGAGGGCAAGGAGAAAAGGGAGACAGAGAGAGAGGGGGAGAGAGAGAGAGAGACAAGGGAGAAGAGAGAGAAAGAAAGGGGGGGGAGAGAAAGCAGAAAAGGGGGGGAGAGAGAAGCAGAGGCAGAGGGGAGAGAGAGACACATATGGAATGTAGACAACAACAGAGAAATAAGTAAAGAGATATAGAGAGAAAGTGATGGGGAACACTAATATATACTCTATTTACCAATGTCGTACATAGGATAACTTTTGATTTGAGGAAGAAATCATTGATTTATGATCTGCTCTTAGACTGAAATAATTTTGTATTTCTTTACCAGAGGTAAGTAAAGAGTGGCCTATTGTTGGTGTCAGACAGACAGTGGGGGAGTCTATACCCTTTTCACTTGTGCTAGACCAAGGAGATTGTTTTTAGTGTCTGAGCTGCAGCGCCACACCTACCATCAGCTCCCAACTTTATTGCACAGATCCCTGTGCTACTTATACACCAAATTAGCAAGGGCTAGTAACGAACCCAGAACCTTGTGGTTCCAAGCTGGATACTTTTTAAATACAGATTTTTAAGGCAGGCATTATAAAACATAAACATCATCTGTAGAGAAGCAGCTTAGCATTCTCAAGCAGAACTGACAGTTCTCTGAAAAGCTTCCCGAAAAGGACACTGGAGATGATCAGAAGAGTAAGAAGAGTAAGAAGAGCAAATTGAAGGAAAATGGATGCTTCCATTTGAGATTCCCCACAAGGTTACTGAATATGACAGACACCTCAGAGAAAAGTTTGGAAGGATAGCAGCTGAAATACAAAGATGAAAAAATAAAAATACAAAACAACAAAGATAAGGGTAATAGTGGAATGGATCAATAATTTATAATGCTTATTTTAAATTAATTGATTGGAATCAATTTTCTGTGACATTATATTGATCTCATTAACTGCTCAAAAAAATCATTACTTTCACAATGTTCATTCTTTGAAGAATTGTCTTGAATCCTTATTTCTCACAAGATCTCATCAATCATTTCCTTAGTCTCTTTCTCTCTCTGATCAATTCAAATCTTCATTGTCCATCCAGTTTTTCTAATGTTATAAAAACATGGATTAGTTTCATTTATCTATCTATTCATATATAATAGGCAGTTGGTGTGTATGTATACGAAAATAAAACAATTAACAAGTATATATATATATATATATATATATATATATATATATAGGAAAACTGAATTTAAACCTGTTAAATTCTGCGAAATATTGACCTTGTGTTACATCCTACTTATGTGGAGGGGTTGGTATATATATGTATATATTATTATCATTAAAAAAACAGCAGACCATATCAAGATTTTTGTAACAGTAATACACTTTTTTATATTCTTCTTATAATGGAGATTGTGTTTTTCTGTCTGTAACCAAAACTATATCACTACTCAAGTCACAATTCTCTTAGTTATTTACATCACATTCTCCATGATTCTATTTTTATTTAAACCTTAATTATTAATAAAATTGTTTTATATTATTAATACTGTCGACAATATCTACATACTCATAACATGCAAGTGTATTTATATATACAACAAAATAGCAGTTTACAGTGTGAACGGGAAGGCTAATTTGCATATTGATATTAAAAATTTGATTTTAATAAATATGTGCTCAGTATTATTGATTTCTAATTGTTTGGTTTTATCTTAATGAATATGAGCAAAAGTCTCGAAGATAAATCTTAAAAGAAATTCATTAACAAGAAAAAATAACTGTAATTTTATTCTTTACTTCCTATTTTAACTAAATAGTTAAATTAGTAAAATTTAGCAATGAAAGATGGGAGTGATGGAAAAGTAAGTTTCAGTTGTTCTTTTTTATGATTATACCACCCTCTGTTTCATTTTTTTATCTGCATTCTTATTTAGTTTAATTAAGATTTGTAATTTAATATTTTATTATATTAAAAGTACTTGCAACCAGAGGGTGCATATATTTGCTAGTCTATCTTATATACATATATAAAGGGTAGTTAATGTCTATGTATGTTTGGATGAAATTGCAAAAATAAAACTATTAATGACAAAGGAAATATATATACACATTAAATATCACCAGATCTTGCTTTTTGTGAAAAAAAACTATGAAGATTTGATCTATATTCAAAGATATTTAAAAATCAAAATATACATAGAAATATATCCAGCATTTGTGAATCTCTAAAGTAAATCCAATCAATACACCAGATATTTTTGCACCCCCCCCTCTATCTAGGTAATACTGGATATCTGCTATCTGCAATTTCCAGTCAAATCTTTAGTGAAACTATCTTATGGAAGACAGAGAATTTATGGAAGTTAGTATTTCTAAAATATACAACAGAAAATAGAAATTTAAAAAAAAATCCATCTCCACTGAGCAAACAACTTTTGAAGATAAAAATCAAGTTTGACATTATTTAGCTTAGGGGAGGTTTTCACTCAAATTTGCAAATGATACTTTAAGGTCTGCATGTGACCTGAATGTTATTTTTTAAATGAAGATAAATCCAAAATGCTCAGAAATTTTAATTCCTTCATAAATAGAAGCATCAATATCATCATGGACTACTTAATTATGAAATGCTAATTAGATTACGTCCATGAAACACTAATTAGAATCCGTCTCACCTTTCTAAATAGAAGCATCAATATGGACAGCTGTTATAATTGTAAACCAACAGATTCATGGGTCATATAATCTATATATTGTTACTCATCTTTCATAAAAGTATGACTGCTATCTTGCCACACCCTCTGGTTAAAAATGAGACCATCCAAACCATCCAAGATGAAATGCAAATATGCAAATCCTGATTATCTGGTGTTACTTATCTGCCGAATTCTTATTTCTTATGAGTGTCATCACCTCAGCTAAATAATTTTTATAAAGAAAGAAAGGGAATAAAAAGGTCAAGCTACACAGAAAAAATATAAGAAAGAAAGAAAGAAAGAGTAGGGGAATGATAGAGAAAGAGGGTGGGTGTGTGGAAGTGATAATGCCAATCTGTCTCAATCAAACATAAGGAAAAGAAAGAAAGAAAGAAAGAAAAAGAAGAGAGTTAAATCAAAATTATTGTATTTTTTAAATATGTAACTATTTAGCAATAGCTCTTAAGTAAACATATCAAATGTTGTAATCATTGAATTATCATACTGTGGTATATCCACAGGTCCTGCTAGTAACCGATTTAAATCTTGGAAATAAGAGAATCTATCCCCTTTTAACCAATGATCGTAAACCTTTAATGGTATCAAGTATAAAAGACAATTCTGAGTGGCTTAAATTCCCTCATGAGCAGAACAATATTGTGTACAGTTCACTGATCAGAATTTATATTAAGCTTTAGTGATACTCTTTTATAAAAGAGACAGAATTTAAGTTTGTATTTGTGAAATATGCAAGAGAAAATACCCCCCCCCAAAAAAAAAAACCCCGTCTCCAGCGAACAGTCAGCTTTTGAAGAGCAAATCAAGCTTGACATTGTTTAACTTTGGCGAGCTTTTAAATGTTACTTGGCTGGAAATGGTGCTACAAAAAAAGACAATAATTCTTCTGCCTAAATAGTTAATATTCATACTTGATGGTCAACTAACCATGAATTAATAGTTACAGACAGTTCAGTACATTAAGAAGCAAAAAGATGCATCCTCTCGTCTCTTCTTAGCATTTTGTTTTGGCACAACTCTCTCTCTACAAAGATTTCAAATATTTGAATTTACAGAAATCAATTTTGCTGTTGATATTGATTTTTGGCTGGAACAACTTTTCCAAGAAGTTGAAAATCAGACACGGCTGCTGCTGCCCCACCCTAAAATGATGAACAGTAAAACATGTACATTAGAAAAATAGTTTTATTAGGTCATTCAGAATATTGATCTGTTCTCCTCTCATAGCTTTACATTATGGAATGTTGTGGCTTCTCATTAGCACTTGGATACTTCATTTTAGTTCCTATTTAAATAAGGAACAACTGATAGCTTAGAGGTCAGATTACTGAACAAAATCTCATGACGTTGGAGGTCTAATAATTCAACATTTGTTAAAAAATAGAGAGTTTGTTGTTAATTTTTTAAAAGAATTAATTTCCAATTATTTTTCAGTATAATGATATTCAGTGAATATATATATATATATATATATATATATATATATATATATACACTGACTCACAGAGGGTATATATACAGGTTGTCTATAAGTCCTGCAGCAGGTGTAAAATGTAACAACAAAGATGGTATTGGTAAAAACATACATAAAAACTAATACTACAAGAGTTTAACTTTCATTTGGTTTTTACAAATCATTCTAGCATTTGTTCAATCTGAGTTATTTAGTTTTAAGTTTTAAAACTGCTGCAAGAATTTATGAATACTATATATATATATATATATATATATATATATATATTATTGAAGTAAGTCAGTTAGACAGTCAACAATTTGTTTGAGCAATGTGACTGGCCAAGCCTCACTGCACCAGTGTAAAGACAACTGGTATTTATGGGAATTCAGAACAGTCCACCCATGCATTTGGGTGAGTCCATTCCCTGAGTCCTGATTGGCTGCTTGGTTTGTAGGGCCCTCTGAGGCTCCATAAATCCTGCCACTTTTCAGTGGTCATTACGGCATCTCAGAATTGTATTCAGTTACGACTGTTTGCCGTCTCGTCTTGCCAATTCGACGGTAATTGGACTTAGTATTCTATATCTCCCCTCCCCCCCACTCCCATTGCACAAGCGTATTGGCCTTTGAGGAAAAATTTGTTCCTTTCGGCCAGGCTGATTACAGGGGAGCAATCTTGACAATGCCCGGGGTATTTTCGTCGGCCTTGGTTTTGGGGGCGGAGTGACATTGGGCGAGGCCAGGTCCCTTGTGTTGAGGTGTGGGGTGTTAGAGTTGGAGCCAATGGGATCAAGCATAGCACTAGGCAATGGTGTGGGTTTGGGTTTTGTGATCAGCTTTTTAGGAAGCGTCGGTTTCTGAGTGTGATCCTACCTGATCCGTCCACTCGATTGCCGATGTTGGAGAATTTCAATGACGGTGCCTGTAGTGGTCCACCGGCGGTTTGATGGGTTTTGGATGGCTACTTTGTCACCATTCTTTAGCGGGTCAAGACTGTGTGTGTACCTATTGTATCTTTCTGACAGCAGGACATTCCATTGACGAAAACTCTCCTCACGACGTTGTGCTGCGGCTATCCATTCAGAATCGTATTCAGTTACGACTGTTTGCCGTCTCGTCTTGCCAATTCAACGGTAATTGGACTTAGTATTCTATATCTCCATATATATGTATATATATATAGATAGATAGATAGATAGATATTTACTAACCCTTCCGCATGAATAGGATGTGACACAAGGTTTAACAGTGAATTCAGAGTTTTCTTTTTCCTAGACTGGTTGTCTAACTAAGGTTAAAGAGCCCAGTCTGCCCTACTATTTACCTATTTCTGGAGGGAGAATAGTTGGATTCATATTTTTTTCAAGGGTATTAGCAAATGTGAAATGCAAACAGCCTCGTTCAGGATTTGAACTCGTGTCACCAAGTCCATTTCCTACAAAATTAACCATTTCACCACCATCTATTCACCCCAGAACTCACGGGTCTTCACATGGTGATTGTTCAGTGTAAACATGTGCAACTCTAACAATTACACCACATACTTCCATATATATATATATATATATATATATATACACATGAAGGATATTCAATTAATAAAGGGACATTTTTTAAAAAAAGGGGGAGAGATTTTTTTTTCCATAAATGTAAACTCTGTATTGTTTGGAAATGGTTTGTAGCAAAAATTATTTTAATCTTGCAAAAATATTTGTTTTGAGGCTATTCAAAATGGTGGTAAATAAAACAGGGATCCAGGGGTTTGTCATCAAATTTTTAGTGGCTGAGAAGTGCAAAACATGTGAAATTTACAGAAGAAGGTAAGATTGTCTTAGCAAAAAACTGTTTACAAATGAACTAAACATGGGTTTTTCCAATACAAGCCTGGGTAAAAAAGACAACCCATTTAGTGGAAACACACTGACTCTCCGGTAAAGAAAAAGTTCTGGTCACAGCAGTCAATAAGGAATGTTATGCTGACAGCCTTCTGAAACCCATCACTATTGATTTCCTTGAAAAAGGTACAATTGTAGACAGTGTTTCCTATTGCTAACTTCTTAGGCAAAATTCTCCCTATTTATTGAATGACCATTGTAATGAATGAAAAATACAGTAAATATCCACTTTTATTTTTAGAGATGGATATTATTTTTCATTCAGTTAAATGAAGAAGTCATCAAATATTTGGTAATGTTTTTTGTTATTTCATTGATTTTACAGACTTTTTTTTTTATTTTGTAGCTGGTCTATTCTCCAACCTTCCTCAGTCATTTGTGGCAGATTGAAAACAAGTTTAAAATAAAAGTTAAGCTGTAGATTTTCCATAAGTTTTTTTGTTTGATGGCATATAAACCTTCATAGGTTATTTAATGCCAAAGCCATTGTGGTGAAAATTCATTGTCCCTCCTGTTTATTTTAAAATGAACTGTTCATGCTTATACATAAGTCCTCTTTATACCGCACATGATTAGTAGTATAAAGCCTAAATAAGGTTTCTCTGTTTGATGTTCTTCATTTCATTACAATTTATTCAGCACCTCTTTTATAATATGGACAAAATTCTGAACCTCAGATATTCACAACTCTCCCCAGTTCAAGTAATGCTGCCAAGGATTACTACTTTTGAGAATTTCCTTCAAAGTATCAAACAATACGTCCTCGACTGTCAAACGGTGCTTCTAAACTTCATAGATCCTTCAGTGTATGGGTTCATTTCTGACTGTGCAGACTACAGGAGAGTCATATGTAAACTACAGAAATGATATGATAAGCCCAAGAATGGAATCTATGCCAGGTATATACCATTGATGTGCCGACAAAAATCAGAAGAGGTGCTAGACGAATATATTCTTAATCTGAGGTGTTTTATGCAAACGCTCTTGTCGATGTAAAGGAGTTGCAATTTCATTTACTGGTGTAACTGTTGTAAATTCTGTCTCATTAGGCAATCAAGTTTTCTGTTTGGGATCTAATGTCGCAGAGTTTTTAGTGGGTATGTCAGAGTCTTGTATTTCAGGAGAATAGTTTTGCTCTATACCAGTAGGGGCAACATCTCAGAGTGGTTTCCCTGCCGTTTTGAAGACAAATTGTGAGGGTGATGCCACTAGAAATTTTTAGGTTGGTAGTGGGAGTTGGTTTTTTTTTGGGGGGGTGTAGTAAGGTCATGTTATTGATGCCACAGGAATGTTTAAGTAATAGGAGTTGATGTTTTTTAGGTATAGATAGTCTGGTCATGTGGTGGAATGGGGTATTTTGGTGTGGAAGGGGTCATCAGTGGGTCATCTATGCTGGTTTGGTTGGGTCATGTGAAGTAGGGAATGGTAGTGGGTTTTATTATAAGTGTGTTTTGTTTATTTGTTTATTATTTACATTGTTTTTTTGTTGTTTTTTGCTAAGTATCATGTTGTTGTCTTTTTTGTCAATAGATGATGACAGCTTTAGCTAGGTGTGAGGAAATATTAAAAATAAATGTGAGACACCCCCCATACTTACAGTTACATTGGAACATTTGCTATATAAATTGAAAACTGACATCATCCACACATTTTTTTTCTTGATAGCTATCCAACTAGAAACTTCCATTTGAGCTCCAGCTCGGTGCATTGGAGAAATAGCCAGAGGACATAACAAGAGGCTAAGTAGCTCCCATAGGTTATCGGATTTTCCTCACATATACACAACATTAATAAACTTGTATGTTTGGCAGTTTGAAAGATATTGACAGAATTGTAACCAACAGATGGGGGTGTCAAAATTCTCATCCTCAAAAAAACAACAAAAATAAAACAGAATTGATACTCTCTTCACACCAATAAATTTATTTCACCTTAATTTTTCTGCTACATGTGTTTACAAGAACAGCCAAGTGGACTTCTGTGACATATTATGGTCAAGTGATACTGAAAACATCAGTTATTTGGTGCAAGTTTTACTCATTTTGTAACTGAATAAACCAACTATTGAAGTCAGTAAGTCTACTGTTAGTTGAGTAACAGCAGCTAAGTAAACTTAAGCAGTGTCTAAGACAGTTGGTATATATAGAAATCAAGAATGACCCATTTATGATTTGGGTGATTTGGGTCATTTCATTCCTTGAGTTCTGCTTGACTGCTTGATTTGAATGACATTGTGGATTCTTTATATATATCCTGTCATTCTGCAGTAGACTTTGTGACATTCGGGTTTGTATTTAAGTTACAACCGTTTGCTGTCTTGTCTTCCCAGTTCGACGGTAATTGGAACTTTAATTATTCTTCAACAACCACAAAAAAAACTTACAATAAACCCTTGCAAATGAATAAAATCCCACAAAACAATTACTACAACCAATAATCCCCCAGTGACATGGTTTGAAAGTGCTTGGGTAAAAAAATATGGTCAAGCCACATTGAAAGCACTGATTTCTGCTAAATCAAATAGTTTAGCAGCAATGAGCCTGAATAATACTTAATTGGGTAATCACTTAAGCAACAGCATCATTCTGACATGACATAGAATGAGCACAAGCTGATTGTGTAGCAATTACAGGTTTACTAGTTTTTTTTTTAAAGTTTTAATGGCAAATGCTTGGTGTACACTGATCTAAGCCTATCTAAAAGGAAAAAAAAAAAAAAAAAAAAAAAGGTAAAACATTAGCTAGATGGAGTTACCATTGCCATTTGCCTAAATTCACTTGCACCAAACAGATTTAAATTTGGGCGGTATTTCTGCTGCATCTTTTTATTATTACATCAATATTTGTCCAGTGAAAAACTTGTCTTGTGACTGGTGTTCAAACTCACTACTACAACAATCCAGCATATTAGCATTTACGCCATGAGGACCCTTCCCTCATTATCAACCTGAGTCCTTTGTTTATCATAATGACTTGATTTGGCATTGAATAACCCAAAAAGGATTGATATGCCATAAAACAAAACCAATTTGATGATTGTAGAAGTATCTAGGATAACAAAAAATATGGAAGAATGTCAAAATACCTGTAAATCAAGTGACCACTCTTCTTTTAAAAACCTTAGTACTATACAACAACACTAGTACATTACCACCATTAAACATGTGTCAAAATCTGAATGTGTTGTGTGAGTAATTTTACTGGTCTTTTTTTTTTTTTTTTAATTCATTTGGGCTTTAACACTGTAAGCTTGTATTCATTTCATAAATTGAATAAATCACAATCACAAAAAAACAACCTACAATAAACCTAAATAAATAAAATTCACACCAAAAAACAATTACGATGATCAAGGAGGACAACTGGTGAGATTGGTTGAAAATTCTTGGGTAAAGAATATGAGAAACTTTCTCTACATCTGGATCCAACAAGACGACTTAAATGTATACACTTGAAAATCATTAAAAAGAAATATCACATGGTCTTTTAAAACAAACCTGCTTAAATAATTATAAATTTGCTGCCAAAATATATATGAAATATGAAATAATGTTTGCCTCTCAAACCTTCTTTCATGGGGCCAAAGAGAGGCAAAAATTATTCCAGTGACAAGGAAGTGAGTTCTGTAGTGAGGAAGTGGCTCAAAGAACGAGTCAACAGAATTGTACAGGGCAGAAATACATGCTCTCAATCGAAGGTGGAACATTGCTATTAAGAGAAATTGTGACTATGTGGAGAAGTAGCGATGTGGTCCACAGAGAACCAGTTTTCATTTTGATGTATGATACATGTTTCCTGTGTTGGTAATTATACCTGTCCTAAACAAAATGGCAATACTTCTTTGACTCTCCCTTGTATATATGTTATTTTTAGGAAAAAATCAATCTTAAACATACCCTCCTAACAGAAAAGTTTGGATGACTATTGTAATGAAATACATCCTTTCAGAAGATCAAAGACAAAATTTCCTAAAAGTTCTCATTTGCTAAATGTAGTACAAGTCACAAGAAAAGATTTTATTCTTTTGATCTTGATCTTCTCCATAGAGAATTTCACTGTTCAATTAGATTTTAGATTCTAGAACCCTGAAAGGATTTTTAATTTTTATCTTTTAAAAGTTCAAATCTAATCACAACCAGTTGCCTAATTTTTTGTCTATTTTTGTGATTTCATTGAGTTATATCTGCATCAAAGTACATATTTACCCAACCACTCCACCACAGGCAGGATGCAACAATGGTATTTCAATATTAGGTGTCCATAGGAGAATGTCACTTCTGAGTTTGTCTACTTCTCCAGCAAGTATCCAGGATTTTACAAACAATTGTAATCTTTGCGGCTATATAAATATTTATATAATATAAACGAATATAAGTCCACTTACTTCCTTGATAAATAGTCCTCGTACTTACAAAATGGCTTTTCTTGTCTAATAAATAGAGATATTTGTAGTAGCAGAGAAAATTTTGGAACATCAGCTGCTTTAAGAAGCTGGTAAGAAAGAGGCAAGTTCTTATCTTTGATTCTTGCAGCCAAAATTTGTGGACCTGTGATTGGTTTGATTTGAAAAGGGGTTTATTGACTAAGGGAGACAACCACCTACTTTAGATATATATTTATGTCTTGTTCTGCTTACTTGGATGGTTTTGTATGATAGGAACTTCATTTTTAAAAACCACATTTTCTGTTTATCTATTTAACCCATAGATGGGACGCCTTAACAGAGTGGGACCCTGGGAGTAATGGTGATGAAAGGGTACTCAACATTCCGCCAGAGCTTCGCAGAATTGGAACTTCAGTAAGATAGAGTTTAATGTTATACCCAGAACATTAAGACCCTCGCCACCATTTTCTAGCAACATATATGAATAAAAAGGATTGGGGCTTTTCCATGAGGGCAATAGGTGCTAAGGTTTGAAATGTCAACCAAACGCAATTGATTAGAAGAGGGCCTCTCCGACTGCCCATCTAGCCTAAGTAGGGCGCTAACGAGTGTTCATGTCATAGACTGCCTCAGCCACAGGGTTTCATCGCATAAGCAGCATGGTGCCACAAATGGCTAACAGGTGACCCCGTTGAAGAGGTCTTACCCCTCTACAGAGGTGCAGTCGGGGTATTCTAAAGCCCCAGCCAACAGGACTCTATTCAATTCGTATGGAAAAAATGGAAGATGGAATCATTTACACAAAATACTACATAAAAACTGAAAATAGAAATGTGTAGTAAACACAATTCATTAACTGCTAAGGCATTCTACGCGCAAGACTGCTTGACCATGCATTAAAATCAAAATATTCACTATACAATGCATTGCAAATAGTTTATGTTGAGTTGATTTTTTATATTGTTCACTCACTTTGTCTTCTCAGGGGGTCAAACCATTGTAGTAATGCCAGTGATAAGACATTTTTTTTATCAGCATATCTATTGATGGGACAGAGCGAGGACAAGTGGGGTGCCGCCAACACAGATACAATCTGTTGGCAGAATACATATGAGATAGATTGAGAGGAGGGCTAGTTTGAGTTGAACATTGTTGTTCCTTGATAGATGCTCTTCCCACTAACTAAACCAGCCCTTAATATATATACATATAGATATATATGGATATGTGTAGTGTGTGATAGTGTATATATATATATATATATAATATATATACACACACCGCACACCAAAATGTACAAGTTGTTGTTTCTTCTGGGACTGAAAATTGTCTGCAATTTTGATTTTTTCTGTATTCTTCATTTACGCGATTCCATATGAACATGAAGAATAACCTTCTTTGACAATCCATTAGCTTTCTATCTCTTGATGTCATGCAACTTAGAATCTATTACCATTCATACAA
>CM042150.1:1233938-1468938 GCA_023376005.1 Doryteuthis pealeii
ACAGAGAATAAGGAGACTCCGCTTACCACCTAGAAAATTCTAGTGCATCAACCCCTCGACATTTGTCTTCAAAACGCAGGGAAAGCCCTCGAGATGTTGCCCTACTGGTAAAGGAGCAAAAACTATATTCTCCTGAAAATACAAGACTTCCGACATATCCCATACAAAACTTCGCGACATTACTGATCCAGCCAGCGCCGGAGGCGGACGCGAAGAGCGACCGAGATCTGCTCACATGCCGACCCAGAATTTACAACAGTTACAGCTAACATGCAAATTCGCAACTCTTTAACTCGACAAAGAGCTTTGCATAAACCCTCAGATTAAGATACTATTCGTCTAGACACCTCTTCTATTTTTGGGCACATCAATGGTATATACTGGCATAGATCCATTCTTGGGCTCTATCATACCCCCATCATTTCTTGTAGTTAATATGACTTCTCCTGTAGTCCTGCACCAGCTCAGAAAGACTCCCATACCTGAAGATCTGATGAAGTTAGAAGGCACCGTTTGACAGTCGAGACTATTGGTTTGATACTTTGAAGGAAATTCTCAAAATAAGCTAATCTTGGCGAGCATTAACTTAGAACTAGGGGAGAGTTTGTGAATATCTGAGGAGTTCACGATTTTTGTCCATATTTATAAAAGAGGTGCTGAATTAATTGTATGAAAATGAAGAACATCAAACAGAGAAACTTAATTTAGGCTTTATCTACTAATCATGTGCGGTAATAAAGAACTTTGTATAAGCATGAACAGTTCATGTTTAAAATAAACAGGAGGGCAATGAATTTTTCACCAGCAAATGGTTTGGCATTTAAATAACCTATAGAAGGTTTATAATGCCACCAAAACAGAAAAAACTTATGGAAAATCTACGCTAGCTTTTATTTAAACTTTGTTTCAATACTGCCACAAATCTGAGGAAGCTTGGAGAATAGACCAGCACAAAGATAAAAAAAAAGTCTGTAAAATCAATGAAATAAAAAAACTTACCAAAGTATTTGATGACTTCTTCATGTTACTGAATGAAAAATAATATCCATCTTAAAAAGATAAAATGGAATTTACTGTATTTTTCATTCATTACAATGGTCATTCAATAAATAAGAAGAATTTTGCCTAAGAAGTTAGCAATAGGAAAACACTGTCTACAATTGTACTTTTTCAAGGAATCAATAGTGATGGGTTTCATGAAGGCTGTCAGCATAAACATTCCTTCTTGACGCTGTGACCAAACTGTTTTCTTTAACCGGAGAGTCGTGGTGTTTCATATGGGGTTGTCTGTTTTACCCCAGGCTTGTATTGGAAAACCCATGTTTAAGTTCATTTGTAAAACAGTTTTTTGCTAAGACAATCTTACCTCCCTTTTTTCCTGGTAAAAATTCACATTTTTTGCACTCTCAGCACTAAAAATTTGATGACAACCCGGATCCTGTCTTGATTTACACATTTTGCAATAGCCTCAATACAAATATTTTGCAGATCTAAAATAATTTTCGCTACAAATCCATTTCACCAAACAATACAGAGTTTACATTATGGAAAAAATCTCTCCTTTTTTTAAAAATGTCCCTTTATTAATTGAATATCCTCATGTGTATATATATATTATATATATATATATGATGGAAGTATGTGGTGTAATAGTAGAGTTGCACATGGTTTCACTGAACAATCACCATGTGAAGACCGTAGTTCTGGGGTGATAGAGGTGGTGAAAATGGGTTAATTTGTAGGAAATGGACTTGGTGACACGAGTTTCAAAAATCCTGAAGCGCAGGCTGTTGCATTTCACATTTTGCTAATCCTTGAAAAAAATATGAATCCCAACTATTCCCTCCAAGAAAAGGGTAAAGTAGGGCAGGACTGGGCTCTTTAACTTAGTTAGATCAACCAGTCTAGGTAAAAAGAAAACTCTGAATTCACTGCTTAAACCTTGGTCACATTCCATTGCTCCACCCCCCCGCGGAGCGGTCAGTAACCACCCTACTCCTATCTCACCTCCACCTCTTCCTATATACTACCCTATTACCCCACTCACCTCACACTGGAGATATACGACACTCACCACACCCTCACACTTCACCGTCTGACCACTTGCCAAGACGGAGACGGCAACCACGCTCGCAACTGCACACTACCCCCCCCGACTGACATGCCGCATACGCGCCAGCACCAACGTCGCTCGACGCGAGCACGCTCTCCTCTCGCTCACTCGGACACGTCTGGCTGTCACGCACACGATACACCCCACTCACGTACACCACACACGGCCCTTCGACCGCCTCACACCGCCACTCGCTCGACCAAAGTAGCCATCAAAACCCACTCAAACGCCGGCTCGCGCACCACTACCCGCACCCGAGCATTCGACACCACTTCTCCACACATCGGCGACCCCCGGCAATCCGCCACGCTCGGCACCGCACTCACGCGCTAGGACACCACCTCAGCACACACCGCCCCGCTTCTCACAACAAGCTGATCACCCCACCAAACCCCCCACACTTCGCCCTACGTGCTCATGCTCTTGACCATTGGCTCACTTAACACCCGCCACACTCAACCACAGCCAGGACCCCCTCGCGCGCTCCGCCAATGACTCACTCCCCCGCCAAACCCAAGGCCCGCACGCCAAATACCCGGGCACTTCGTCAACGCCCCCACTCTCGGCTCTCGCTAATCAGCCCTCGCCGAAAGGAACAAATTTTCCTCAACAGGCCAATACGCTTGTGCACCATGGCCAGTGGCGCGGCGCCGACCCGGGGACGATATACGACACCTCGCTCAATCAATTACGTCGATTCGCAAAGGACACGACGCGCACAACCGTCGTAACTCGAATCACTTCCTCGAGATCCGCCCGCTCAATGCGACCATGAAAAGCTGGCAGGATTCCTATGGCAGCGCTCAGAGGGCCCTAAATCAACGCAGCCAACTCCAGCGACCTCAGGGAATGACTTCCACGCCAAAGTGCATGAGTGGCTGGTTCTTGAATTCCATAAATACCAGTTTGTCTTTTACACGGTGAGCCGTGAGGCTTCGCCCGCCCAGCCCTCACACCCTTCGCTCCCAAAATTGTTGACTGTCTAACTGACTTACTTCAATAATATTCATATATATCTATATTATTCATATACTATATATCACTACTCATCTATCCAACTCTCTGCAGCAGCCCTTTAACACTCTAAAACTAAACTCAATCACCCATCTGACCAAATCGCTCACGAATCGGTCTCACTCTGCTCAAACAACAACACTCGCAACAGTTCTCAAACACTCTGTAGGTGCTGATTGAGTTTTTACCTCGCTATCGTTTTTATTAGATCCACATACGCAATCTTTGTATGTCTACCTTTCCTACCACCCTGGCGTGCAGGCAACTCTATAGAACAACCTGTATATCTCCCCTCTGTTGAGTCCAGCCTGCTCCATACTCACTCATACCCCTCCCCTCACTTTGATACTCACCTACCCCTACTACTCCTACCCCATCTCACGCACACTATCATTATACCCACTGACACAATACATCTGGAAATTAATTCTTTTAAAAACATTAACCAACAACCCCCTCTCTCATTTTTTCTAACAAATGCTCTGCATCCCATTCAGAACACTCCACACCGATCGACTGCACGCACTTCTCATTGTTCAGAGCTCGAACCACACCTGACGCTCCCACCCCCTACAGCCTATCCAGTTTTCCTCTGATTTATTAGGAACTCAAAATGAAGCTCTATCAAGTGCCTAATGGACCACAACATTCACATCACTCAAACCCACGCTATGAGCAAGAGAACACGACTAAATACCCTTCTGCAATAACTACATGAAACTATTTTTCTAACTGTACATCGGTTTACTGTTCATCATCTCTTCCCACGGGCTCCGGGGCAGGCAGCAGCCGTGTCCTGACTCTCTTCAACTTCTCGGCAACAAGTTGTTCGCAGCCTAAACATCACACCCTACTCCAACCCCACGCAAAATTCCGATTTTCTGTTACAATTCAAATATTTGAAATTCTTTGTAGAGAGAGAGTTGTGCCACAAACAAAATCGCCTAAGCAAACGCAGCGACGCATGCATCTTTTTGCTTCTTACATGTACGCCCGCTCTGTAACTATTAATTCATGCGCTCTAGCTCTCGACCCCATCAACTATGCTACTTACTATTTAGCCCCGCAGAAGAATATCCCGTGTCTTCCTTTTTGTACGCCCATTCCCTCACGCCACAGTACATCTCTAAAACCTCCGCAAACGTTAAACAATGTACAAAGCTTGATACTCTGCTCTCACCCAGCTGACTGTTCAGCTGGACAGACCGGCGGTTTTCTCTTTCTTTTGGGGCCGGGCGTACTTCTCTCCTCTGTTCACTATTTCACATAATACAACTTAACCCATTCCTGCTCTCTCTCTTATACACAGAAGCCCTATCCTAACGCCTTCACTCATAAGAGTCTGATGAAGCCTGAACTGTAACACAATATCCTCCGTTCCTGCTCATCGAGCCGGAATTTAAGCCACTCAGCACTCGTCTTTTATCCTCTCTACCCATAACACGGTTTACGACACTATGCGTTCAACGGGATAGATTCCTCTTATTCTCTCACACAGATTTTAATCGGCCTCTACTAGCAGCGACGGGATATACCACAGTACTCCATCATTCATCCTCGATCTACCACCACATCCATTCCTGATTGTCTTAACCTCTACACGAGCTCTATTGTAACTAGTCTTACATTATTCTAAACAATACTAATAAGTTTTGATTTATCTCTCTTTTTCTTTTCTTTTCTTTCTTTCCTTTTCTTATCCGCTTATGATTGAGACATCGATTCGGCACTTCATCACTTCCACCACAACCCACCCTCTTTCTCTATCATTCCCCTATCTTCTTCTCTTCTTTCTTCTACTATTCTTTTCTGATGGTGCTGTGACACTCTTTATTCCCTTTCTTTCTTTATAAAAATTATTTAGCTGAGATGATATGACACTCATAAGATAATAAGAATTCGGGAGATAATAACACTAGATAATCAGATTTCATATTTTGCAATTTTCATCTTGGATGGTTTTGGATGGTCTCACTTTTTAACCAGAGGGTTGTGGCAAGATAGAGTCATACTTTGTTGAAAGGATGAGTAACAATATATAGATTATTATGACGCCATGAATCTGTGGTTTACCAATTATAACAGCTTGTCCATGTTGATGCTTCTATTTAGAAAGGTGAGAACGGAATTCTATTAGTGTTTCATGGACGTAATGCTAATTACATTTCATAATTAAGTAGCTCCTGATCGATATTGGATCTTCTATTTAATAAGAATTTAAAATTTCTGAGCTTTTGGATTTAGTCTTCATTTAAAAAATAACATTCAGGTCACATGCAGACTAAGTAATCATTTGCAAATTTGAGTGAAAACCCTCCCTAAGCTAAATAATGTTCAAACTTGATTTTTATCTTCAAAGTTGTTTGCTCAAGTGGAGATGGATTTTTTTTAAATTTCTATTTTCTGTGTTATTTTAGGAAATACTAACTTCATAATTCTCTGTCTTCCATAAAGATAGTTTCAACTAAGATTTGACTGGAAATATGCAGATAGCAGATATCCAGTATTACTAGATAGAGGGGGGGTGCAAAAATATGCTGGTGTATTGAATTGATTTACTTTAGAGAATTCACAAATGCTGGAGTAGTATTTCTATGTAGTATTTTGATTTTTAAATATCTTGAATATTAGATCAAATCTTTCATAGTTTTTTTTTCCAAAAAGCAAAGATCTGGTGATATTTTAATTGTAATATATATTTCTTTGTTCATTAATAGTTTTTTTTGCAATTTCATTCAAACATTAACATAGACATTAAACTACCCTTTATATATGTATATAAGATAGACTACTAGCAAATATGATGCACCCTCTGGTTGCAGAGTACTTTTAAATAATTAAAATACTTAATTACAAATCTAATTAAACTAAATAGAAATGAAGATAAAAAATTGAAACAGAGGGTGGTCTAATCATAAAAAGAACAACTGAAACTTACTTTTCCATCACTCCCATCTTCATTGCTAAATTTTACTAATTTAACTATTTAGTTAAAATAGGTAAGTAAAGAATAAATTTACAGTTATTTTTTCTTGTTAATGGATTTTCTTTTAAGATTTATCTTCGAGACTTGGCTCATATTCATTAAGATAAAACCAACAATTAAAATCAATAATACTGAGCACATATTTTGATAAAATCAAATTTATATCCAATATGCAAATTAGCCTTCCCGTTCACACTGTAAATGCATTTGTTGTATATATAATACACTTGCATGTTATGAGTATGTGATATTGTCGACAGTAATTAATAATATAACAATTTTATTAATAATTAGGTTTAAATAAAATAGAATCATGGAGAATGTGATGTAAATAACTAAGAGAATTGTGACTTGAGAGTGATAATACGTGTTTGGTTACAGACAGAAAAACCAATCTCTTATAAGAAGATATAAAAGTGTTTACTGTTACAAAATCTTGATATGGTCTGCCTGGTTTTTTTAATGATATAATATACTACATATATATACACGCCCTCACATAAGTAGGATGTAACACAAGGTCAATATTTCGCAGAATTTAACAGGTTTTAAATTCAGTTTTGCTAAGTATATATATATATATATATTTATATATGATTACTTGTTAATCCTGTTTTATTTTCGTATACATACACCAAACTGCCTATTATATATGAATAGATTAGATAAATGAATAAATCCATGTTTTTAAACATTAGAAAACTGGGATGGACAATGAAGATTTGAATTGATCGAGGAGAGAAAGAGACTAAGGAAATGTTGATGAGATCTTGTGAGAAATAAGGAATTCAAGACAATTCTTCAAAGAATGACATTTGTAAAGTAATGATTTTTTTTGAGCAGTTAATGAGATGCAAATAATGTCACAGAAAGATTGATTCCAATCAATTAATTTAAAAATAAGCATTATAAATTATTGATCCATTCCACTATTACCTTATCTTTGTTGTTTTGTATTTTTATTTTTTCATGCTTGTATTTCAGCTGCTATCCTTCCAAACTTTTCTCTGAGGTGTCTGTCATATTCAGTAACCTGTGGGGAATCTCAAATGGAAGCATCCCATTTTCCTTCAATTTGCTCTTCTTACTCTTCTTACTCTTCTGATCATCTCCAGTGTCCTTTTCGGGAAGCTTTTCAGAGAACTGTCAGTTCTGCTTGAGAATGCTAAGCTGCTTCTCTACTACAGATGATGTGTTTATTGTTTATAATGCCTGCCTAAAAAATCTGTATTTAAAGTATCCAGCTTGGGGAACCACAAGGTCTGGTTCGTTACTAGCCTTTGCTAATTTGGTGTATAATAGCACAGGGTGTGCAATAAAGTTGGGAGCTGATGGTAGGATGTGGCGCTGCAGCTCAGATCACTAAAAACAATCTCTTGGTCTAGCACAAGTGAAAAGGTATAGACTCCCCTCACTGTCTGTCACCCACATAGGCCACTCTTTACTTTCTCTGGTAAAGAATACAAAATTATTTCAGTCTAGAAGCACAGATCATAAATCAATGATTTCTTCCTCAAATCAAAAGTTTATCCTATGTACGGACATTGGTAAATAGATAATATATAGTGTTCCCCATTCACTTCTCTCTATATTCTCTTACTTTATTTCTCTGTTGTTGTCTACATTCCTATGTGTTCTCTCTTCTCCCCTCTGCTCTGCTTCTCTCTCCCCCCTTTCTGCTTCTCTCCCCCCCCCCTTTCTTTCTCTCTCTTTCTCCCTTGTCCTCTTCTCTCTCCCTCTTCTCTCTCTCCCTTTTCTCACTTGCCCTCTCTTGCTCTCTCTCTCCCCTTTGTCTCTCTCTCTCTCCCCCTTGTGTCCTCTCTCTCTCTCTCTCCTCCTTTGCCTCTCTCTCTCTCTCGTCCTCCTTTGCCTCTTCTCTCTCTCTCTCCTCCTTTGCTCCTCTCTCGCCTCTCTCTCCTTTGCCTCTTCTCTCTCTCCCTCCTCCTTTGCCCCTCTCTCTCTCTCTCTCCTCCTTTGCCTCTCTCCTCTCTCTCTTCTTTGCCCTCTCTCTTTCTCTCTCCTTTGCCCTCTCTCTCTCCTCCTCTCTCTCTGCCCTCCTCTCTCCTCTTTGCCTCTCTCCTCTCTCTCTCTCTCTCTCTCTCTCTCTCTTGCCCCTCTCTTCTCTCTCTCCTCCTTTGCCCCTCCTCTCTCTCTCCTCCTCCTTTGCCCTCTCTCCTCTCTCTCCTTTGCCTCTCTCTCCTTCTCTTGCCTCTCTCTCTCTCTCCTGCCTTCTCTCTCTCTCTTGTCTTTCATTGTGTGCTGTGTGTCTGTGTGTCTATCTCTCTCTCTCTGCTTATCTAAACCACCTGTACATAGTGCAAACAGTCTGTGTCATTGTAAAAGTTTCTACTTTACTTTGTCTGATCACAATGAGTTAATTATGAACTGCTAATAAATTTTGGAAATTTTTATCAAGGTAAATAGCATTTCTAATGATGCCAAATTAGATTTATTCTTTAAAAAGAAAAAAATTATTTGAACTTCTCCAAGAAAGAAAAAATTCAAACACTCTCTACTCACTTTTTCTTTTTTATCTTGTGGCGATAAAAATTCACCTACAAGATTCATTTGAAGATTTGTAGATAACCCAAACGTCTTTTCAGGCCAACTTAAATGTTGGCATGCAATTTTATTTTGAAAAGACCGAAAAAGTTTGGGGAAGGGGATGGAAAGAAGAAGTTGTTTGTATTCTGTCTGAGTTTCAAAATGAATATCTGGTTAATGAATGGCAAATTCGTTTGTCACAGCTGAATAAAATAAAAGGCTTGAACCCGACTCAAATTAAATATCTGCCCCCCCCTCCCCACCCACACACACTCCGGGATGCCAACTAGTGAAAACTAATTCTGAAAAAGTGCCATAATCTTTAATCTTGTAACTCTCTACCAAGTTGTGTATGTAACTTTTCTGATTATTCTCTTAAGTATATGCAGCATTTAATTAGAAATAGAATTTTGATGATGTCACTTCCGGCTGGGGTTAAGGCTAATCAATGTTTTTTTTGTTTTTTTACCTTTTGAATCCTCAGCTGTTTGATTCTCACATACTCTGGACATGAGCTCAGAAAATTCACACACAAAAACATAAAAAGGCACTCACAAAAATTCACACAAAAAACACCTGACTCAAAATTAATGTACAAATTCACACAAAAAAATCACTCGAAATCACATTCAAAATGTCACAAAAAAAACCTAAAAATTCACACCAAATAATCTTGCATAAAATTCACACGAAAAAATCACCCAAAATTCACACAAATAAACAACACAAAATTCACAGCAAAAACAGATATGGCTTTTGTGCTTTTTAGATTTCTATGATTAATAATTTCTAAAAATTTGCACAAAAACCACACAAAACACACACACACAGAATTACTCAACATTTACACACAAAACATGCACATAGAATTCACACACAAAATCACAAAACAATATGCACATAAACTTCACTCAAAAAAAATCTCACACAAAATTCACAAAAGAATCATAGACAAAATCATACCAAAAACACAAAACTAAAAAAACAAACAGATTTTGTGCTTGTTTAGATATCTATGAGGATAATTCTATAGCTTTATTCATCTTACCTTATAAATCTACTGTTAATAAGTATTTGAACAAACTATATATGATTGCAGGGACCAGAAAGAATGTTGGGCTGGGGAATCCAAATCGTATCAAATGTGAATTTGTCTATTTAATTCCATTGATTAATGATAAACAAAGTTTCGGAAGAATAGAATATTAAAAAAAAAAACTATTAAAAATATATTTGACATAGCAATCAGAACTATAGTACATTAATTAAATGACATGTAATGCTGATCACAATAACATTTACTTCTCTCTTTATTATGGACTATTCTGAACAATCAAAATCATGTGATTAATGAACAAGTTGTCTTTTTATAGATTTAGGAACCTTCAGATGAAGTTGAAAATGCACACCTGAAGAATATTTGTATAAAACTCCTAGATATATTAATAACTGATCATCTTGATACTTTTGGGTTTGTAAAATACGTCTGCTTCTATGTATGGAGTTAAGAGATTGAGAGCCTTTCTTTCATTGGACATAGCAATCAGGTGTTGTGCCCAGCAGTTTTGGCACGCGTATTCAACAGACACCATCAGACCAGCTCCATGAAAAGGTTTAAAGAATTCATCTTTGAGAGGAAAGACTTAATAGAAGATTAGATATCTTTATTCCCTCTCCAACAGACTGATAGGTCTCTCAAACTTGATAACGGTATTTATATTTTTAGTCCTTCTTTGTTTGGTTATAAATAAATCTTTAGAATTAAACTGAAATCTTCATTCACTCATTTGTAGTTAGCATTAGAATAACTGCAAGACTGATCCAATAATATTATACTAGCAGGACCTGTGGATATACTGCAGTATGATAATTTAATTGTTTGTTTACTTAAATGCTATTGCTAAATAGATCAATATGTAAAAACTATGATAATCTTGATCTAATTCACTCACTCTTTTTTCATCTTTTCATTATGTTCAATTGAAACAGATTAGCATTATTGCTTCCATGTGTTCACCCATTCTCTCTGTCTTTCCTATACTCTTTCTTTCTTGTTATATTTTTTATGTGTAGCACATCCTTTTTCTTCCCGTTTTTCTTTAAACATGAAATGGTCCCTTATTTATTGCTTAAGGGTCCTTGAAGTGTGGGTTTTATATATTTTCTATTAATACCACTTTGTGAAAATGGGCATGTAGTAGTTGGGGTCATGAGACCCCAGCACCGGCCCTGATCTAAAGTTAGAACTTTTTTTCTTCTTCTCCTCAAAGCATCTTAGTTTCTTAGTCAAATAAAAATGGATTGATAAATCAACATTTGGATAGAAATTTATTACAGAAATCTAATTGTTGACAGACTAAACTATTAAAACATTTTATAAGGTCATTTATCCAAGTGATTTAAAAAAAAAGAAAAATTGACTGGTCTTTTGATCTCATACAAGTGTCATCAGTAAGATCTCCAAGGACATGTGGTTCTCCCTGCTAAGAACAGTAATTCATCCCCAAGAGAGACTACTTAAGCTTTTATGCCTCCTCATGAGCCAAACCACTCTAATCTACAGGGGGGACAGGAGGCCTACCATGTGTCACCATTCACATGGAGGTTGAGAGTTCAATCTGTAGCCTCACGAGGCAATTAACTTTACCTCCTGCTAAAGTTATGAAATCCATATATTAATCATCACTTTGTTACTTTATAATTTATATTTAAAAACGAAATGCAAGTGATGAGATCTTTGTGTGTGTGTGTGTGTGTGTGTAAAGAATTTGTATAATCTATTTAAAATGTTGTTGTAGAAAAGTTCACTTGCAGACAGTGTCTGCATTAAAGGGTTTCTTCCTCTTCAGACTGCTCAAAATACGAAGAAATTCCGAAAGAAGTATTGACAGTTACAAGTTTCATGCCAGGAATTTCCTCTGGCGACGGAATTGGAAATGGAATTTTAAGTCTGTATAAATAAATCCAAATGACTGCATCTTGTAACATCTTTCTAAAGATGAGCTTTTTCTTTTTTTTTTTTCATTTAAACAAATTTTTTATTCAATGAAAAATAGCCTTGTATATACATACATATGTATGTATGTGTGCGTGTGTGTGTATATACATATATACATATGTGCGCGCATATATACATATGTATGTGTGCGCGTGTGTGTGCATATACATATGTATGTGTGTGCGTATATATATATATATATATATATATATATTATATATATATTTAAATGTTTGGTGATATAATGGCCATCAGTCATTTAAAAACTAAACAAGTAAAAACTAAAAAAAATGCTAAAATGTTTTTACCTTAGAGGTAGTGAATATTAAAATATTCACCAATTTATCTCACTGTTCCAATGTTTACATTTATTCAAGCTTCAGTTAAATAAAAGCACTAAATCCCTCTACCCATTGCACCAAACCAAAGCAAATATTTCTTTTCATATTGACACTTGGACATCAACTCAAAATACACACAATCTGATAATACTTAATTTTCATCTAAACACAATGAACTCTACTTTGGCTTCATATGACCTCTCAGTTTCCACTCAACTTCTGGTTCATTCACATCTTTATCTCCTTTAAACCACTCACAATGGCTCTTTAACCGTGGCATGCCAACCAGTCTATGAGAAGGAAAACTGTGAATCCAAACTTGTTTAAATTTAGCTTCAGAAATTGACCATGCATCACATTCTAAT
Organism: Doryteuthis pealeii; assembly: GCA_023376005.1. Lineage (NCBI taxonomy): Eukaryota > Metazoa > Mollusca > Cephalopoda > Myopsida > Loliginidae > Doryteuthis > Doryteuthis pealeii. The sequence goes on from CM042150.1 coordinate 1,246,300, forward strand.
GTGGAGAAGTTGGTAAATATATAGTTATTTACTAAGTTTAGCTTAGATGCAGCATAAGGCTAGAAGTATGGGCACTCAAATCAAATTCACTAACAATGGTCTGCTAATCTTGCTTGTTAGCCATTACACTACATGATGTTCCCAGTTGGTAAATATATAGTTATTTACTAAGTTTAGCTTAGATGCAGCATAAGGCTAGAAGTATGGGCACTCAAATCAAATTCCCTAACAATGGTCTGCTAATCTTGCTTGTTAGCCATTACACTACATGATGTTCCCAGTTGGTAAATATATAGTTATTTACTAAGTTTAGCTTAGATGCAGCATAAGGCTAGAAGTATGGGCACTCAAATCAAATTCACTAACAATGGTCTGCTAATCTTGCTTGTTAGCCATTACACTACATGATGTTCCCAGTTGGTAAATATATAGTTATTTACTAAGTTTAGCTTAGATGCAGCATAAGGCTAGAAGTATGGGGCACTCAAATCAAATTCCTAACAATGGTCTGCTAATCTTGCTTGTTAGCCATTACACTACATGATGTTCCCAGTTGGTAAATATATACGTTATTTACTAAGTTTAGCTTAGATGCAGCATAAGGCTAGAAGTATGGGGCACTCAAATCAAATTCCCTAACAATGGTCTGCTAATCTTGCTTGTTAGCCATTACACTACATGATGTTCCCAGTTGGTAAATATATAGTTATTTACTAAGTTTAGCTTAGATGCAGCATAAGGCTAGAAGTATGGGGCACTCAAATCAAATTCCCTAACAATGGTCTGCTAATCTTGCTTGTTAGCCATTACACTACATGATGTTCCCAGTTGGTAAATATATACGTTATTTACTAAGTTTAGCTTAGATGCAGCATAAGGCTAGAAGTATGGGGCACTCAAATCAAATTCCCTAACAATGGTCTGCTAATCTTGCTTGTTAGCCATTACACTACATGATGTTCCCAGTTGGTAAATATATAGTTATTTACTAAGTTTAGCTTAGATGCAGCATAAGGCTAGAAGTATGGGGCACTCAAATCAAATTCCTAACAATGGTCTGCTAATCTTGCTTGTTAGCCATTACACTACATGATGTTCCCAGTTGGTAAATATATAGTTATTTACTAAGTTTAGCTTAGATGCAGCATAAGGCTAGAAGTATGGGGCACTCAAATCAAATTCCCTAACAATGGTCTGCTAATCTTGCTTGTTAGCCATTACACTACATGATGTTCCCAGTTGGTAAATATATAGTTATTTACTAAGTTTAGCTTAGATGCAGCATAAGGCTAGAAGTATGGGGCACTCAAATTCCCTAACAATGGTCTGCTAATCTTGCTTGTTAGCCATTACACTACATGATGTTCCCAGTTGGTAATATATAGTTATTTACTAAGTTTAGCTTAGATGCAGCATAAGGCTAGAAGTATGGGGCACTCAAATCAAATTCCCTAACAATGGTCTGCTAATCTTGCTTGTTAGCCATTACACTACATGATGTTCCCAGTTGGTAAATATATAGTTATTTACTAAGTTTAGCTTAGATGCAGCATAAGGCTAGAAGTATGGGGCACTCAAATCAAATTCACTAACAATGGTCTGCTAATCTTGCTTGTTAGCCATTACACTACATGATGTTCCCAGTTGGTAAATATATAGTTATTTACTAAGTTTAGCTTAGATGCAGCATAAGGCTAGAAGTATGGGGCACTCAAATCAAATTCCTAACAATGGTCTGCTAATCTTGCTTGTTAGCCATTACACTACATGATGTTCCCAGTTGGTAAATATATAGTTATTTACTAAGTTTAGCTTAGATGCAGCATAAGGCTAGAAGTATGGGGCACTCAAATCAAATTCCCTAACAATGGTCTGCTAATCTTGCTTGTTAGCCATTACACTACATGATGTTCCCAGTTGGTAAATATATAGTTATTTACTAAGTTTAGCTTAGATGCAGCATAAGGCTAGAAGTATGGGGCACTCAAATCAAATTCCTAACAATGGTCTGCTAATCTTGCTTGTTAGCCATTACACTACATGATGTTCCCAGTTGGTAAATATATAGTTATTTACTAAGTTTAGCTTAGATGCAGCATAAGGCTAGAAGTATGGGGCACTCAAATCAAATTCCCTAACAATGGTCTGCTAATCTTGCTTGTTAGCCATTACACTACATGATGTTCCCAGTTGGTAAATATATAGTTATTTACTAAGTTTAGCTTAGATGCAGCATAAGGCTAGAAGTATGGGCACTCAAATCAAATTCCCTAACAATGGTCTGCTAATCTTGCTTGTTAGCCATTACACTACATGATGTTCCCAGTTGGTAAATATATAGTTATTTACTAAGTTTAGCTTAGATGCAGCATAAGGCTAGAAGTATGGGGCACTCAAATCAAATTCACTAACAATGGTCTGCTAATGCTTGTTAGCCATTACACTACATGATGTTCCCAGTTGGTAAATATATAGTTATTTACTAAGTTTAGCTTAGATGCAGCATAAGGCTAGAAGTATGGGGCACTCAAATCAAATTCACTAACAATGGTCTGCTAATCTTGCTTGTTAGCCATTACACTACATGATGTTCCCAGTTGGTAAATATATAGTTATTTACTAAGTTTAGCTTAGATGCAGCATAAGGCTAGAAGTATGGGGCACTCAAATCAAATTCACTAACAATGGTCTGCTAATCTTGCTTGTTAGCCATTACACTACATGATGTTCCCAGTTGGTAAATATATAGTTATTTACTAAGTTTAGCTTAGATGCAGCATAAGGCTAGAAGTATGGGGCACTCAAATCAAATTCCCTAACAATGGTCTGCTAATCTTGCTTGTTAGCCATTACACTACATGATGTTCCCAGTTGGTAAATATATAGTTATTTACTAAGTTTAGCTTAGATGCAGCATAAGGCTCAAATCAAATTCCCTAACAATGGTCTGCTAATCTTGCTTGTTAGCCATTACACTACATGATGTTCCCAGTTGGTAAATATATAGTTATTTACTAAGTTTAGCTTAGATGCAGCATAAGGCTAGAAGTATGGGGCACTCAAATCAAATTCCCTAACAATGGTCTGCTAATCTTGCTTGTTAGCCATTACACTACATGATGTTCCCAGTTGGTAAATATATAGTTATTTACTAAGTTTAGCTTAGATGCAGCATAAGGCTAGAAGTATGGGGCACTCAAATCAAATTCACTAACAATGGTCTGCTAATCTTGCTTGTTAGCCATTACACTACATGATGTTCCCAGTTGGTAAATATATAGTTATTTACTAAGTTTAGCTTAGATGCAGCATAAGGCTAGAAGTATGGGGCACTCAAATCAAATTCACTAACAATGGTCTGCTAATCTTGCTTGTTAGCCATTACACTACATGATGTTCCCAGTTGGTAAATATATAGTTATTTACTAAGTTTAGCTTAGATGCAGCATAAGGCTAGAAGTATGGGGCACTCAAATCAAATTCACTAACAATGGTCTGCTAATCTTGCTTGTTAGCCATTACACTACATGATGTTCCCAGTTGGTAAATATATAGTTATTTACTAAGTTTAGCTTAGATGCAGCATAAGGCTAGAAGTATGGGGCACTCAAATCAAATTCACTAACAATGGTCTGCTAATCTTGCTTGTTAGCCATTACACTACATGATGTTCCCAGTTGGTAAATATATAGTTATTTACTAAGTTTAGCTTAGATGCAGCATAAGGCTAGAAGTATGGGGCACTCAAATCAAATTCACTAACAATGGTCTGCTAATCTTGCTTGTTAGCCATTACACTACATGATGTTCCCAGTTGGTAAATATATAGTTATTTACTAAGTTTAGCTTAGATGCAGCATAAGGCTAGAAGTATGGGGCACTCAAATCAAATTCACTAACAATGGTCTGCTAATCTTGCTTGTTAGCCATTACACTACATGATGTTCCCAGTTGGTAAATATATAGTTATTTACTAAGTTTAGCTTAGATGCAGCATAAGGCTAGAAGTATGGGGCACTCAAATCAAATTCCTAACAATGGTCTGCTAATCTTGCTTGTTAGCCATTACACTACATGATGTTCCCAGTTGGTAAATATATAGTTATTTACTAAGTTTAGCTTAGATGCAGCATAAGGCTAGAAGTATGGGGCACTCAAATCAAATTCCCTAACAATGGTCTGCTAATCTTGCTTGTTAGCCATTACACTACATGATGTTCCCAGTTGGTAAATATATAGTTATTTACTAAGTTTAGCTTAGATGCAGCATAAGGCTAGAAGTATGGGGCACTCAAATCAAATTCACTAACAATGGTCTGCTAATCTTGCTTGTTAGCCATTACACTACATGATGTTCCCAGTTGGTAAATATATAGTTATTTACTAAGTTTAGCTTAGATGCAGCATAAGGCTAGAAGTATGGGGCACTCAAATCAAATTCACTAACAATGGTCTGCTAATCTTGCTTGTTAGCCATTACACTACATGATGTTCCCAGTTGGTAAATATATAGTTATTTACTAAGTTTAGCTTAGATGCAGCATAAGGCTAGAAGTATGGGGCACTCAAATCAAATTCACTAACAATGGTCTGCTAATCTTGCTTGTTAGCCATTACACTACATGATGTTCCCAGTTGGTAAATATATAGTTATTTACTAAGTTTAGCTTAGATGCAGCATAAGGCTAGAAGTATGGGGCACTCAAATCAAATTCCTAACAATGGTCTGCTAATCTTGCTTGTTAGCCATTACACTACATGATGTTCCCAGTTGGTAAATATATAGTTATTTACTAAGTTTAGCTTAGATGCAGCATAAGGCTAGAAGTATGGGGCACTCAAATCAAATTCACTAACAATGGTCTGCTAATCTTGCTTGTTAGCCATTACACTACATGATGTTCCCAGTTGGTAAATATATAGTTATTTACTAAGTTTAGCTTAGATGCAGCATAAGGCTAGAAGTATGGGGCACTCAAATCAAATTCACTAACAATGGTCTGCTAATCTTGCTTGTTAGCCATTACACTACATGATGTTCCCAGTTGGTAAATATATAGTTATTTACTAAGTTTAGCTTAGATGCAGCATAAGGCTAGAAGTATGGGGCACTCAAATCAAATTCCTAACAATGGTCTGCTAATCTTGCTTGTTAGCCATTACACTACATGATGTTCCCAGTTGGTAAATATATAGTTATTTACTAAGTTTAGCTTAGATGCAGCATAAGGCTAGAAGTATGGGGCACTCAAATCAAATTCACTAACAATGGTCTGCTAATCTTGCTTGTTAGCCATTACACTACATGATGTTCCCAGTTGGTAAATATATAGTTATTTACTAAGTTTAGCTTAGATGCAGCATAAGGCTAGAAGTATGGGCACTCAAATGGTCTGCTAATGCTTGTTAGCCATTACACTACATGATGTTCCCAGTTGGTAAATATATAGTTATTTACTAAGTTTAGCTTAGATGCAGCATAAGGCTAGAAGTATGGGGCACTCAAATCAAATTCACTAACAATGGTCTGCTAATCTTGCTTGTTAGCCATTACACTACATGATGTTCCCAGTTGGTAAATATATAGTTATTTACTAAGTTTAGCTTAGATGCAGCATAAGGCTAGAAGTATGGGGCACTCAAATCAAATTCACTAACAATGGTCTGCTAATCTTGCTTGTTAGCCATTACACTACATGATGTTCCCAGTTGGTAAATATATAGTTATTTACTAAGTTTAGCTTAGATGCAGCATAAGGCTAGAAGTATGGGGCACTCAAATCAAATTCACTAACAATGGTCTGCTAATCTTGCTTGTTAGCCATTACACTACATGATGTTCCCAGTTGGTAAATATATAGTTATTTACTAAGTTTAGCTTAGATGCAGCATAAGGCTAGAAGTATGGGGCACTCAAATCAAATTCACTAACAATGGTCTGCTAATCTTGCTTGTTAGCCATTACACTACATGATGTTCCCAGTTGGTAAATATATAGTTATTTACTAAGTTTAGCTTAGATGCAGCATAAGGCTAGAAGTATGGGGCACTCAAATCAAATTCACTAACAATGGTCTGCTAATCTTGCTTGTTAGCCATTACACTACATGATGTTCCCAGTTGGTAAATATATAGTTATTTACTAAGTTTAGCTTAGATGCAGCATAAGGCTAGAAGTATGGGGCACTCAAATCAAATTCACTAACAATGGTCTGCTAATCTTGCTTGTTAGCCATTACACTACATGATGTTCCCAGTTGGTAAATATATAGTTATTTACTAAGTTTAGCTTAGATGCAGCATAAGGCTAGAAGTATGGGGCACTCAAATCAAATTCACTAACAATGGTCTGCTAATCTTGCTTGTTAGCCATTACACTACATGATGTTCCCAGTTGGTAAATATATAGTTATTTACTAAGTTTAGCTTAGATGCAGCATAAGGCTAGAAGTATGGGGCACTCAAATCAAATTCACTAACAATGGTCTGCTAATCTTGCTTGTTAGCCATTACACTACATGATGTTCCCAGTTGGTAAATATATAGTTATTTACTAAGTTTAGCTTAGATGCAGCATAAGGCTAGAAGTATGGGGCACTCAAATCAAATTCACTAACAATGGTCTGCTAATCTTGCTTGTTAGCCATTACACTACATGATGTTCCCAGTTGGTAAATATATAGTTATTTACTAAGTTTAGCTTAGATGCAGCATAAGGCTAGAAGTATGGGGCACTCAAATCAAATTCACTAACAATGGTCTGCTAATCTTGCTTGTTAGCCATTACACTACATGATGTTCCCAGTTGGTAAATATATAGTTATTTACTAAGTTTAGCTTAGATGCAGCATAAGGCTAGAAGTATGGGGCACTCAAATCAAATTCACTAACAATGGTCTGCTAATCTTGCTTGTTAGCCATTACACTACATGATGTTCCCAGTTGGTAAATATATAGTTATTTACTAAGTTTAGCTTAGATGCAGCATAAGGCTAGAAGTATGGGGCACTCAAATCAAATTCACTAACAATGGTCTGCTAATCTTGCTTGTTAGCCATTACACTACATGATGTTCCCAGTTGGTAAATATATAGTTATTTACTAAGTTTAGCTTAGATGCAGCATAAGGCTAGAAGTATGGGGCACTCAAATCAAATTCACTAACAATGGTCTGCTAATCTTGCTTGTTAGCCATTACACTACATGATGTTCCCAGTTGGTAAATATATAGTTATTTACTAAGTTTAGCTTAGATGCAGCATAAGGCTAGAAGTATGGGCACTCAAATCAAATTCACTAACAATGGTCTGCTAATCTTGCTTGTTAGCCATTACACTACTTAGATGCAGCATAAGGCTAGAAGTATGGGGCACTCAAATCAAATTCACTAACAATGGTCTGCTAATCTTGCTTGTTAGCCATTACACTACATGATGTTCCCAGTTGGTAAATATATAGTTATTTACTAAGTTTAGCTTAGATGCAGCATAAGGCTAGAAGTATGGGGCACTCAAATCAAATTCACTAACAATGGTCTGCTAATCTTGCTTGTTAGCCATTACACTACATGATGTTCCCAGTTGGTAAATATATAGTTATTTACTAAGTTTAGCTTAGATGCAGCATAAGGCTAGAAGTATGGGGCACTCAAATCAAATTCACTAACAATGGTCTGCTAATCTTGCTTGTTAGCCATTACACTACATGATGTTCCCAGTTGGTAAATATATAGTTATTTACTAAGTTTAGCTTAGATGCAGCATAAGGCTAGAAGTATGGGGCACTCAAATCAAATTCACTAACAATGGTCTGCTAATCTTGCTTGTTAGCCATTACACTACATGATGTTCCCAGTTGGTAAATATATAGTTATTTACTAAGTTTAGCTTAGATGCAGCATAAGGCTAGAAGTATGGGGCACTCAAATCAAATTCACTAACAATGGTCTGCTAATCTTGCTTGTTAGCCATTACACTACATGATGTTCCCAGTTGGTAAATATATAGTTATTTACTAAGTTTAGCTTAGATGCAGCATAAGGCTAGAAGTATGGGGCACTCAAATCAAATTCACTAACAATGGTCTGCTAATCTTGCTTGTTAGCCATTACACTACATGATGTTCCCAGTTGGTAAATATATAGTTATTTACTAAGTTTAGCTTAGATGCAGCATAAGGCTAGAAGTATGGGGCACTCAAATCAAATTCACTAACAATGGTCTGCTAATCTTGCTTGTTAGCCATTACACTACATGATGTTCCCAGTTGGTAAATATATAGTTATTTACTAAGTTTAGCTTAGATGCAGCATAAGGCTAGAAGTATGGGGCACTCAAATCAAATTCACTAACAATGGTCTGCTAATCTTGCTTGTTAGCCATTACACTACATGATGTTCCCAGTTGGTAAATATATAGTTATTTACTAAGTTTAGCTTAGATGCAGCATAAGGCTAGAAGTATGGGGCACTCAAATCAAATTCACTAACAATGGTCTGCTAATCTTGCTTGTTAGCCATTACACTACATGATGTTCCCAGTTGGTAAATATATAGTTATTTACTAAGTTTAGCTTAGATGCAGCATAAGGCTAGAAGTATGGGGCACTCAAATCAAATTCACTAACAATGGTCTGCTAATCTTGCTTGTTAGCCATTACACTACATGATGTTCCCAGTTGGTAAATATATAGTTATTTACTAAGTTTAGCTTAGATGCAGCATAAGGCTAGAAGTATGGGGCACTCAAATCAAATTCACTAACAATGGTCTGCTAATCTTGCTTGTTAGCCATTACACTACATGATGTTCCCAGTTGGTAAATATATAGTTATTTACTAAGTTTAGCTTAGATGCAGCATAAGGCTAGAAGTATGGGGCACTCAAATCAAATTCACTAACAATGGTCTGCTAATCTTGCTTGTTAGCCATTACACTACATGATGTTCCCAGTTGGTAAATATATAGTTATTTACTAAGTTTAGCTTAGATGCAGCATAAGGCTAGAAGTATGGGGCACTCAAATCAAATTCACTAACAATGGTCTGCTAATCTTGCTTGTTAGCCATTACACTACATGATGTTCCCAGTTGGTAAATATATAGTTATTTACTAAGTTTAGCTTAGATGCAGCATAAGGCTAGAAGTATGGGGCACTCAAATCAAATTCACTAACAATGGTCTGCTAATCTTGCTTGTTAGCCATTACACTACATGATGTTCCCAGTTGGTAAATATATAGTTATTTACTAAGTTTAGCTTAGATGCAGCATAAGGCTAGAAGTATGGGGCACTCAAATCAAATTCACTAACAATGGTCTGCTAATCTTGCTTGTTAGCCATTACACTACATGATGTTCCCAGTTGGTAAATATAGTTATTTACTAAGTTTAGCTTAGATGCAGCATAAGGCTAGAAGTATGGGGCACTCAAATCAAATTCACTAACAATGGTCTGCTAATCTTGCTTGTTAGCCATTACACTACATGATGTTCCCAGTTGGTAAATATATAGTTATTTACTAAGTTTAGCTTAGATGCAGCATAAGGCTAGAAGTATGGGGCACTCAAATCAAATTCACTAACAATGGTCTGCTAATCTTGCTTGTTAGCCATTACACTACATGATGTTCCCAGTTGGTAAATATATAGTTATTTACTAAGTTTAGCTTAGATGCAGCATAAGGCTAGAAGTATGGGGCACTCAAATCAAATTCACTAACAATGGTCTGCTAATCTTGCTTGTTAGCCATTACACTACATGATGTTCCCAGTTGGTAAATATATAGTTATTTACTAAGTTTAGCTTAGATGCAGCATAAGGCTAGAAGTATGGGGCACTCAAATCAAATTCACTAACAATGGTCTGCTAATCTTGCTTGTTAGCCATTACACTACATGATGTTCCCAGTTGGTAAATATATAGTTATTTACTAAGTTTAGCTTAGATGCAGCATAAGGCTAGAAGTATGGGGCACTCAAATCAAATTCACTAACAATGGTCTGCTAATCTTGCTTGTTAGCCATTACACTACATGATGTTCCCAGTTGGTAAATATATAGTTATTTACTAAGTTTAGCTTAGATGCAGCATAAGGCTAGAAGTATGGGGCACTCAAATCAAATTCACTAACAATGGTCTGCTAATCTTGCTTGTTAGCCATTACACTACATGATGTTCCCAGTTGGTAAATATATAGTTATTTACTAAGTTTAGCTTAGATGCAGCATAAGGCTAGAAGTATGGGGCACTCAAATCAAATTCACTAACAATGGTCTGCTAATCTTGCTTGTTAGCCATTACACTACATGATGTTCCCAGTTGGTAAATATATAGTTATTTACTAAGTTTAGCTTAGATGCAGCATAAGGCTAGAAGTATGGGGCACTCAAATCAAATTCACTAACAATGGTCTGCTAATCTTGCTTGTTAGCCATTACACTACATGATGTTCCCAGTTGGTAAATATATAGTTATTTACTAAGTTTAGCTTAGATGCAGCATAAGGCTAGAAGTATGGGCACTCAAATCAAATTCACTAACAATGGTCTGCTAATCTTGCTTGTTAGCCATTACACTACATGATGTTCCCAGTTGGTAAATATATAGTTATTTACTAAGTTTAGCTTAGATGCAGCATAAGGCTAGAAGTATGGGGCACTCAAATCAAATTCACTAACAATGGTCTGCTAATCTTGCTTGTTAGCCATTACACTACATGATGTTCCCAGTTGGTAAATATATAGTTATTTACTAAGTTTAGCTTAGATGCAGCATAAGGCTAGAAGTATGGGGCACTCAAATCAAATTCACTAACAATGGTCTGCTAATCTTGCTTGTTAGCCATTACACTACATGATGTTCCCAGTTGGTAAATATATAGTTATTTACTAAGTTTAGCTTAGATGCAGCATAAGGCTAGAAGTATGGGCACTCAAATCAAATTCACTAACAATGGTCTGCTAATCTTGCTTGTTAGCCATTACACTACATGATGTTCCCAGTTGGTAAATATATAGTTATTTACTAAGTTTAGCTTAGATGCAGCATAAGGCTAGAAGTATGGGGCACTCAAATCAAATTCACTAACAATGGTCTGCTAATCTTGCTTGTTAGCCATTACACTACATGATGTTCCCAGTTGGTAAATATATAGTTATTTACTAAGTTTAGCTTAGATGCAGCATAAGGCTAGAAGTATGGGGCACTCAAATCAAATTCACTAACAATGGTCTGCTAATCTTGCTTGTTAGCCATTACACTACATGATGTTCCCAGTTGGTAAATATATAGTTATTTACTAAGTTTAGCTTAGATGCAGCATAAGGCTAGAAGTATGGGGCACTCAAATCAAATTCACTAACAATGGTCTGCTAATCTTGCTTGTTAGCCATTACACTACATGATGTTCCCAGTTGGTAAATATATAGTTATTTACTAAGTTTAGCTTAGATGCAGCATAAGGCTAGAAGTATGGGCACTCAAATCAAATTCACTAACAATGGTCTGCTAATCTTGCTTGTTAGCCATTACACTACATGATGTTCCCAGTTGGTAAATATATAGTTATTTACTAAGTTTAGCTTAGATGCAGCATAAGGCTAGAAGTATGGGGCACTCAAATCAAATTCACTAACAATGGTCTGCTAATCTTGCTTGTTAGCCATTACACTACATGATGTTCCCAGTTGGTAAATATATAGTTATTTACTAAGTTTAGCTTAGATGCAGCATAAGGCTAGAAGTATGGGGCACTCAAATCAAATTCACTAACAATGGTCTGCTAATCTTGCTTGTTAGCCATTACACTACATGATGTTCCCAGTTGGTAAATATATAGTTATTTACTAAGTTTAGCTTAGATGCAGCATAAGGCTAGAAGTATGGGGCACTCAAATCAAATTCACTAACAATGGTCTGCTAATCTTGCTTGTTAGCCATTACACTACATGATGTTCCCAGTTGGTAAATATATAGTTATTTACTAAGTTTAGCTTAGATGCAGCATAAGGCTAGAAGTATGGGGCACTCAAATCAAATTCACTAACAATGGTCTGCTAATCTTGCTTGTTAGCCATTACACTACATGATGTTCCCAGTTGGTAAATATATAGTTATTTACTAAGTTTAGCTTAGATGCAGCATAAGGCTAGAAGTATGGGGCACTCAAATCAAATTCACTAACAATGGTCTGCTAATCTTGCTTGTTAGCCATTACACTACATGATGTTCCCAGTTGGTAAATATATAGTTATTTACTAAGTTTAGCTTAGATGCAGCATAAGGCTAGAAGTATGGGGCACTCAAATCAAATTCACTAACAATGGTCTGCTAATCTTGCTTGTTAGCCATTACACTACATGATGTTCCCAGTTGGTAAATATATAGTTATTTACTAAGTTTAGCTTAGATGCAGCATAAGGCTAGAAGTATGGGGCACTCAAATCAAATTCACTAACAATGGTCTGCTAATCTTGCTTGTTAGCCATTACACTACATGATGTTCCCAGTTGGTAAATATATAGTTATTTACTAAGTTTAGCTTAGATGCAGCATAAGGCTAAAGTATGGGCACTCAAATCAAATTCACTAACAATGGTCTGCTAATCTTGCTTGTTAGCCATTACACTACATGATGTTCCCAGTTGGTAAATATATAGTTATTTACTAAGTTTAGCTTAGATGCAGCATAAGGCTAGAAGTATGGGGCACTCAAATCAAATTCACTAACAATGGTCTGCTAATCTTGCTTGTTAGCCATTACACTACATGATGTTCCCAGTTGGTAAATATATAGTTATTTACTAAGTTTAGCTTAGATGCAGCATAAGGCTAAAAGTATGGGGCACTCAAATCAAATTCACTAACAATGGTCTGCTAATCTTGCTTGTTAGCCATTACACTACATGATGTTCCCAGTTGGTAAATATATAGTTATTTACTAAGTTTAGCTTAGATGCAGCATAAGGCTAGAAGTATGGGCACTCAAATCAAATTCACTAACAATGGTCTGCTAATCTTGCTTGTTAGCCATTACACTACATGATGTTCCCAGTTGGTAAATATATAGTTATTTACTAAGTTTAGCTTAGATGCAGCATAAGGCTAAAGTATGGGGCACTCAAATCAAATTCACTAACAATGGTCTGCTAATCTTGCTTGTTAGCCATTACACTACATGATTCCCAGTTGGTAAATATATAGTTATTTACTAAGTTTAGCTTAGATGCAGCATAAGGCTAGAAGTATGGGCACTCAAATCAAATTCACTAACAATGGTCTGCTAATCTTGCTTGTTAGCCATTACACTACATGATGTTCCCAGTTGGTAATATATAGTTATTTACTAAGTTTAGCTTAGATGCAGCATAAGGCTAGAAGTATGGGCACTCAAATCAAAATTCACTAACAATGGTCTGCTAATCTTGCTTGTTAGCCATTACACTACATGATGTTCCCAGTTGGTAAATATATAGTTATTTACTAAGTTTAGCTTAGATGCAGCATAAGGCTAGAAGTATGGGGCACTCAAATCAAATTCACTAACAATGGTCTGCTAATCTTGCTTGTTAGCCATTACACTACATGATGTTCCCAGTTGGTAAATATATAGTTATTTACTAAGTTTAGCTTAGATGCAGCATAAGGCTAGAAGTATGGGGCACTCAAATCAAATTCACTAACAATGGTCTGCTAATCTTGCTTGTTAGCCATTACACTACATGATGTTCCCAGTTGGTAAATATATACGTTAATAATACTTACTTGATGATTGACTTATATAAAACTGAAATTTACAGGTGAAGCGACTTTTTCATTTCTTTTCTTTTTTTCAATATTATTGTATTTTCTCTCCAATCTTTTTTTTTCTATTGTGCACTCATTTATTTTCAACTATTTTAGTTTCTAAACAAATGGAGCGTAGATTATTTATTTTAAGTGATATGATTTTTTAAATTTCTTTTTAAAACTAATAAGGAGTAGTAGTAGTAATAGTATCAATAGTTGCTGTCATTGGTTGGATTGCATGATAGAAAACATTGTCTGATTTCGCTGAAAATACTTAATCTTGTTTGATTCACTCAGGGATGCACAATGTGGCTGATTTTCTTAAGAGGGAGGGGGAGGGATTCCAGATGATATTAGCTGACTCGTCTTTGCTTTATTTTTTTTTCCTAAAGAATTCTATTGTAGTCAATTGTTGCATGGAACACTTTCAGAGAATTTTTTTCTTGGAGAAACCTTCATTCTTCAAGTGCACTTGATATTTGACAAAATCTCGGCCACTTGTCTCCCACAACATTCTCTTAATCCCATGACTAAAAAAAAAACAGAAACCATTTCTTTTTTTCTTCCTCTTAGAAAAAAATTATTATGAAAGAGAAAGTTGGCGCCTTAATGAGTTAACATTAATTAGCATTTCACTTGATGCTAATGCCCTTAGGGAAAGGCATGAATCCATTTCTTCTCCCCCAAGCTATGGCATCAAGTCAACTATAATTATGTGATTTCTTTCATAATGGTTTGGCTTTGTGGGGTGGTGTCATGTTAACTGCAGGCATGCTCTTGGCTGATAAGGCCAATGTGGTATAGGCAGTTGTGGGTGAAGGTCTGGTTGGGGTTTGATGACTTAGAGTTGTGCTTCTTCCTCTTGTGCACTTTATCCCTGAGGGTATTTTCAAAAGAGGAGACAATGTTGTAACTTCATTGTAATGGTAGCTAGACAAAAATGAAATTTGAGAGCTCAACTGGTGAAGAAATTGTTTTATTCACAAATAGTGTTCAAATAACACTCATGACTTCTTCAAGATGAAACTACAAACAAATATAAATAATTTCTATAATAATTTTTATGCATAAAGACAATAATTTGAATAAATAGAAAATGTCACAAGTAAGTACTTACCTTATTTTTGGCTCTCATTTGCCTGCAAATGCAAATTGTAGTTTCTGCTATAATAACGTGGCTGTTTGAGGGTGTCAAATGGTGAATGTAACACTTACAATAAGAACAAAACAAGGGAGATTACTCTCATTTACAAGTTGGCTTTCTTTACTTCCTGAAATAAAAGGTAAAGCTAAATAGACAAAATCATTTGTTAGTGAGTAAAATATAAATGAGACAACTTTTACTGTAACTTTCTCATTATTTTTTTAATCTTTTTAATTATTATTTACACATGAAGACAAATTCAAAGAAAGAAAATTTAATTGATAAGAAAAACAAGAATCAAAGAAAAACTTAAACCTTTATTGATGCCAGTATTTGGTGCTCTTTGAATTTTATCTCTTTGTCTATAAAGATATTTATAAATTATGGAAGTGTTTTTAGCGTAATTATTATCGTCATGGACACAGTGACCCAAGTTCAAATCCCACCCTGTCAGCTGGGTCTGTAGAATATGTCAACTGCACTTCTGCAGAGGGGTACCCCCTGCCCAATAGTGGCCCCTTATTAGCCATGGGGGATGACACATGATGCTTAAGTATAGAATCCTGGTGGTCCTTACTTGGGCTAGATGGGTGGTCAGAGAGGCATCCTCAAATCAATTGATTGTCCCAAACATATTGCCCTCATGGTAACCCCCCCCCAACCCTTTTTATCATATATGTGCTAGAAGGCTGTGAATGAGGGTCTCCGTATCCTGTGTTTGACAGATTGCATCTAACAGTGAAGTTCCAATTTTGGATTTCTAGAGTGTATGGAGTACCCCTTCATTGGCATTACTCCCAGGTTCACTTTGACCCTAAGTGGTAGTACTTTTTAGGGTCCAATTTATGGGTTAAGTAGAAAAAATAAGTTTAAAACAAATTTTGAATACCCACCAGGGATGAAAAAAACCAAAAAAATCATCTTCAGCATCAATAACCCAACAAGGGTTGATATGCCATAAAATTCAGCCAACCAACTAACGGAGTTCAAATGAAAGATGAGGCTTTTTTGCATTTTACATAGCGCTAATACTTTTGGGAAAGGTATGAATCCTATTCTTCTTCATCCAGCTGTAAATATGATTGTAGAGGTGGGAGAGCTGCTGTGAGTGGTTTAAAGTTGGCAAAGAGTTAAATATCATAGAAAAAGTAAAAACAAGTATTTGAACTGAATAATAAACTGTTATATTGTAATTTGGATCAATGGTTTTACAAGGCAAAAAATATATAAATTACTAAAAACCTTATTGTTCTAGTATTATACATGTAACATTAAATCTTATTGTTCTAGTATTATACATGTAACAATAAAATCTTATTGTTCTAGTATTATACATGTAACAATAAATCTTATTGTTCTAGTATTATACATGTAACAATAAATCTTATTGTTCTAGTATTATACATGTAACAATAAATCTTATTGTTCTAGTATTATACATGTAACAATAAATCAACACAATGACTCATTATAGCAAGATTCTTTCTTTTTTTTTATTAGAGCAACACAAGATTCTTTCATTTAGAGATTAAAGCAATTTCCTGTTTAATTTGCAACTGAATGATCATTTTTGTAGTCAGAATTTGGGCTGAAAGTAATTTTTTAATCATCAGAATTCTCAATGTAAAGGAGATAATAATGAAATGCTCATTAGAAACTATCTCTCCTTTCTAGATAGAAGCATTAATATCATTTTGATGATCCAGATTATTTATGGGTTTTCTTGTTTTCATCTGAAGGTGAATTATTAAAAAATTAGAATATTCAGTTTCACAAAATCAATATTCTTAAAAGACCTTACATCTGCAACTGAAGAGCATAGACTTTCTTTTATTTGGAAAAAATAATCAGTAAGGGATCTGTGGATAGTAAGGTAATTTGTGTCTGTTAAAGAAAGAGGAAGAGGAGGAAGTAATATAATGCATATTGGTAGACATTTATTAACATGATTTTTCTTAGCCATCATTGATATGACATTGAAGATATTCTGCTTTACAGGATTAGATGCAAATATGACATGTTTCCAGATCTTTTGTGTGCATCTTTATCCATTTTGAAGAGATCTATGCTGCAGCCTTTGTGCATTCTATGTGCACAGAGAAGATGTGCATTTGGAAATTCAGGACAAAGAATTTGATATCAAAAGACATAAGTTTCAAATACCTGTCATGGCATGAAATATAAATCCTTCTACCATTTTGCCTGCTGATGCATCAGAATTGGAGGAAGAATAGGCAACATTTTAAAAAAGCATGTTTGTCTCAGTTTAGAAGAAGAAGAAAAAAAGTTAATCTGAAACCAGAGAGTTTTCTTAGACAAGATAAAATGCATGGCCATCTTGAATACTGACAATACTGTTTTTTGTTTTTTTGTTGTTTTTTTCAATTTTTGTTGTTGTTGCTGTCATAGAATCACAAGTTGTGATGACAAAAAGAAACAAAAATAAAAAAAATAAAATTAAAAGATGAAAATTCTTGTCAAAATTAATAAATAGATGACCTATAAATCTTTTAGGTTTTTTGGTGTTGATGATGCAGGAGTCCATGATAATATTGGTGCGTCTATCTAGAAAGGAGTGAAAGATTCTAATTAGCATTTCATAGTTAACAGCTGTTCATGATTATATTGGTGCTTCTATCTAGAAAGGAATGAAAGATTCTAATTAGCATTTTGTAGCTGTCCATGATTATATTGATGCTTCTATTTAGAAAGACATGAAAGATTCTAAGTAGTTCTGTTAGACCATGAATTTGGATGATTAAAAAAATTATGTTGTGCACAAATGCAGACATTACAGAGGAGTCATGTTGAAATCATTGGTTCCCACTAGATCACAAAAGTTAAGCAGCTATGAGCCTGTTCAATACTTAATTGGGTAACCACTTAAGCAACAGCTTAAACTGTAATCAACTTGAGTCCTTTGTTTATCAAAATGACTTGATTCAACATTAAATGACCCAAATAGGGTTAGAAATGATTTTATTCTCTTTATTCACCAGGTAGCTCTACTAGTGTAATATAAATACAGGATGAATAAAAACAATTAAAAAAAATTATTTTCCTGACCTCTGATAAGGACGGATTAACACAAGGTCTTTTTTATGTGGCATCTAGTGAGGATTGAACTCTCTATTCAGTTAGAATGGATCTACAAGTCTAGTATTCTAACCATTACACCAGAACAGGTCGCATTCACCCCTGTATACGATAATGTACGCATATTTTTAATATGCATATAATTTTCTTAAATGTTATAATTAACAACTAGCCAGACCTGTAGATGTACCACACTATGATTTAATTTAATTATCACAACATTTGATAAAGAACTATTGCTAAATAGTTCAATATGTAAAAAGTAGATTTTTGATTTAGCTCTCTCACTCTTTTCATTTTTTGTCTCTTTCCTTCTTTTCATTATGTTCGATTGAAACAGATTAGCATTATCACTCTCTCTCTATCTTTCACCCACTCTCTTTTTTTCTTTCTTATCCTATTTTTTCTCTGTAGCATGTCCTTTTTCTTCCCTTTATAATAAAAATGAAATGGTCCATTATTTAGTTTAGATGACACTCATAAGAAATAAGAATTCAGTGGTGAAGCAATACCAGATAATAAGGATTTACCTTTTTGTATTTCATCTTCGATGATTTAGACAGTCTCATGTTTAACCAGAGTGTGTTACAAGATGATCACGGTTGTAAAATTAAGGAACATGAGTATCAATATATAATTAAGAATATATTATAAGATAATACATATTTTTAAGATAAATTCTGAGGCTAATAACTAAGAAAAAAGTAACTTTTTAAAGTCCTTTTCTGCTTCCTTTGTCAGTTAAAACAATAATATAATTTTATTTTTAGTTAAGGTAAATAAATCATTTAAACAACAATGTAGAAATTCAGCAAGACTGATCATTCCGAGGCAAACCATGTGACTCTTGGGTCAATCTTATAATTGAATTTTGTAGATATATCGAAAGAGAGCATAGGAACTTAATGTAACCATATTCTTCTTTTTAATTTAAATTAAGTTTCCCCCACACCCCTACCCTTTTGCTTTGGGACTCAGTATTCAGAAGAGAATAACCAAAAGACAGGAAGATTGGCAATTTTAATTGACTTCATTGATTGAATAAAATTTGAAGAGTAACCACCCACACAAAACCTTGTAAGTCATTTCTATGAGAAATCTTTTTTAATAATGGAACAGGGATTCCTTGCATATTGATGTTAGGATGAAGATTTTGGTTATCATTTGTAACGATTGTCCTTGGAATTCTACTTGACATCTATCACTCAGTGCAGATCAGCAACAAAGGTAAAAATCCCAAATTGTTGAGAGCTTTAATGAAATATCTTATTGTCTTTATGGATTTTGAAAATTAATGAAAAACATATGAAGATCATATAATGTTGCTTGGAGTATATATATTTACCAACCCCTCTACATGAGTAGGATGTGACACAAGGTCAATTTCTTAAGTGGATTTTAATAGGTTTGAATTCAGTTTTCCTTCTGCTAGACTGGTAACCTAGCCAAGGTCAAAGATTCCAGTCCACCCTACTATTTACCCATATCTGGAGGTAGATTAGTTGGTTGCATACCCTTCCCAAGAGTATTATCGCTATGTGAAATGCAAACAGCCTTGTCAAGGACTGGAACTTAAGTTGAGTCCATTTCCTATGAGTAACCATTATACAATGGTGCTGTTGATCTGAGTATAAACGGTTGAATAGTTATTGAAGAAAAATATCAGATATGCATTAAACAAGGGGGAGAGTCCCCATGGTGTAGTGGCTAATGTGCCAGTCTGTGACATTGTAGTAACAGAGTTCAAACTCCAGTTGCGCTATTACATTCACTTTCTGACTAAAACCCTTGGGAAAGGCATAAACCATCCTACTCATCTCAATAACAATGGGTTAGAGAAGGCCAATACATATCTAATCTAATCTATTTAGTGGACTGGAGGTCCTCATGGCATAATGGCTGGACTGCAACATTATAAAAACTGAGTTTGAACTCCAGCAGCACTATTACATTCACTTTCTGATAAATACTCTTGGGAAAGGTATGATCCCCCAAAATAGCTCTACTACTGTTCTTGTACAAGAATGGATTTGGAATGTTGATATACCATTAAACTCAGGAAGTGAAACCAATACATTTAGGTAGCTTCTTTATTTTTATAATGTTGTCAATGTTTTTATGTTAATAAAGCATAATGGTTATTGTTGTAGGAAATGGAATTAGTAATCTGAGTTCAAATCCTGGACAAGGCTGTTTACATTTTGCTTCAGTCTAATGCCATTGGAAAAGGCCTGAATCCATTTGGTCTCCCCTCCCCCCAGCTATGGGTAAATCGCAGGGCAGATTGGATTGATCAGTGTTAACAGTAGAATAGTTGCAGAAAAAAATAAATATCTAATGATATGTAATTATTTTCCTAACCTCCTATCAGACTAGATTAACACAAGTTCTTTTTTATGTCAGGATTTTTATAATGGAAATTTGGTATCTGTCTGTACGTCACTACTTACATTTCAATACCCTCAAGAATTGTGTAAGTTTATCAATGAGTATTTAATTTATAGTCAAAATCATTAATAGATAGAATAAAACTTATTTATTAACAATGACTCTATGAAACTGAGTTAAATTTACTTTAAAACAGTCCATGTTATTAGTGCATTTAAAATCCTGCAATGTGTCTTATTATATATCACTGAGAAATAAAGGTTTATATGATATATGGTGTGGTTAATTTGCTTACTGGTTTTAATAAAAATGGGTCAAATAAACAATTACTTGGTGTTATAGATCTCTTATCTTTATTATTTAGGTAGTAATATCTCATCCACAGAAAGTGATGTTAATGCACGAATAGGGAAGGCATGGTCGGCTATAAACAGATTATCAGTCATATGGAAATCCAATCTCACTGACAAGTTAAAACGACAATTCTTCCAAGCTGTGGTTGTGTCAGTACTGCTGTATGACTGCACCACTTGGATCCGAATGAGGCACCAGCAGAATAAGCTAGATGGGATCTGCACAAGAATGTTGCATGCAATCTTGAACAAGTCGTGAAACAACACCCCACAAAGAAGCAGCTAAACAGCCACTTGCCCCCTATCTCACAAACTATCCGAATGAGATAAACAAGACATGCAGAAGAAGCATGGACAAACTCATAAGCAACATTCTCCTGTGGAAACCAGCTCATGGACATGCTAATGTGGGCTGCCCAGCAAGGACCTACATTCACCAGCTCTGTGCGGATGCTTGATGCTGCTCAGAGGACCTCCAGGGGACAATAAATAATAGGGTTGTCAAGAGATTGTCATGGAAATTTCTGCTAATTGCGCCACATGATGATGATGATGATGATGATGATGATTGACCTCTAATATTATAGTTTTATTCTCCAATGTATTAGAATAAGCTCTTTTTATCTTGTCATATCTATATTCTCTTCTCTTAAGTTTGCCATAAAATATCCTTGATATCACTTTAAGAATTGTTTTTATATTTATACTATAGAAGGAAATGAGATATTCAACAACTATCTATTGGAAGGAAAAGTATGTTTAAGTCAGTCTACAGAATGTAACAGTCAAAACTAAAAAGCTTGAGGCAATGATACTTTATCTGAGAAACTTTGGAAAGCACATATCTAAATTTGTTTTCTAACTTTTGAACATGATCTTTAAAGTCAAACTCATGTCAAGTTGTAGGGAAAATAAATGTAAATCCAGTTGAAAAGTGAAAAACTGCTGGTTAATCTTCTTTTAGAAATTCAAGAATTGGATATTATTATTATGGCAACTTTCAAAATTTGGACAGTTCAGCAAGGGTTATCTTTCCTTAGTAACCTCAAGTGGATCATTTGAAATCATAAAAGAACATTCTGTGCCCTTTTCATCTTTGAGATTCTGATTCCCCTTGGAAATTTTTAGCTAGCAATTGAGTGTTGCTCTCTTCCTCTCATTTTGATTTTGTTACCTTTTGTGATGCAGAAACTCAAACACTTCTATGTTTATATTCATGTAATAAGTAAAAGATAATTATCTTCAAATTAACTTATATGTAAGATCATCACTATCATCCTGATGTGCTAGAAGCATAGATATCCATGAATATCTCTTGCATTCATTGTCCTTGGAAGGTCCTCTGCACAGCATCCAGTATCTGAGTAGAGCTGGTCAATGTGGATCTTTGCTGGACAGCCCACACAGACATGCCTATGCACTGGTTTCACTTAGGAGTTCATCCTTGCTTCTCCAGCAGTGTCCAGCTTGTCTTATGTCTTACACGGATGGTAAGTGGCTGTACAGCTGCTTTCTTGTGGGGTGTTGTTTCCACAATTTATTTAACATTTCACACAGCATTCTTGTGCAACTCCCTTTCTAAAGAAACTTAATCAGCTGCTTTTCACTTTCAACACAACTGGATTTACAATGTAAAATAAGGATTAAATATTGGAACATTAAATATAGAATAATAATTAATATTAGTTCTTTCTAACAAAACTCCTTTTATACATCTCACCTACTTATCTATATTTGCTGAAACCTATTTCTTAATCATCCACATTTCTGAGTACTGTTTTATTTTTATGTAATTTTTGCATATATTAAAGTTTAACATCCTCCCAATATATATAATATATGTATATATATATATATATATATAGTCATCCACAGACAGTCCTGTTTCGACATATCATGTTTCCTCAGTGTGGCTTAACTTAGCAGGCCACCTCCAGCTGGGAGCAATTTTTCATCAGTCAGTTTCTAACCATGGACTATTTGCACACCCATTAGCATGAGAGAGAATTCAACTGATAAATGCATAAGTGTATATATACATAAAGGTGTCCTGAGATGATAAAGATCTCTTCATGATGAAGAGATCTATATGTGAAAATATTAAGAATAAATCAATAACAAACAAAAAAACATCATAGTTACCTCATTTTTCCTTACACTTGTATTGTGATAGCCTTCAAAACCAACCACCAAATCCATATATATATATATATATATATATATATATATATATATATATAAGGAAAGAGAGAGAGCGAGAAGTGTTTTTCTTTATCTCTTTTTATTTACCTTTTTTTGTATTCAAAAAGAGAAAGTTGATACAAAATGTCCAATTCTGAACATCTCTTTTGAATGTATTTCTTAAAATAATTTTTAGTGGATAAACTGTAACACCATAAAAGCATTCCATCAATTTTTTTAATAAACAATTAAATAATCTGGCATTTATGTTAGAATATAAACTTAAACTAAATCAAAAATGTTTAAAAATAGGAAAACCATATTTGCTTTTTACAAAAGAAACCCTTAAAATTCTTAACCAAAAATACAGTGTTTCCCTGTAAATAAGATCTACCTGCAAAATAAGACCAGTGATTTTTCAGGATGCTTTTAATATAAACCCTCCCCTTGAAATAATTCCTAGTTGAGAGTGACAGAAAGATGTAAGAAATAAGCATTCTTTACAATCACATCATGCAACACAAACACTCAATATCTCCCCAAAATAAGCCATAGTGTTAAATTTTGTAATGAAAATTAATATAAGCCCTGTCTTATTTTCAGGGGAATACGGTAGTTCTTTTCATTGAGCTGAATTTGACTTTTCTCCATTCTCTGTTTTCATCAGCCATGACACTTTCAGGTGACAATGATAACCATTCCTTCAAGTTCAGAAGAATTTTAAAGATAATTCCTTTGAGAAGTAAATTGTTTATCTTTTTCTTTAAAGAAAAAAAAAGTTACTACTTAAATGCAAATCTAAGAACAAACACTTAAACATTAATTTAATTAAAAACAGACAAACAAACCTATCATCTATTCTCAAAGAAACTTTGTTTAAAAACAACAAAAAAGTTGAAATTGAAGAGCAATAAAAAATAGATAAATATGCACAACTTACTGTAAAGTAGAAACTAATTATTTTGATGATAAATACATTATCCTTGGTACAATTTTAAAAAGTTTTGTCACTGTCATAGACAAAGGGTAAAATAACACATGGCTATTTACAATGTTCAGATGAAAATCCGATCTGTCTGATAAAATAAAGTGAGAATTCTTCTACATTCAGTGCTAGTGTATGACTGTACCACTAGGTGGGAATTACACTAGGATGCTGCTGGCTGACTTAAGCAAATCCTGGAAGCAGCACTCCACAATATGGCCACTTGCCTCCCATCACACAAACCATCCAAACAATTTAAACAAGACCTGCTGGTCACAGCAATGACACTCCTACATCAATCAGCTCTGCAAAAATTCTGAATGCCATGTAGAAGACCTGACAGGGGCAATGGCCAATAGGGAAGATTGGTGAGAGGGAGTCATGGATATCCATGCTGTCAGTAACACAACTTGATGATAATGTTTACAATGTGAAATTCTTATTTTAATTCTATTACTAAATTTTCAAACTTGATCATTTTTAAAAACTTTTAGAAATTATCACATTGGATTGGGGGTGGGGGTTGTGATTAATTTTTTTCTAAATATTTCAAGACCTTTTTAAAAAATGTGTTATTGCTTGCCCTAATAAAGTTCATACCCTGTTGATGGGGCAAAGAAAACACTGACTGTACCCCCTGCAGAGGTATGACTCCCCCCCCCCTTAAGGGTGTCCTGGGTATGACACTAAACTGCATCTGATGCTGAGGTTTGAGTTCTATAAATCTGGGAAGTGTGAACAACCCATCATTGGCATTACCACTTGGTGTACTTTGACCCAGAGTGATAATACTATAGGCCAAAGGTGTCACTTGATTTTACCATCTATGAGTGATATCACCATCTATGAGTAATAGATCTGTTCAGAAAATTATTTGTATTTGATAGGACCATGGGCAAAAAAAAAACTGTTAGAAAACAACTATACAAAAAATGTAAAATAAAGCATTTTCAAGATATCATACATTGATATATTCTGTATATCTATATACTAATACTTGTGTTCGTACAACCATTATCATCTTGCAACACCAGCTGGTGAGACAATCCAAAAATGTAAATCCTGATTATCTGGTGTTGCTAATCCGCCAAATTCTTATTTCTTATGAGTTGTCACCTCTGCTAAATAATGGACAATTCTGTTTTTATTATAAAGAAAGGGAAAAAAAGGACATGCTATTCAGAAAAAATAAAAGAACAAGTAGGGGTAAGACAGGGAGAGATGAGGAGTGTGTGGAACCAATAATGCTAATCTATTTCAATTGAAGATAATGAAAAGATGAAAAAGAAAGAAAGAAAAAGTAGGAGAGAGAGAGTTAAATCAAGATTATTATACTTTTTACATATTGAACTATTTTGCAATAGCTTTTAAGTATACATATCAAATGTTGTTATGATTAAATTATCATACTGTGATATATCCACAAGTCCAACTACTCAGATAAATTAGGGTAAAATACTCTTAATTCTCTGCATACATTGACACATGTGCAATAATTTCTTTTTTCTTTTTCCTTCATCAAAAACTTTATATTTTCAAAGTTTAATTTCTGTTAGGATCATCTGACCTTTGACCTTGAAAATCTGTCTGTTTATTCATCAGATGACCTGGTAACCTTTGTGTAAACTTTTTACTTATATTCTGTGTACATGTGTAAAAAAACAAAACAAAAAAAGCAAACTTTTCTCTCAAAGGAAATGTAAAAGTGGAGGTATGAGAATGATATTTACTATATTAGGTATGTAATTAAGGTAAGTAAAAAAAAAAAATATGCTTGAAGGTGATCACATTACTAAGCAAGTTCTAACTCTAATATTTCAATGTTTCTTTGCATCATCCTCAGAACATTATGAATGGAAATTAAGATGAGTTATCTCCCCTTGAATAACTGCATGTTTGTAGAAGTGGAATAGTAGTGCTAGTGGATGATTTGCATACGATAGTAAATCATTTGCATAACAGGAGTATTAGCCAATCAGGTTCCAACTAGGGGTAACAAGATGGCAGGAGCTGGCTATGTAAGCTCAGTGCTTAGTTGAACCTAAGACAGGAACAACATAGATAGTGATTCAAAGATAGAAGCAGCTAACAGATTCTGACAAGATTATACTTAAGAGTGGATATGGGAGTACTGACAATGAAGGGGTCATTCACACTCTCCAAAGATCCAGAACTGAAGCCTCACCAACAGATGGAGTTTTGGACACCACTTTTTGGGGGTGGGGAGGGTCTTACATCTCTACAGAGGATACAGTCAGTGTATTCTAAGCCCTGCTGGCATATATATAGAGAGAGAGCGAGAGAGAGACAGATTTATATCTACCTATTCACTTATGTATGATTTTTTACCTAGACTCATATTGTTTTTTTTTGATAATGGAGTTATGTGTCCAATTGGACAATCCAGTGTGAATTTTTGGAACTTATAAACCTAATGTCTTGTCTAGCCTATAATATCTACCTATTCACTTATGTATAATTTTTTACCTAGACTCAGTTGTTAGAGCACCTGCCTTGGAATCTCAAGGTTCTAACTTTTGAGACTGGTCCCCTACCCCCAACTCAGCATATGAGTTGTAGATTGGGTAATCTGATCTGTGTGCTAAAGTGGGGAGCTGCTGGTAGTTGTAGCACTCCACTTCAGCAAAACATTATCCCTGGTCTAGCATTAGCAAAAAGGGGATAGACTCTCTCACTGTCTGGCTGATACCAACAATAGAGTACTCCTCTAACTTCACTTACTTTTTATATATATATATATATATATATATATATATAACAGATAATATCTCCATTTCACAGCATCTAAAATTACATTCATGCCCCCACTCTAATTATCAAAATATTCTAATGGAAAATACACATATTCTGCACAAAGAAAAAAATAAACAAAAACTCCAAATACTAGAAGCTTTATACATAAAACAATACAAACCATCCTTAAACAAAATTAATTTCCAATGCGGTACATACATTTTAAAATGCCTATAGCACCTTTCTCATCAATTCTTCTCCTTCCAGCCTCCACATTAATATAATTAAAAAAAAACTGGAACACATCACCCCTGATGATGGCACTTCAAAATGCTGAAAGTACTCGGGACCTGAACTTTGGTGGACTTATCCACGAATTCCACCCAAATATTAAAAAGTTGGCCAGAAAACTCGAAAAAAAAAAAAATAAAATTATTAAACAGGAGATGTGTCTTTTGTTTAATTCTACATGTATAAATATATATATATATATATATATATATATATACTCTTTACTGGTATGCCACACTGGTTCTACATAGTGTGGCATAATGCAATGATAAAATGTAAGCAAATCCTTATTTTCATAATGGAATAATTTGTACAATTTAATCAAAATAATAAAGAATGTGAAGACAGGACTTTTATTTTTTGACTTTTGCAAGAATAATTTTTTCCACTACTATATGTTTCACTGATAGTATAACAACTGTTTTGCTATCGAAAATTGGTAACCAGATGCATTATATCAACACCTCCATTTACAAGTTTCATTCCTGAGGCAGAAAAGCATTTCTACTAATGTTCTGAATTTGTGAGGTGTGCGACATGCAGCCATAATGGACTTGTCTGCAATAGATGCATCATTGGCCAGTTTGTAATCCTTGGTGTCTCACGCAGCTGATTCTTGGCCCACGGCTGATGTAAGATTGCCACAAGAGGATGTATTTCAGCAGGTGGAGTGCCAAACCATCAAGTTGGCAGCTTTGAATGGGAAAAGCATTATCCCATCAGGTCACCTGCCATCTCCCCAGTTGAGGTTCAATAACGTGCCAGTGTTAAGACTTCTCTTTCTGATGACGTCATTTAGTATGGCATAATGCAGTATTTATTTACACTGTAGATAAGATGTAACATAAAGTCAATTTCTTAAGCAGGGTTTAACAGGTTTGAATTCAGTTTTCATTCTAGACTGGTTGCCTAACCATAGTTAAAGAGCCCAGCCCACCCTATTAGTTACCCATAGATGGAGGGAGAATAGTTGAATTCATACCTTTCCCAAGAGTATTAGTGCTATGTGAAATACAAACAGCCTTGTCTAGGAACTGAACTTGTCAAGTCCATTTCCTATGATGGTAACCATTACACCACCATGCGCCTCAATTAAGTGGAGTATAGCTGGTTTGAATTCAGGGTTTTCCTTCTCATAGACTAGTTGTCTTACCAAGGCTAAAATACTCAGCCTGCCCAACTATTTACTCATAGCTGAGTGCAAAGTGAAATGCAACCTACCTTGTCTAGGATTTGAACTCTTGTCTACTGGCCTGTTGAACTAAGTAACCCTCAGTAAGTCAGCAGAAACTGCATCTAATGGTGCAGTTACAATTTTGGAACTCTGAGTCGTGTGGAGTACCCCTTGGTCACCATTATTCCCAGGTCCATTCTCACCTGGAGTTTTATTACCTGTTAGGATTCCATCTATGATTTAAATAGAAAAAAATGAGTTTTAAAAAATGTGTTAAAAAATGTTGAATACCCAGCAAACATGAATAAAACAAAACATCTTCAGCATAAAAATAACTTGACAAGGGTTAACATGCCATACAATCCAATAAACCCAATCTTAATAAATTTAGAAACTTAAATGTTTTTAGTAACTTTATGAACATAAACATATGTGAAACACACTTATTCCTTAAATTTTAGTTCTCAACAAAAAGCAAAAAATCAACCAAGTGACAGCTCATAACACAGAACATTTATAAGTTGGGGCACTTGTAAATCAAGTTACCTTTGTATTTCCCTTATCTATTTGTAGTTAAATATAAGTCAAATTGTATAATCGGGGATTTTATTTGCATTAAGTTGAATGGCTGTTCTTTTAAGCACATGTTAAAAAAAAACAATTAAATCTGAATAATTTGATTTTAACATAAATTTGTGTTAGATATTGATGGTGATAACACTAAGTGGTTGGTCAGTATTTTGGTAGATGGGTGTTTTATTCATTTTTTCTTCCTTCTAACTAGACTATTTCCCTCATGTGTTTTATTTACGATGCTTTCAATCATATACCCTCGAGAAATGTTCTGACGAAGTTTGATTTATACGACTGTCTGCAGATTGACATTCAGCTGCCTCCTATTGAATAAATCCTACACGGCAAATGATGGTCAGCTACTGTGGTGTAATGGTTAGATTGTTGGGCTTTGCAGTCCATTACTAGTGTATTTGATTCTTCCATGGTTGTCCCACTCTGACACATGGGGCTGTAGAATATGTTGATTACACCTCTGTAGAGGGGTAAGACCCCCCTCCCCCCCAATTGTACCACCTATTAGCTGTGGATGGTGACCCATAAAACCTGAGAACATGATTGTGGTGGCTGAGCTGTCTGTGACCTGGATGCAAAGTGGTTCCATGACATGCAACATGCTACAGAGAGGCAATTGGAGAGGTCCCCCCAATCCAATCAATTGCCTGCTCATGTCAAGCCTTTGCAACTATATGATTGTCTTGATCGTATTCTTCAAATTGCTCTAATAGCAAATACTCACCCTTTATCATCTACGTGCTAGAAGGCAGTCGCTGAGATTCAAACACCAGTATTTATTAATACACATGAAGATAATAAAAGTTATTTCTTAAACAAATCAGACATAAAAAAATGATTTGGCATCAAATAACCCACAAAGGTTGATATGACATAAAACCAAACAACCATCCATTGTTGCCCCCATACTTCGTGAATAACAGAACCTCCTATAGTATCTGATATTCACTAGTTCAATAAAGCCAACGCACCTAGGAGAATTTGAGAGTAGTTCCCCTCAGCTAAAATGTGACTTAAGGTCACAAATATGGGGAATCTAGTGAGGGTCAAACTTGCTATTCAGTATTAATGGATTTGCAATCCTTTCTAACGATTACACCAGGATGGAATGCCCAGACTATTTACTGAACTCATTCGTCACGGGTAGGATGTAACACAGAGTTTCAAGAATGGAGACGAAAATAATATGAATTCAATGTTTTCGTTTTGAATTCATATTATTTTCGTTTCCGCTCTTGTTAAGTCCAGAGTAAAACAAGCTCTGAAGATGATTTTTATAAATCGAAATATTGTTCAATATTAGCTATGAATATGATATAAAATCTTTTCACTTTAACAGCATATTGTGTTGTTTTCATATCCTTTTATCTATACTCATACCGTCAGATTCATTTCCTTTCTATTAACTTATATATATATATATATATATATATATATATATATTGCCTTTATGGCAAGCCCCAACACTTTTATCATATATGTGCTAGAAGGCAGTGGCTGAGGGTCTTAATGTCATGGATATGATGTTAAACTCTATCTGATGTGAAGTTCCAGCTCTGAGAAATGTGGAGTACTCCTTGATCACCATTGCTCCCAGGTCAACTCTAACTCAGAGTGTTAGTCCCTGTTAGGGTCTTGTCTATGGGTTAAATAGTAAAATAACAAGTTGAATACTCAATGAGAATGAACCTCTACAGCATAGAATAACCCAACAATGGTTGACATGCCATAAAATCCAACCAACCATTTACTTTTTTTTTTACTAATTTATAAATGTCCAATTCTCTTTGCAGGGGGTTTCTTCTTGAATATACAAATAGAAAAATCACAAGGACTGAGCCTGTCCCTGGTCTGAATTTATGAGGTGTAAACAGATTTTTATCTGTCTGGAGTATACAAAACATCTATAAAGTAAGTTTTCATTTATATCACATTTTTTAACTTTATTTCCAGCATAAAATCATATATGAATATAACAATAATTTCTTTATAGAAGATTTCTAAAGGATTGTAGGTAAAAACTTTATTTTTTTCCCTAAGTAAAGCAATGCTATAAAATCGTGCAGTAGATATTATATAGGACAAAGAGACATTCTCCCACTGATTGTTTGATTGTAACATAAAAGATGTCTGTAATAATTGTGTTAAACATGATTTTCAGCATTGGTTCTTATTAGATTACAGAAGTTAAGCAGAGATAAGCCTATTCAGTACTTAAATGGGTGACCACTTAGCTTTGCTTAATTACTGTTATAAAGGTCTGTGTGCTAGACTGAAAACAATAAATGATGATTGTTGCTTATTTTACTGAGTTCAATTGTTTATTAGCTGATATGAAAGAACAGCGGCAAAAAGAGTTTGGGAATGGATTTCTGGGACTGATATGTGACAGCATAAAACGTCCTTAATATCTAGAACAAAAGACATATTCATACTTTTATAGATAAAAATTTGGGAGTGAATAGAGAATTAAATCTGACAGTAAGTAGAAAATAGAAGAAAAAAAACAAACAAAGTATTCCAAAAAGATGAACTTTATTCTTGATGGTTATCAACTTTTTTGGTTTTTGCAGCGTTCATCAGAACTTGAGATAGAAAGAATGTTGTTTGGGAAAGACAAGATATGCTCATTTACACATACAAGAACATTTAACCTTTTATATACATAATATACATACAATTATTATTAAAAGAAAGAATACGTGTTCATGGAATAATGTGTATAATTCAACCATTGAACAAGCAGTATGTGGAAAGGGTACAAAATGAAAAAAGGCTTACTTGACAAGTAGGGATAATTTAGTCATGTGGCCTTTACCAGTTTCTGGCAGAGCCAAAGACATTGTCTCCACTATTCTAAAGAAAGAGGTACAAAAATGTTGGGAATGGATTTCTGGGATTATTATTTGACATTCTACAAGATCCCTAATGGACACATCAATTCTCTAAAGGAGATAATAATCATTGTATCCCAACACATGAATGTTTTAATTATTTTGAATACATATAAAAAAAAACTTTTAGTTTTATTGTTTTAAACAAGAAAAATTCAACATATAAATTTCTAGTACAAAATGTCCATCGAATCTGATGATAACACTATGCAAAGCTGTTTGACTCTGTCTGGTTGTGTCTAGCCAATTAATTATGGGCATGTTCAAGTCCTCCAGATTTCTCTTGATGTTGTCTTTGTACCTGAACTTTGGTCTATCGATTCCACATGATCCCTCTCTCAGTTCAGAGTACAGAATCTGCTTTGGCAGTCTGTCATCCTCAAATCTCTTTAGGTGGCCAGCCCATCTTAGATTGTGCTGGACAAGTATGTCTTACATGCCAGGGAGTCCAGTTCTCTCCAGGATGGTCCTGTTTGAAACATACTGCCCCAATATGACATCTAGTATACCGCACACAAGTGATGCATCTGTGAACATCTGCTATGTATACCATCCAGGTAATGTGAAGTAGTTTAGTAATGAATTAAGAAATACGTTGGAGTATTATATGAAAATATGAAAATTTCACTTGTTTGGTGGTTGGTTTTGGAGGCTATCACAATGCAAGTGTAAAGAAAGATAAGGTAACTATGGTGTTGTTTGTTAACCTTTAATTTATTCTTAATATTTTGAGATAAAAATCTCTTCAATAGAAGATTTCTGAAACTGAAGCTGTTGTTAGTAATTGTCCATTCTGCTCTGAGCAGAATGGATGATTCCTAACAACAGCTTCCATTTCAGAAATCTTCTGTTAAAGAGATTTTTATCTCAAAATATTAATAAATTAAAGGTTAACAAACTACACCATAGCTACCTTATCTTTCTTTACACTTGCATTGTGATAGCCTCCAAAACCAGCCACTAAACCAATATAAACACAATGCTTCAAGCAAATTATAAAACACTTTGAAAATTTCACTACTTTAAATGAATTGATTTTCAATTTTCAATGCTTGAATCTTCCCCAGTACTAACAGCATTATCATATTCTAAGGTATTAATGCATGGTTAATATTAATAATCAGTTAAATCAGGTGTTGAAAATTCATTCATCTTGAATAATTTTGTAATCAAACTGCTGCTGCTGCTTTTGTTTTTCTTTTTCTTTCTCATTCCATTAAAAAATTGTGATCTCTCATTCTTTGTATTTCTTTATTGTTAATATAAAAAAGAATCTTTTGAAATGGTAATAAGATTTTTTCTAAATTATTGCTCTAACACAAACAACTTAATTGCTTTATAAATATACTAGTTTAAAAGCCACTCAATTGGGTGGCAATTAAGATAACTCCTACGCAGGGCTCTTGATTGGGCCTTTGACCCAACTATGATACTTCATGCATTGAGTATATATTAGATTTTATTAAACTTCAACAATATTTTTAACATACGAAAAAAACTTGTAGCAGATAATCATGTAAAAATAAAATCACCAAAAACAAGTAATTAAAACTAGGAAATGCAAAATTCAGATTTGAGCTGAAATATTTTTTTAATTTGCTCACAGTCGGTCTGATTTAATAATGGTATGAGATGTTGGACTATTGCCTCTAGGAGTAAAGCTGAAAAAATGTGACACATTTACATTTATTATTAGAAATGTTGTTTTTTTTAAACTGCAGCCTCATAGATAGTTTGTTCATTTTTGACTTGATGTTCAACGGGTGAATCTATTTATTAGTTTTTAATTCAAACTTGAGAGCAAATTATTTATATTTACAGAAGAGTTTTCCAAACAGCTGGAACTTTTTCTCAGAGCAAAAAATAATTATTTCAGATTTCCCGTGTTTTTCTTCTGGCTTCTATTTTAACAATTTATCTTACTCAACAATTTAGACCATATTTGTATGTGTGTATTTTTGTCTTTTAAAAAATATAAGCATTAACTGGCTTTTAATAGTATTCCTACCACGTCCCCCCCCCCCGCCAAATAAGAAAGGGCTTATATTAATTTTCATTACAAAATATAAACTAGAGATTATTTTTTGGGGATGTTGAATGTTTGTGTTGCCTGATGTGATTGTGAAGAACGCTTATTTCTTTCGTCTGTATGCTGCTCTCAACTTGGGCTTATTCTAAGAGGAAGGTTTATATTAAAATCCTCCTGAAAAATCACACTAGGTCTTTTTGGCAGGTTGGTCATATTTTCAGGGAAACATTATACTAGACTTGCAAAAATGGGGTCAGTCATTTGTAAAAGATAATATGTAATAAATAAAATCTCTTTCCAAGTTCTGAAAGGGCCACCTCCATCTAAGGGATAAAAAATGTTTTCTTTGCATGTATAATCTCCCTAAATCAGAAACTCTTAGTAGTATTATTCCTTCTCATTCTTTTCTTTTTTCTTAAAGAAAAAGAAAAGGGGGAAAAAACGAATCTGCACTTAAAGTCTGTCTCTTTTATCTGGCAAAAGAGTCTGTTTTTCACACTGACCAATGATCAATAACAGGCCTGTGGCATTAGATTATGGTCTTTGCTTTGCCTAAAGAATATTCCTATTGTTGCTTGACCATCCATGATTCCATTGCAAGAACTCTTGTAATGGAGATGAAAGCTCACAGACATTGGTTTGAAATGTTCTGGTGTGGACAACAACCAGCACCACAGTTGCCAACATTAGCTACATTGGCAGGAGAGATAAACACTAACAATCGATTTGCTCTGATAGGTTTCGGCAGGGATAAAATGTAAAGCTGGCTTTTGAGTCAGAAGTGGGTGGGTGTGCACTGGTAGAAGCCGAACATGCTTGTACATGCCTTTTTTTCTTTAGTGACAGGCCAAAGTTTTAGTAAGAACACAAATGGAAATAATGAAGACATGCAGACAGAAGAATATTCTTTTCATTTTTGTATTTAAAAAAAGAGAATCAAGAAAAAGGAAAGTCTTTGAGAAGAATAAGGATTGGATGCTTCTTTTGGGCGTTTGACTCTTCACTCTTATCTGGATTCTTTGAGTTAAGAAAATATCTATTGCTTTTTTTTTTTTCTTTGTTTTCAAACAGAACTAATATCCAATGGAATTATTGCATACTGATTCTCTTCTTTGTGTAATAATGGGGAGGGGGGGACTGAAGAGTTAGTCATTGCTGGGGCTGGTGGTGAATAAAAAAGGCAAAGTTTTTATGTTAGGAATAAAAAAAAAAAGTTTCCAAAAAGTTTTGCTTCTTAAAATCTCTTTCAGTTTTTTTCCCACAATCCTTTGAGGAGTTTTTGTTAAGATTATCAAATTGATTTCTTTTCAAAAAAATTTCTTTTCATTTGAAAAGAAATGAGCCTTGTTGGAACCTGAATCTTCTTTTTGGCAAAACTAAAATAAGATTTAGGGATTTTCTCTGCCTTTTTCTCAATTTGTTTGATTAATTTCTAACACATGACTGAAAATATTGAAATATCATGAAATGTCTCTCAGATGGATTGATTTTTATTATAAATGTATAACAAATTGTAGTCTTTTGTTTTTTCATTTGGATGCTTTCAGAAAACTTGAAATGATATATACTAATATTAACCACAGGAAATACCCACCAATTCCAATCCCTTATTTATTTGAACTGTTCTTCCTCCAAGACAATTTATGATCTCAACTCAATATTTCTATTTGTCTAATTTAATTTTCACCATGGGTAATAACATTGAAATATATATATATATATATATACACATATATAAGTGGATGATATCATGTGTTACTTTGATAGGATTCAACCAAAATTGAGAACTCAAACATACATATAAAGATTTGTATATATATTTCTACATATGCAGAGTATCATAAATAAATAAAAGGATATATTATTTTCTAAATGTATATATCCTTTTATATATATATATATATATATATATATTCAATGTTGGTGTTAGAGAGATTTAACTGAAGACCCATCATCAAGAGTAAGGTTAAGTGGCTACTTCCCACCTTGAAAATCAACACCTGTATATATATATATATATATATATATATATATATATATATATATATATATATATATATATATATATGGAGGTGCGTGGGCTAGTGGTTAGAGACGTGGAAAATGGACTCATCGATTTGAGTTCAATTCCTAGACGAAGCTATTGGCATTTCACATAGCGCTAATACCCTTGGGAAAAGGTATGAATCTATATATTCTCCCTCCAGATATGGGTTAAACAGTAGGGCAGACAGGGCCCTTCAGCCTTGGGTAGATAACCAGTCTAGGAGAGGGATAACTGAATTCTAAATTCCTGAGGTTGGTCATTGATTGGGTTTGTGGCAACCCTTGATGCACCAATTCTTTCCTATCGACTGTGCCAAAAAGTGTGGATGGTCCAACACAAGCCTTCACCACTATAAACAAATCGCTGTGTGGATGTTCATTGTATGAACACTCATATGTCAATCGACGGGAGAGTCCATAATATATATATTCAGAATTAAAGAGTGCCAATAACAGGGATTGAGTATGCATATATATATATAGTTTTGAATAGTATAGACAGTCAATGGTGCTTGGTGAATCTATTTCTTGCCTGACAGTCCCGAAATGTCATTGACTCTGTATCTATGGTATCCTAACTTACAATCATCAGACTAAGTGATTCCTTCCTAGTGAGTATCCCTTTATATACTGTTGTTTGGGGGTATGATGAGAAGGATGATCTAATTTGTAGGGGATTCTAGGAAAGGCAATCTAGTTTGTACAGTTTGGTTATTTGCTTGGCTAGATTGTGTTAATTTGATAACTGTTATATAGACTTGGTCTGATGATCCTATAGGCAAGAAACTGACAGTCCCCAAATGCCATTGACTCTGTATCTATGCTATCCTAACTTACAATGGAGTGCCTAGTGTAATGGATATGGTGAGATGACTTCAAATCCTGGAGGAGACTGTTTGCATTTCACATAGTGCTAATACCATTAGGAAAGATATTAATCCAACTATTCTCCCTCCAGGGAAGACTGGGCTCTTTAACCTTTGTTAGGCAACCAGTTTTGGAGAAGGAAAACTCTGAATTTAAACCTGTTAAGTACTGCTTAAGAGATTGACCTTGTGTCACATCCAACTCATGCAGAGGGATTGGTAAATATGTATATATACAGACATTGTGTCTTATATAGATGAATGGTGCTTTAAAATATTTGACTTTTCTGACTTGAAGTAATCAAAAAGCCATTTTCAACATGTCCTAATCTATAACTTAATTTAGAAAATTTTTCCCTGTTCAATTTTAACCAATAACATGTATGCTTAATAGTATAAGAATAAGATGTATGGTTCTTATTGTATGTTAGAAGGCTCAGAGTAAACTTCCAAACATAGGTGAATATATACATGAATAAATCCAAACAAAGAGGTACATATAACAAAAAATACAGACTTTATTATCTGAGCAAGTAGAGAATGACATACATAAAAGGATACAAAACAGATAGGAATAAAAGTCCTTTGGAAGTACAAAAGAGTTTATAAAGAACATGAGTCACTTACTGATAGTTGGGGTGCAACCCTCCCCACTTAATGGACAGAGAAATTCCCAGCTGCTGTTTAAATAAGCAGCTAGTAGTGTCACCTAGTGGGGAAAAACCCTAGCTGCAAGGGAAGATAACCCTGTTGGACACATGTCCATCCGAGCAGACAATTGCTACAATAGCTTTATAAAATTGGAGGAACCCTGACCTAAGCAGAAAAGTTTTTGGCCACTAAACATAAAATACTTTTTCTTTATTCTTCCATGTTGAACAACTAATCATTGAGTTAAAAGTAATTCTACTTGTATGAGTATGTGTTGTGTTGTACTGAATTTATTTGTGATGAGGCAGACCTGAAAGTTGATAGAAATTTGTTTTGCATAAAAAAGAGACATTCAATAAAATGGTGTGGACCATAAACAAAATGGCCACTCATAAAAAGAAGCAGCTTATCTAAAAGTGCAAACATTCTTTTATAAACTGTATCTGATAATTGCTCAATCAGATTGACAAACAAACATTAGAGAATTATCAAGTATGTTCTCTAACTTCTGCCTGAGCAATTTTATTATTATTATTATCATTGTCCTTATTATTGTTGTCCTGAGTTTTATGAGAATTGATATTCTTAAAAAAAAATCTTCCAAAAGTATTTGAGGATAAAATGTAAACGAGGTACTAATTTACACCCCCTCTCAGGATGTAATTTGCATCCCAACATTGAACTTGGATGGGGTTTGTGATTTATTGCAATGTCCTTCTTTGGTGTTGATGGCAGTCCCACCAATTGCATCATCTGAGGCATTGCAGGTTTTCATGTGCCACTGATGTCTAAAATTCACATATTCTTTGTAGAAGAACCTCAAGCAGTTGACACCCTAGATAAACTGCAACTCAAAATACACAGTGTTAAGTTATTGTCTGTGTCCTGTGGCTGTTACTTATTTTATCACATTTCATCACCTGTCCAAGCCCATTTTTACATGTAGAGGAAGATAAAATCACTCACTAGATCTTGCCTGTTCAGATTGTGTGTGTTTGTGTGTGTGTATATATATATATATATATATATATATACACACACTTGCCACTGTCAATAACAACAAAGACAAAGGATCCGTTGAACAGGAGCGATGTTCATTTGAAGAAAGGAATCTAACAATCGCGAAAATTTATGATAACAAATAATAAAAAATAAGTGAATCCAGTACTCCATAACATCAAGTTCCTTCGTTTATTTTTAAATGCTTCATAATAATGCCCAACTTCAATATAAAAAAGACATAAATAATTATATATATATATATATATATATATATATATATGATGTTGTTGGTTGATGTTGGGTCCATGTATGCTTTTTTATAAATGAATTTAGTTGTGTATAAATTTTATTCTTGTAAATGTTTTCTGTGATATCAGGAAGCATAGGACATATATAAAACAGATTTCTAATATATAACTATTGTTTGTCCTTGGTTCAATATATATATATATATATATATATATATATATATATATATAGAGAGAGAGAGAGAGAGAGAGAGAGAGAGAGAGAGAATGTTACTACATTTTACATAACTGTTTCCAAAAAAACCTTATACTATATTTGCGATGTTGGTGGCTGTTTGTCCAAAATGCAATTGAAAACAAAGCTGTGTATGAAGGTCAAACAAAATATTTCTCAGGTAGAATTTTAAAAGGAATTCAGTGGTAGTATTTATATTCATTTGGAGTCACTAGGGACCAAATTATCGGCTGTGGTATGAGAAGATAGAAAAAAATAAATAGACCAAGGGGAATAACTAATAAATTTCCATATCGAGTTTTCTATTGATCAAGACCAATTGCATTAATGATAACACTGTTGATATTGCATTCACTCTTTTCAATAAGTAGTATTATGGCAGTTAACATGTACACATTTCTATTTTCACAATAAGCCCATTGAGCGATAGGTACTGTCATCCAATGGTAAGCAATATGAGATTTAAGTGTATACTAAATTTGTATGTAAAATCTAGCTGGATACTATATAACCTGGGCATGGATGGGAACATACAGCTAATATTTATTTTCCTCACCTCCCACCTGGAAGGATTAATATTAGATCTTTTTAATGTGGGGAGCCATGCACAAACCAAAGTTCATGCAGTGACCAGTGCAAAAACAATGTGATCCCTTGGACATTCCCCTTTTGAAGCACTTCAGACACCAAGCAATAAAAGCAGCTCTGTCCATTTTAGGCAAGGGGGCAGGTGTTTCCTGGGTGGATGACTCCACTAGGGCTATGGAATTTATTTTACATCCTAAACACAGTAAGAAAGGGTAACATACAGCTATTATGTATTATATATTAAAATAGTGGATATATATATTTACCAACCCCTCCGCACAAGCAGGATGCGACACAAGGTCAATTTCTTAAGCGGAGTTTAGCAGGTTTGAATTCAGAGTTTTCCTTCTCCTAGACCGGTTGCCTAACCAAGGTTAAAGAGCCCAGTCTGTACCATTACTATTTACCCATAGCTGGAGGGAGAGTAGGATTCATACCTTTCCCAAGGGTATTAGCGCTAAGTGAAATAATTGCCACATCCAGGAATTGAATTCGGGTCAACGAGTCCATTTCCCATGACTTTAACCATTACACCACACACTTCCTACAAAATAGTGGATATACCACAGTATGAGAATTTAATCATTACAAAGTTTGATATGTTTACTTAAGAGCTATTACAATTATTTCAATATATAAAAAGTATAATAATCTTGATTTAATCCTCTTTCACTTTTTTTCTTTATTTCCTTCTTCTCATCATTTCATTATGATTGATTGAAACAGATTAGTGTTATCGTTTCCGCATGCTTACCACATCTCTCTATCTTTCCTCAAATTTTTCTTTCTTATCATATTTTTTCTGTGTAGCCTGTCCTTTTTCTTCCCTTTCTTTCTAATAAAAACAGAATTGTCCATTATTTAGCTGGGGTGATGACACTCATAAAAATAAATCAGCAGATAAGCAACACCAGATAATCAGGATTTACATTTTTGCATTTCATCTTGGACGATTTGGACAGTCTCATTTTTAATCAGAGGCTATTGCAAGAGGATAATGGCCGTACAATTAAGGAACATGAGTATTATTATATATTAAGATAGGATTTCAAACTTATAGAAATTTCTTGGAAAGCTTGTTTGTTTCATATTGTAGCAAGATTGCATTTAGCGAGAACTACTATATTAGAAAAGGAGGAAGAAAGAAATAAGTGAGAGAGTAATGAATACAAAACAGTTGGACCGGTGCGTGACCTCCCGAATGGAGAATTGAGTGTCAACCGGAAGTTTCGGGTGTTGACCGGAAGTCACGTGGTGATGTGGAACAACGAAGAAAGGGACCAGCCTCTTTTTTGCTTTCGAACGCCTAGGGGAACGGACGGGCCTTTGGTGCCTAGTATGGGGTCACAGTAATCAAGTAGTGTTCTCTCTCTCTTTCTCTCTACCTTTCCTCCTCTCCAATACAGCACACGAGACTAGCACGATAATAAAGGCTAGCAGTTGTGACTACATATTTCTCACGTTGTAATTTTTATCAAAAAGATGACCACCATGTGCAGAAGACATTTTTAGTACGGTGAATATATCAGCTTTGGGTACTGTGAATGTATATGACAACGTTACATATATACGTTTGGGTACTGTGACCAGATATACAACAATGTTACAGATATCGTTTTAGTGCCCGGAAAAAAGGCACAACACTACAATATGACAATCTGACTCTAAACCAGCAATGATGATTATCAATTTTTATGTGAGAAATCTCATTGATTTTCTTCTGATAATCTGTGTGTGTGTGTGTGTGTGTGTGTGTGTGTGATTAATAAGAAATTAGAAGCAGAGCATGCATCGACACAACTGAGACCATCTTATCACAACACCAACTGTGATTATTGGGTCATACCATCCACATGCGTGCAGACAGACTTCTCTGTAAAATACTTTATGGTGAACTCGCAAATGGGACAGGAAGGACAGGAATCCCCCCCCCAAATCTGTTCAAAGATCATATTAAGACAACGCTGAAGAAATGCATCATCACATCTTCAAACCTGGAAGATCTGGCCTCTAATAGACAGGTTGGTGACATGCGTGTCGCACAGGAGCTGAGCAGCTCAATATCGAGATTATCAGGGCTGCAGAGCAGTGACATCTTCATCATCATGAATCACCAAATGCAGATGGGACTTTCCCTTGCAATGTGTGTGACTGCATCTGCAAGTCCAGAATTGGACTAACCCTGCCACCAAAGAGTCCACAACTGATGAAAACATGGAGTGACATCATCGCCGTGTGCGACGGACTTCTAAAAGGAAAAAGAAAGGATTATTAATGTTAAGTTTGTTTCATGACATTGGTCAAATTCTAGTTTTGGAGCTCTGGTGAATGTGGAGTATCCCTTCATCCCCTATGTGCACTCTGACTCAGAATGGTAATACCATCTATGGGTTAAATAGAAAAAATGAGTTTGCAAATATGTGTTAAAAAAACTGAGTATCCATCAAGAATGAATAAAACAAAATGTCTTTCACATAAAATAACCCAACAAGGGTTGATATGCTGTAAAAACCAACCCACCCACCAACCCATCAGTTTGTTCCATTAAAGAATCATTTTTTTCATTCTCATTCAATGGCGATTTGCCAAGATTTTCTTCTATTGATGGAACGTGCCATCTTTTGTCAGTCAGAATATTTAACAGACTTGCTTTTGCCTCCGTGTCTTGATAATTTTGCATTAACAGGGATTCTTGTAGAAAATAAGAATCTCTGAATAACAATGCAGTTTTTGGAAATAACAAAGAAATTTGTTAAAGGAATTTATTGTTGCAAAATTTGGATAGGCAATTTTATTTTGCTAGAAGATCTTTTCTCTGTGAGATTTTGGAAGAATTCAAATTGTTGGGAAATATTTCCATATTCTTAATTTCTGCTTTTTATGAGTTCTAAACAAAAGTTTGAAATTGTTTTATTGGTTTTTATTTATTTTTCATTTTGGATCTGAATTAAGACATTATTTATTCAAAAAGTGTGAGCCGTGAAATCTAGATTTTGAAAAAAAAATGTTAATTCTGTACGACCACCTACTTCCCATCTTATAAACCTTCCAAGTAAAATGAACAAGACATGCTGCACACTGATGAAGAAGCAGGGACAAACTCCTAAACAACATTTTCCTATGGACTCTTACAAATGGACACACCAGTGTTAGTTGACCAGCATAAACTTATATATATCCCCTCTAGGCCATAACCCACAAACTAACAAACAGGTTTGATTTTGATTTTATGGTCATCTAACCACTCCCCTTTTATTACTCCCATTTGCTACTTTCTCTACTCAAATCTCTCTCCAAGAAAGGTTACCCCCTTCCCTATCAGGTATCTCTCACCTCTCTTCCCATCTGATTTCCTCCTCATCTTCCCCAAAGATGACCCCTATAACCAATCAAATTTTTCTCTCACCACATAACTTACCCACCTACCTACTTCCCCCTTCTATAAAACACTTGTATAATCCTGATAATTCAATAAAAGCTGATGAAGCCGAGTTCAATATTCCAGCAAAATATACTACACATTTTGTTCTGAGTTTTGTTTCTTTCATTCCTTATATTTTACCTCATATATCCCCTCTCAGCAGAGACTGAATGCTGTGTAGATGACCTACCAAGAATAATGGATGATAGGGATGTGCCAAGGGAATCTTGATGATGCATGCATATCTTTCTGTCATGAGCTGGATGTGACACAAGGTCATATTTTAAACAGAGTAGTTTTCCTTTTCTAAGTCTAGTTACCCTACTGAGGCTAAAGAACCGAGTCTACCATTCTATGTACCAATAGCTGGAAG
Source organism: Doryteuthis pealeii (assembly GCA_023376005.1). Taxonomy (NCBI): domain Eukaryota; kingdom Metazoa; phylum Mollusca; class Cephalopoda; order Myopsida; family Loliginidae; genus Doryteuthis; species Doryteuthis pealeii. Next base: position 1,289,393 of record CM042150.1, read on the forward strand.
TAGGGAGAGAAAATATGGGTTCATGCCTTCCCCAAGGGCAAGCAACCTTGTCTAGAATCTGATTCCATTTCCCATGATGATAAACATTATGCTAAGTACTCCTCTTGTTAGTTTATTGGTACACCCAAAATAAACAGCATGAAAGACACTACTATTATAATTATGGGTGACACTAAAATCAAAATAGTTGTAGGACTCTTTCATAATTATTCTTAAAGAAGCACACAAATATCTTCAATAATCAGTGTAATAATCTACCATATAAGACACCACATATTACATTTCATCTTAGAGTTCGTGGGGTGGCCTATTGTCAGTATCAGCCAAACAGTGAGGGAGTCTATCCCCCTTTTGCTAGCACTAGACCAGGGAAATTATTTTTGTGTCTGAGTTGATGCACTACACCTACCATCGGTTCTCCACTTTACCGCACACATCAGTCTGTGCTACTCATGCATTGAGTTGGCAATTCCTAGGCAGGTGCTCTACCAACTGAGCTAAACTGGCCTTTTAAAGTTGGGCTACTTACAAATATTGGGACCCAACAAAGGCATCTGCTGGGTAGACATTAGCTGATCAGTCTTGCATTGTATTTCATTCAAATACAAATTGCTGAGGCTAGAAGTCCTGATTTAACAAACTGCAACTTTTTCTTTGGGGTTGGTTGAAGGAGAAAGTCTACTCGGTGAAATCAATGACTTTGGAAGAACTTGAAGGTCACATATAAGAAGTTAGTCACCATTTGCTGTTTACTGTCTACACTATTCAAACTTTATATATTTTATCTGCAAGAGTATCTATAAGGAAAGGTTTAAGAAATTGTTACTGAAACTATGGTTTTATAGATTTCTCTCTTTTATGATTTTTCTCAAAAAGGGAGATAACTGAGAAGTGTCAGCAGATTATGTTGTCCATTAGTGATGGTGAATGCCACAGAAAACTGTAGGTCTTCTTGTAACTCTTTTCTGGCACTTCTGTCTTGATCTGACCAACACACAGTTCACCAAAGAACAAAACTTTTGGTAGTTTTCCATCTTTGACATGTGACCTGTCCAACATGATTGAAATATAATCTCCATGATTGTGACTTTCAAAATCTCAAAGACTTCAGCAAAAATTACTTCTGCACACACCAAGAAAAGACATGCAGACAGCACTGATGGAGGTGTTCAAGTAAGACATAGGTGATTTCTATCACTCTCTCCCATTTCTGATTGTATAATCATGGCATTTCAGTGTGTTGCCCCACCTCAAATGCAAAAAAAAAAATTCCCTGGTTTAGCACTAATGAAAAGGAGATAGACTCCTTCATTGTCCGGCTGATACTAAAAATAGGCCACTCTACCAACTTGTATATATATATTTACCAACCCCTCAGCATGAGTAGGATGTGACACAGTCAATTTCTTCAGCAGAATTTAACAGGTTTGAATTCAGAGTTTTTCGTTTTCCTAGACTGGTTGCATACCAAAATTAGAGGGCCAAGTTTGCTCTACTATTTACACATAGCTGAAAAGAGAATAGTTGAATGCATAACTTTCTCAAATTACAACTTTTTAACTGATAAACTAAAGAAAGAGCAACTTTTTTGTTAACTATTAAAGATTTCCATTTATCTTAGCTTATAGGTGGATTCCCTTTGGCTAAATAATAAATCATAGATTCATTTTTGAAAATCAGCTTTGGTAGTAAAAGATCAGTTTTCTAGAAATTCATCCACTTTATTTATATTGGGGGAAGTCTCTATGGAATCGAGGCTAATGGGCTGGACTGGGCTGTAGTAAACAAGTTCAAACCCCAGTTGTGTTATTATGTTCACTTTTGGATTAATACCTTTGGGAAAGGTATGAACCTTCTCGTCCACCAGCTGTGGATTAGATAAATAATACCACTATTGTTCTTCTATAAGAGTGGTTTTGGCATTAAATTACCCATGAAGATTGATATGCCATTAAACAAAGAAACTGAACTAAACCAAAGTTTTTGAGGCAAAAGATTGAAAAGTTTCAAAGATGAATAGTTATATATGAGTAACTGAATGTATAGAATTGTTTGTTTAATTTATATGATTTTAAAATTACACTGACTGTATATTTTTATATGAAGATGAATTGAAATTTACTATTTCCTACATTCTTTTTCTTTTTTCTTTTGACTTTCTATTAAATTCTGGAAATATTCTAAGTATATTTGTTTGTTTGTCAGACAGATGAATTGAAATTTACTATTTCTACATTCTTTTTCTTTTTCTTTCTATTTTCTGGAAATATTCTAAGTATATTTGTTTGTTTGTCAGACAGATGAATTGAAATTTACTATTTCTTATTCTTTTTCTTTTTCTTTCTATTAAGTTCTGGAAATATTCTAAGTATATTTGTTGTTTGTCAGACAGATGAATTGAAATTTACTATTTCTTACATTCTTTTTCTTTTTCTTTTCTATTAAGTTCTGGAAATATTCTAAGTATATTTGTTTGTTTGTCAGACAGATGAATTGAAATTTACTATTTCTTACATTCTTTTTCTTTTTTCTTTCTATTAAATTCTGGAAATATTCTAAGTATATTTGTTTGTTTGTCGTATTACAAACCAAAATTCAGAATCAAAACAAATTTTAATGACCTTAATTTTGTAGAACTGTAACTAATAATTATCTGATTCTTGGCTTTTATTGCAGAGGACATATTATCACCATTTGGGGTTAAATAATACCTTCTACAAGGATAGCTTAATAAATTTGGAGTGAAGAATTCAAATCATTTTCTTGTTCTTTATTAAACCAAATAAGCATTTAACATATTCAACTAGAAAATCTCATCCAAAGTTAACATTGCTAAAAGTTGAAACAGTGTAAATACGAAGAGTCAAACGAGACAAACAAGACAAATAAGATTGTTAAATAACCATTATGCGATTTTCACTTGGCACTTATATATTGCATGATTGAAGAAATTTAAAATACCACATGTGTAGGAGCACTGTCTGGCTCTGTTTTGTCCAGTGGATAAAGACATACAACATTGCTTCATTTGTAATAATGTATAGTGGTTCATCAACATTTAGTCTGCTTAAAAGGTATGGGTACTTAGGAAAAGGTCAAAATTCTTATGACCACTTCTCACTTGATTTCATTTTGGCATTTTTTTCCCCGTCTAAATCTTTTAAAGTTGAGAAAGTCAGAAATAGATGACTTCTATTCAAAAAGAAACTTGTTTTGGGATATGACAATAAACTGTATCTGGTAGTAAAACTCTAAAGAGTACTTTATTGTTGCCATTACTCTCAGCTCCACTCTGACACAGTGTGATAATATCTGTTAGGGCTCCATATATATATATATATATATATATATATATATATATTTACCAACCCCTCCCCATGAGTAGGGTGTGACACAAGGTCAATTTATCAAGCAGAGCTTAAAAGGTTTGAATTCAGAGTTTTCCTTCCCCTAGACTGGTGGCCTAGCCAAGGTTAAAGAGCTCAGTCTGTCCTACTATTTAACCAAAGATGGAGGGAGAGTAGTTGTATGCATATACCCTTTCCAGGATTTGAACTCAGGTCACCGAGTCCCTTTCCTATGACTCTAACCCTTATATGGACGTGTATGGTGCAATGGTTAAATAGATCTGTTAGAAAATTAATCATATTCAATATGAATACTTGATGTCATATAACTATGCAAATTATTTCTATTAAGAATTGTTACTTGATGCTATATATTTTTTTTACTAAGAATTAGTATTAATTACCTAAAAGCATATGATTGCTTGCAAATTATTTGTATTAGATAGGAATACTTGAAACCACAAAACTTTGTGCAAACAAACAATTATTATTGAGTAGAAATAGTCACTGTAAATCTTATAGTAAATAAGTCTGTCGAGTGGCCTATTATCAGTAACAGCTTGACAGTGAAAGAGTCTATGCCCTTTTCACTAGTGCTATATCAGGGAGATTGTTTTTGCATCTAACGTGGAGCACCACACCTACCATAAACTCTCCACTTTACCACACAGATCCAAACTGTGCTACTTATATGCAGAGTTGGCAAGGGCCAGTATGAAAACCAATATTGAAACTCCCCATGATAAATCTCTATAGAACTTCAACTTGAGCCCATGATCCACAAGTAGAAAGAGAAAATCCTTTCTTCTTTCTTTTCCCTAGGATAAATTGGAATGTATCAAATTTAACTTAGTTCAGTGAAAAATTATAATTGTGGGGCATCTTTTGCTGATTTGAACTCACAACAGCTGTGATGTGAGTAGTATCATCTGAACAGCAAGGGAGTCTATCCTCTTTTTGTTAGCATTAGACAAGGGAGATTGCTTTTGCTGAAGTGGAGCATGACACCTACCATTAGTTCCCAGATGAATCACTGCACAGATCAGATTACCAAAGTTGTGCTATTCATGCACTGGGTTGGCAAGGACCAGTATAGAAACTGGAATCTTGCGATTCCTAGGCAGATGATCTACTAACTGAACCAAACCATTCCTTAAAATGTATTTCATAAAAAAAAAGAATTGATCATAACACTGACCAGGTTCAGTTGGTAAGTACTATAATTTTGATAACAATATTGAAAGACCCGAAACTTCCAAGTGACCCATGCATACTACATCACTAATGACACCCACTAGCACTCCAAATGTAGGAGCATATATTTAAAGTAGTTGGTTCAGTTGGTAAGTACTATAATTTGATAACAATGTTGTTAAATTAATAACAAGCATAATGCCTGTCAAATATGACAACCTTATTGAGTGGCCTATTGTTGGTATCACTGAGGAAGTCTATCCCCATTTCATTAGCACTAGATGAGAGAGATGAATTTTTCTGGGATGGAGTGCCACAGCTACCTTCAGCTCCTCAACTTTACTGCACAGATCAGTTGACTCAATCAGTGCTACTCCTACCTTGCGATTTCTAGGCATGTGTCCTACTGACTGAGCAAAACCAGCTCCTTGACATAAATTTATACTTTTGTCAAGAATTCCTGCATCCTTATGCTAGGATTCCATCCCTCTGTAGAGATCAGTGTAGTATCTGCACACTCTACCTAACTTAGTGTTTTCATACACAAACTAAGTCACTCTATTGATTACTGTATACAATAGTAACATTGGAGGAAGAAGTAAATGTATTATTAATTGTAGTTTTGTTGTTTATTCCAATTCCCTTGTTGAACATTTTGTTTATACATTCATCTAATAATAGATACGTGCAAGGGGGTAGGAATGGAGACAGTCGACTCGATGCTTCCAACAGCCGTGTAAATCAATACATATTTGAGAAACCGGGAGGGGAGAAAAAAAAAAGAATTCAGATTGAAGAAAATGTTATGTTAATGTGCAGTTTTACATTTTACTTTTTTCTATTGCTTGAAGCACAATTTTGGAAAGACCATATATATATATATATATATATATATGGGAGTGTGGAAATGCATATATATGTGTATTTATGTGTGTGTATATATATATATATATATATATATATATATATATATATATATACTGCACACTACCTCCACCCCTCTGCACTCATCACCACCACAGAAAAAAAAAGTTTCAGAAAACTTACATGTGCTTATTGCTTGATGTATTGGTGAGTGTATATGTAAAACAAAAAAATCTATGAATGTGTGCATGTATGTGTATATGTGTGAATGCATACACATACAGTGTAGATACATTTTATATACATAGTTTATATCTTCATGTACATAAGTAGAAATAGGCATAATAGATCTGTAGTGTAATGATGGAAAAAAAGCATTTTATGAAAGGAATATTTTCAACATAATCTTCTCCATGCACTTTTTCATTAATCAAACAGATCAAACCATATAGAATGAAAATTCTCCCTTCAGCTATGGGTAAATAGTAGGGCAGATAAGATTCTTTAACCTTGGCTGAGTAACCAGTACAGGAGAAAGAAAAACTCTGAATTCAGACCTGTTACACTCTTCTTAAGAAATTGACCTTGTGTTATATCCTGCTCATGTTGATCGGTTGGTAAATATGTATATTAATATATGTATGTAATGCCAGGTAGTCACTTCTAGTATATATATATATATAAGCTATATATAAGGAGTGGCATAAACACATGGTGATTTTGTGACTGTCAGTTTCTTGTCTATCAGTCACCAAATGTCATTGACTCTATCACTGATATAGAGTATTCTTTATTTATGAATATAGCACACTACATTATATATGTATATATATATATATATATATATATATATATATGTATATATATATATATATATATATATACACTATACTACACTAATTCTATTAGTAAACCCTTGCAGTAAGGAAAAACCCAGGTAAATAATTTGCCAGTAAAAATATACTGCAAAGAGAGTTGCACTAACTGAAAATAATCAATTAACACAATATCACTTCGTCAAGTAATATTAATATATATATATATATATATATATATATATATATATATATATATATATATATGTTTTGTACAGTTGAATCAGTATATGTAGTAGAAGTTGATATTTGTTGGTTCCACCTGAGTCTTTTCAGCTTTTTCTTTTCATATCAAATAAATAAATCAGTTTTAGATTACCCCAATCTTTCATTTTTGAGAACAAAGAAGATTTTTGTCTTTAGTTTTTTTTTTAAAGTAAAATAAGAAATGTAAGTGTAAATTTCTATTTTCCAAGAGATCCAACATGAAAGAAAGCAAAGAAGAGGCAACATCTGCATTGCTGAGGATGCAAAAAGACATCTTTCACTTCCAACCCTGTATTGGTAAAAAAAAGTGTGATTTTATGTCATGTGACCAAAACAGACATGTAATGTGGGAGAGCTCTTCCTTCAATGCAAAAAGGGAGACAATTCTATTTTGTTTCCCAACATCTTTAAATATTTTCACTATAAAATTTCCACCTTTTATTTCAGTTAGTCTTATTGATGGATAAAGATGTTAATGTTCTGAAATGATAGTTTTTAGACTGGATAAGATTACTTAAACTATAAAAGCCGTAATAAAATGCAGGTACTATATATATATATTATATCCATTTATAGTAATGCAAGGGAGGAGAGAGAAAAAAGATGAAGAGAGAAGGATGCCCAGACATGGACAATGCTATATCACCGGCCGTTTTAGTGAAGTGGTAGGAAAAATTATAACAAGTGACCAAAAAAGGAAAAGTGCATTCATGATGTAAATACAAGCGATTCTGGAATTGAAATGCCTCTTTGGCAAAAAGGTTCTCTTTTTTTCCGAGGTCATTGAGGTCATATGAAAAGACAGTGACAATAGGAAGAGAAATCTGGCACTTAGAGCAAAGACTGAATTGTCATTCTTGTTTGCTGAAAAGGAAGGTCATTCTCAAATCGTGGCTTGTAACAGTTTTTATTAGTGGTGTTGTAATTTGTTGGGTAACTGAAAATTCTTCTATCCAGAGAGAGAGTCATAATGGGGGTCAATATGTAGCGCACAAGAGTGTGGATATAACTGTAGAAGAGTCTCTTATACTGCACACATTTAAGTGTGTGTGTGTGTGGGGGGGGGTGCTGTGATTTAGGAGGGGGTCTTTACACAGCATTTTCTTTATTGGGTAAGATGCTTATGAAGTAGCTCTACAGCCCGTTTAAAGGTCAGAAGTGTTGAATAGACTTTTATCTGTGAATAAGCTACAAGGTTGAGAATGGTGGTGTGAGCTGGTTTCACAGTTGGTTAGGTTGAGAGTCAGCTACATATGTTTTTGGTCAATTGATGATTCTATATTGAAGGAGACATCATATTGTGTGACTTGGCCGGTGTCATGTAGATGTGTACCATCCTATTTTTCTTACCTTGACCTGAATTAAAACAAGTTTTTAAATCAAAACAAACACATGACACCAACTGACTGCTTAGTCTAACAGACGTGGTGGTGGGCAGGTCATATAACCACTTTTGGCTAATTTAAAGGCACCACAAGCAGTGCCCACAAAGCATATAAATACTCCAATATTTTCTCTTTTTTTTCTCAGCAGACCAGGCCAGTATCAACTAGACATTCAGTTACACAATATGATGAGTGTAACATGTGAATAACAGCATGTTTATCTCACACCGTCTTAACCAGAACATAATCTTCTTTAGTCTGTATTCTTTTAAAAAAACATCTTTGATCCTAAACCAGGTGCTTTATATTTAAGTTGCTAGTTGTTACAATAACATAGAAACCTACAGACTGTACACTGGTTACTTTCACCTGGACTCAATTTTCAGTACATGTATGTAAATAAATGGATGTTGTATCACTGTAAGTACGCACATGGCATTGAGTGATTTATAGCTAACATGAGTTAGAATGATATCACCATGAATATTGTTTAAATGAAACCTTATCTATAGATGCTGGATTATTATCTCCATCTGTAGATAATAGCTTTTGTTATTTTACTGATGAGAAGACAGGATACATGTAGGTTGACATTTATTTACTAGTATGTACAGGAAGTGAGTCCTAGCGGGAATAACTGGTGTACAATGTGCAGGTTCCTATTTTATTGTAACACTGGTGTTAGGTATCTGAAATGTGTCCCACAGGAAAACTATCAACAATTTGTTTTCTCATTCCATGTCAATGATTCTTGCATGAATTTGGTGGATTTGTCTTTTGTATTGATTAATCTTTTACTTTTAGAAGTCAACTTTTCACACCTTTTCATATGTCTTCACCAGACATACAAATTTTGTTTGTTGTTTGTACGTTTTTATGTACTAGCAGAACCTGTTGATATACCACAGTATGATAATTTAATTATTACAACATTTGATATTTCTTAAGAGCTATTGCCAAATAGTTCAATATGTAAAAGTATAATAATCTTGACTAGCAGGACTTGCTGATATACTACAGTATGATAATTTAATTATTACAACATTTGATATTTTAACTTAAGAGCTATTGCCAAATAGTTCAATATGTAAAAAGTATAATAATCTGACTAGCAGGACTTGCTGATATACTACAGTATGATAATTTAATTATTACAACATTTGATATTTTAACTTAAGAGCTATAGCTAAATAGTTCAATATGTAAAAAGTATAATCTTGATATAACTCTCTCACTATTTTTCTTTCTTTCCTTTTTTTCATCATGTTTGATTGAAACAAATTTATCACTTCTGTGTGCTTGTCGTTTCTATCATCCCCCCACTCTTTCTTATTATATTTTTACTGTGTAGCATGTCCTTTTTTCCCTTTATTTCTTTATCATAAAAATGAAATGGTCTATTATTTAGCTGAGGTGACAACACTCATAAGAAATAAGAATTTTGGCAGATAAGCAATGCCAGATAATGAAGATTTACATTTTTGCATTTCATCTTGAGCAATTTAAACAGTCTGATTTTTAACCAGTGTGTGTTGCAAGATAACAGTTTTACATTTTTGAAACATGAATATTAATATATAGATACTTTTCTCTCTTTAAAAAATCTGTGTGCACTTTTTTTCCTTAGAATTTGAATTGTACAATTTTATCAACAAAAAAAACTTTGCTGTAGTTGAACATCACATATGTTTTAAGATATTCCGTTGTTGAAAAACTCTTCTATGAAATGAATGACTTTAGTGAGTTACAAATTCAGTTAAATTTCACAAAATCTTATAACCAGACATCCTCATCTAAAAGATGGAATCCATTTCGGATTTTTCAATAACATATAAACAGCTGCATCAGCTGTTTATATTATTTTACCCTGAAAACAACAGAACATTCAATTTCTTTGTAATTTTTAATTCACTTCCTGAGAACGTTTTAGATTTTCAATGAAAGTTTCTCTAAAATAGATTATTTTTATCACAAGGCTATGAACTTATTGATTGTGTGTGTGTGTGTGTGAGGATTTCCCCTTCTCACACAAAAGTAAAGAATGTTAAGTATGTGAAGTATCAATAATTAGAATTATTTCTAAGTGATCAATTAAAATTAAAATTCACTAAAATAAACAAATTAAGAAATAGTGCTCTTTAAACAAAATATAAAATTCTATTCAGTGATGTATAAATAAAATTTATTTTTTAGAATTAAATCTCTATATAATGGAGATTTAGTGTATGTCCATAACCAAAACTATGTCACTGCTTATGTCACAATATATACTTCTTCTCAAAGACCATGTCTCACTTTTATTTCGGATTTTCTGGAATACCAAGGAGAGTTCATCCACTTCCTCCAATTTCCTAGGGACCAATAGGCTGCCTTCACTATGAGTACGTTCCATTTTTGCCTGAAGTGTTGAAAAGAAAACAAAAAAAATGCCAAGTAGGTTACAAACAGATTCGACTCTGTGAAAGTGTTAGTAAGCATGAGGTAGTATATAGCTGTGTTATTATTAGGCGATGGGAGCCAACATCTCTTCTTTGGTCCTGGGTGGGGGGGAAAGTGGAGGGGTGAAAGTGACATGAAAAATGATAATGAAGGAGGTTGGGGGGGGGTAAAACCAAAAATCAAACACAGAGGTTAAAACAAACAAAAACAAGTAAAAAAACAAATATAGGAATTGCCGAAGTTTATCCATGAGTAGTTAATTTGTCAAAATCATTAATACATTGAATAAAAAACAACTCTGCATTATATATACTCAAAAATTAAGTAAAACATAATAAAAATCTCAGTGGAATAGAGTGAATGCTTTCTAAGTAAGAAATTTAAAAAGATGTTTTATTTTATTTCCCCCTCCTTAGGGTGCGTTTTTTTATTTTTAATTGTAATTTAGTGAAAATATCTAAATGCATCTTTTCATGTCATTTTATTTTGGGGGCACAAGTAGTTATCTCTCCTTTTCCATATTGAGAATAAAAAGTGAATTAATGAATATATACACACACATATATATTATATATATAATATATATATACACACACGCATAAACAATATATATATATATATATATATACACACACGCATAAACAATATATATATATATATATATATATATACACACACGCATAAACAATATATATATATATATATATATATATATACCCATAATATATATATATATATATATATATATATATATACACACACGCATAAACAATATATATATATATATATATATATACACACACGCATAAACAATATATATATATATATATATATACACACACGCATAAACAATATATATATATATATATATACACACAAGGATGCAAAACAAGTTTAATTCTTAAATGGAGTTTAACAGGGTTGACTTCAGTTTTCCTTCTTTTTGACTGGTGGCTTAACCAAAATTTACCCATAGTTGGCAGCATATCTTTCTCAAAGCTCTTAGTGCTATGTGTAATGCAAACAGCCTTGTCCAGTAATAAATATATGCAGGAAATAATTAAAAGAATAAAAAAAAAAAGTTTGAGGAGTTAACACCCCTTGTGATGATGGGATACAAAATGAATTTTTCTTATTGTTAATAAACTATATATGACAGCTGATGGCATCAGCAACAAAATTATTAAAGTAGACATTAAAATATGCAGATAACTTAATGGTTAAGGATGTCAAGAAGAAAACTGGCAAATCAAGTTTAAAATTTCCTTAGGGAAGGCATGAATTCACTCTCCCTTAAGCTATAAGTAAATAACAATGCAATTAGAACCTTATTAAAAAAAGCAGTCTATCTTGGGCAGAGATAATAGGGTAGAATCAAATTAAAAATATTTAGAAATGGCTGAAGAAGAAGAATATCCAAAATAATAATTGGCAAACTTGTTATAATAATTTAGACTATGCCTCTAAAATATAAGTATAAAAGTATAAGTGAATTCAAACATTCATTTAGGACTAATATCATTGGGAAAGGAAACCCTCTCATCCCCTCCAGCTATGGGTTAAATAGTACCACAACTGTTCTTCTATAAGGATGGCTTTAGCATTAAATAACCCTTAAAGGTTGATATGCTATTAAACCAAAAACAAACCAGATTGGTTTTTATGTGTATTACCTCCCTGGCATTTTTTGTAATGGCTATGGATGAGTTTCGATTTGTGCATACCTCCCCACAGTAAAATGACTTCATATCAATCTGGACTTGGTGGGAAGTTGGGAAAATACATACCTTGCAGTCAACTGAGAATGAGAGAGAGAGAAAGAGAGAACTGTTGCATTTAACCGTTATCTTTCATGTAAATTATAATGATCAGGGTGAGTTTGATAGAAAACTTCACTTTATCATTATTGTCATTTATTTAATTGTTACATACTCATTTTAGATAGACATATATTTATCTTGTATAGGCCTTTTTCTATTTCTTAGGCCAGTTCTTGGGGATCTGTTCTATATTGTCTCTTCCATTACTCTTGATCAGTTGTCTCTTCTTGGTAGCTGGAATCTTCTTATTGTCTTGGGATTTCTTTTTGATGTCAGTGTATCTTGAAGGAACTGACACATCGCGATTTCATTTAAAATTTTAATTATTGGTAAATCAGATTCATTCCGAAACAAGAATTTTCTCTGGCATTGCCGAGGTCTTTTATTAGAAATGTCCTTTCAAATGCATTATCATTCTAAATGGAAACTGTTATCATTTCATGCAAACTTTCTTGTTAAGCCATATCATCACTTTGTTTCCTTCATTAACTATTTCTCTTCCCACACAAATTCAATTCCGATTAATTTGCATAAACAATACACCCACCCTCCACCCACCCTGCACCACTTTTAGTGACTTTGCTTACTACTATCTAACTAATATACTGATTGCATACAAGCACTTACATTTACGAATGCACTAATATCTCAGTACAATTGTACCAGTATATTTCATTTGTCTATTGTCTATAAAAATATTTTGTTTATTGATATCTAAGTAACATTTTGCTGTGGTTTGTGTTCTTCACTCATTTTCAATGCATAATTTTTTCCCACTTTTATTCTGTGATTGAGGAGGATTACCTTAAAGTCAATAAAGCAAGATGATACTTTTCCTAAAACAATGACGTAAACAAATCTAAAGAAACATTACATTTGGTTTATCATATTATTTCTTATTTGCTATTTCATACTTTGTAGAAAGGAAAATATTCCTGGGAACAATCCCATTCCACCCAACAGTCTCAACGTGTGCTCAAGTTACCCCATGGAAAATATTGATTTGAATTAATGTATTCTTAGACATCAAATATACATAAAGTTGCATGTACCTACCATGATATTACGACGTCTAATGTATTGAGAAATGATTGCGAAGAGAGAATGGCTGACTTAAGTAAGGTTTGTACATTATGATTAACATTGAAAACTGCATTCTTGCAGGCAAGGTTAGTTGAATGCTTTTAAATGCCTCTTAGAATTATCATTAAACTTAGTTGTTTTCATAGATATAATGTGGAAATGCTTTAATGGGAGTGGACAATGGTCTTGTTGGTCTTGTTAATTGACCGATGGAAACTAAGGAATAATCTAAATGGAATTGGCTACTCTTACAACACCTGCAACTTTGAAGGAACGATTAGCATATTTGATAGTGAAATGAATGCATGGGCAAGCACACACACACAGTCTCTCTCTCTCTCTTCTCTCTCTCTCTCTCTTTCTTTCTCTCTCTCTCTCTCTCTCTCTCTCTCTCTTGCTCTTTTGCTCTCTCTCTTGCTCTCTCTCTCTCTCTCTCTCTCCCTCTCTCTCTCTCTCCTCTCTCTTCTCTCCTCTCTCTCTTTCTCTCTCTCTCTCTCTTCTTCTCTCTCTCTCTCTCTCTCTCTCTCTTCTCTCTCTCTTCTCTCTCTCTCTCTCTCTCTCTCTCTCTCTCTCTCTCTCTCTCTCTCTCTCTCATATTCAGGAAATGATGGCACAATAAATACTTGCAGAATGATTTGTTTAGCCAACCTTTTTTTCTAAGTGCATTCTACACTTGTAAAGGAAAAACTGAAGCAAGCACTTCTCATCATCTTTTGTGAAATTAATTTTATTTCATTAAATAGAGGTAAAATGTGTGACAATAATTTAACCCTCTACCTACCACTGCCATCCACAATAGCATGATGAAATGGTTGATATGTTGGGAATTTGCAAACTTAATTCCACATAAAAAGACACATACCTTTTTATCTGGTAAGCGCAGGTACTCATCTTGACATATTCCATGCAGAATACCTGAAACTCAATTAACAAGGCAAAACATCAGGACAGCTTATCATTACACATGAGGTGTTCATTTTATTTACAAGGACTGGCTGAAAAAAGGATTAAGGGGCAAGTAATTCACCCCTTTTCAAAAAAAAAAAAAGGTTCTGGGTCAGATAATTTCTGACCCGACTATTATTACAGTCCGTTAGTTTTAACCAGCACTGACAAAAGTGAATTTCAACATGACAAGATAATATCTTATTGCTGATCCTTTACTACTGAAAAGAAATGTATTCATTTAATTCAATTCAGTCAGAACATTCCGCTTAATCAATTATTGATGAAATTGTTAACCAAATATTTACTGCTAGTATATTTTAAGAGTTACATTCAATTGAGACACTGATGGCGCAATGGATATCGATTTAGGAAATCCTAGACAAGGCTGGATGCATTTCACATAGTCTTAATACCTTTGGGAAAGGCATGAATCTGACTATTTTACCTCCAGTTATGGGTAAATAATAGAACAAATGGTAACCTTCATATGGCAACTTGTCTAGGAGAAGGAAAACTCTGAATTCAAACCTGTTAAACTCTGCTTTAAAACTTTACTTTGTGGCACATCCTGCTTGTGGGGAAGGGCTGGGTAAATACATTCAATCAAGGTTTTAAAATTTCCTGAATAACAAGGTTTTTATTCAATTCTAAGCAGTTGTCTAGATAACACTTATCTAATATTCAATTCCTCACATTTATTTCAATAATATTCTTCTCTTCTCTGTAAATAATGTTATATAGAATATTCATTTTACAACCAAAATTAATATTCTATATAACATTTTCTTCCCTTTTCTTCCCTTTCTATACGATAAAAACGGAATGGTTCATTATTTTGCTGAGGTGATGACACTCAGAAGAAATAAGAATTTGGTAGATAAGCAACACCAGATAATCATCTTTGTTTTTCATCTTGGATGATTTGGATGGTCTGCTTTTTAACCAGAGGGTGTTGTAAGATGATAATGGTTGTACAATTAAGGAACACAAGTATTAATATATAGAACAATAGAGTGGAACTTTCTGGTTGATTCTGGTTACATAATCTTTGTAGCCCAAAAGTTATGGGTGCTTATTATACACAAGAACTATATAATCAACTTTTTTCCCAGCAACATGTCTCATCATAGTGGAAGTAAGTTAGATCTAAAGTCTAAACTAAAATATTTTACATCATTACAAAGAAATATCCATTGGAATGTGTGGTAAATGTAAATTATATAAATCCTTATTTTTCATCAGTACAAACGGATGAAAAGCTGAACAAATGATAATTTCAGCTGCGACAAATTCTAAATAGTGTTTATTATACACAAAACTTTTTCGTTCTTGAATTTCATAGTCCAACATTAAAGGTGGGTTTGTGTTATATACAAAAAATGATGGTATGTATTTAACAGGACCAACTTAACTAACAGCCCTGGTGAGAGGAAATGGATTCATGCCTTTTCCAAGGGTATTGGTGCTAAGTAAGTAAAGTTGTTGGAGTGGCCTATAGTTGGTATCAGCCAGACACCAAGGAAGTCTATCCCCTTTTCACTAGCACTAGACCTAGGAGATAGTTTTGGCATCTGAGGCAGAGCTCCACACCTACTATCAGCTCCTTACTTTACCAAACAGATCCCTATGCTACTCATTTGCTGAGTTGGCGAGGGATGGTATCGAACCTGGAACCTTATGGTTCCTTGCTGAACACTCTACCAACTGAGCTAAACCAGCCCTAAATAAATCAAAAACAACCTTGTCCAGGATTTGAAATCTGGTTGTTGTGTCTATTTCCAACGATGATAACCATTATTCTAAGAATGCATTTGAAAATGACATTAAGTGCAAATCAAAGAATTTCCAGGCAAAACAGTTGACAAAGGATCCAGAAAATGATCTTAAAATGGCCAAAATATTTGGAATTTTCACCTCAAGAGATTATGTAACCAGAATCAACCAGAAAGTTCCACTCTGTTGTTCTATATATTAATACTTGTGTTCCTTAATTGTACAACCATTATCATCTTGCAACACCCTCTGGTTAAAAATCAGACCATCCAAATCATCCAAGATGAAAAACAAAGATGATTATCTGGTGTTGCTTATCTACCAAATTCTTATTTCTTCTGAGTGTCATCACCTCAGCAAAATAATGAACCATTCCGTTTTTATCGTATAGAAAGGGAAGAAAAGGGACATGCTACATAGGAAAAATATAAGAAAGAAAGAAAACATGTGGAGGAAAAATAGAGGCAGTGAACTTGTGGAATCAATAACGCTAATCCTTTTCAATTGCACATAATGAAAATGTGAAAAGAAAGAAAAAAAGAGTGAGAGAGTTAAATCAAGAATTTTATACTTTTTACATATTGAACTATTTAGCAATAACTCTTGAGTAAACATATCAAATGTTTTAATAATTAAATTCTCATACTCCACAAGTCGTGTCATTGATCAATCTGTAAACCAAATATTTAGTGAAAGTATCTTTTTCATAGTTAAATTCAACCAAGTTTAGTTTTTCTTTTTAATTCCATTCTAAAACTAATTATCAAGTTATGTCTAAAATTCAGATTTTTCGTACATCACTGAAATTATTAAGACCATCACCAAAGAAAGGTGAAATATATTTTTATTTTAATCCAATTTAATTCTTTGCCTGTCATTTGTTCACTGCCACTTGGAAAGTGACATTTATTCAATTTCTGAAACATTCCAAAATATCTTTCAATGTGGATCAATTTTTATCTTGAACTTTTTCAGGTTGAGTTTTTTTTTTGCTTCTTTTCAAAATGAACTTTGAAGTTTTAAACAAGAAAACAATTTCAAGAAAAGTTAGGAGTACAGATAATATTTACAACTGAAACTATCAATGAATTTTGAAGGAATCAACCCCGCAAATGATAAGCACGCTGACACTGGGTCACATATCTTTCTTGGAGGACATCATAAGAGAAATAAATTCTTAGATCAATTTTCAATGTCATTTGTTTCCTTTCCTCCACAAGTTGATCATTGTGCTTTGCTGTGCCAGTGTGAGCAATGGAACACATCCTTTTTATAGAATAAAATTCAAATAATTGAATAAAATATGGGAATGTACTCAATAATTTGCTTTTAACTGTTATCTTCATGTAAATTATAATGATAAGGATGAGTTTGATAGAAAACTTCACTTTATCATTATTGTCATTTATTTAATTAAGTATTACATACTCATTTTAGATAGACGTATACTTATCTTGTATAGGCCTTTTTCTATTTCTTAGGCTAGTTCTTGGGGATCTGTTCTATATTATCTCTTCCATTACTCTTGATCAGTTGTCTCTTCTTGGTAGCTGGGATCTTCTTATTGTCTTGGGATTTCTTGTTGGAATTTCTTTAGTTTTTCTTGTCTTGGGTTTTTTCCTCTGATTATTGTCTTGTGTTATTTAGTTTTTGATTAAAGAACACAAGATCATATTGTTTTTCTTTAGAGCTCTTACTTTATTTTATGAACCCAAGTCAGACAAACACACTTTGAGAAATGACCCTTTGGACAAGATGCCATCTTGCATCCATCTCTTCTCACCCCCCAGCCAAAATTGATTTTCTAAACTAAGTTTCTCACATTGGCTCTGTCCAATCAGAGCCAAGATCAATTACAGGTTAAAATCTGTCAATGAAATTACCCAAATGTTTCCATGCGAATGTTATCTTAAGTTTTGCTACACTGCTGTGCATAATTGATAGGAAACCCATCAATTATGTAACATTAGAATTATCTGTGTTATTCGGAATATTGTCCCCATCTTCATTGTTATTTGTACAACGTTTCAGCCGATATGCCCTCCGGCCTTCTTCAGGTATTTCAGGAAGAAGGGCACGTTGCACAAATAACAATGAAGATGGGGACAATATTCCGAATAACACAGATAATTCTAATGTTACATAATTGATGGGTTTCCTATCAATTATTCACAGCAGTGTAGCAAAACTTAAGATAACATTCGCATGGAAACATTTGGGTAATTTCATTGAGAGATTTTAATCTGTAATTGATCTTGGCTCTGATTGGACAGAATCAATGAAGATGACGATAATAGTCTGAATAACACAGATAATACTGATCATCAAGCATCTCAAACATTCAGAGACATATGTAACATTAGTGTGAGACCAGAAGTGAGAATTGAACTTCCAAATCCTGTTCTTCTACTCATCTTGCTAAACTATTACACTATATTAGGTGTTATAAAATAACTAAGAGCATCTTAGACACAAGGCTGTTTCTATGGGGAGCATCTTATGAGGATTTCTGTTGTTACTCAGTAATTCCTCAAGATCAGCTCTTTAACATTACACGAAATTGTCCAATTATTATCAATTTGCAAAATGAATTAGAAATTGCTTTATTCTGCAAGTTAAAATATGATCTCATTCATAAGATAAAGCAAGAATTCTTTCAAGCTGTGGCCATATCAGTGCTACTGTACGGCTGCACCAATTAGACCCTAAAACATGTTTTGAAAGAAAACTAGATGGGAGCTACACAAGGATACTGCATGCTGTCTTGAACAAATCTTGGAAGCAACATCTCACACAAATGCAGCTGTATAGCCACTTGCTTCAGATCACACAAACCATCCGAGTAAGACAAACAAGACATGCTGAACACATCTGGAGAAGCAAGAACAAACTCATGTGATGTTCTCCAGTGGACACCTACACATGGACACACCAGTTTAAGCTGACTGACAAAGACCTACATCAATCAGCTCTGTGCACAATCTGATGATGATGGTAACAAAAATCTCACTGTAATTTTTGTTGTGTTAGGATAACATACATCTAAAAATCAGATCCTTATAATATAGACTCAGTATTTATTTGTAATTTGTATATATCTATTTGTGAAGACGTGACCAGAGTTCAAATCTTGCATGAGGCTGTTTGCATTTCACATTGTACAAATACTCTTGGGAAAGGTATGCATCCAACTAATCTTGCTCCACCTATGGGTAAACTGTAGATCATACTGGACTCTTTAACCATGGTTAAGTAACTAGTCTAGGAGAAGGAAAACTCTAAATTCAAACCTGTTAAACTTCACTTAAGAAATTGACCATGTGCCACATCTTATTTGTGTGAAGGTTTGGTAAATATATATATACTACATGACCCACTATATCTCCACCAAACCCATGTTATTGTTTTGCCATAGAGTAAGTCCCAATATTCTGGCTTCTTCAAAAGTTTCTTTTTCAGAACATTTTAAGTTTTGTACTGAGGTCTCGAGGTATGTCTTAATGTATTCCGGGAATATGTGATCGGATTTTTTGAGAGTGTTGTTATGCTGGGGGGTACGACCTTTTCCTGAATATAGTTGATGAGAAAATGTCTCCTGTTTTGGTGAAAGTAGGCAGAGATGAGTAAGCTTTTGTACTTACAGATCAGTTTGAAGTCATTCATGTTGAGAGGAATTGTGGTTCTCTTTTGTGTTGTCTTATTGTATTGTAAATTTATCGTCCCTTTTTGTATATTTTGTGACCTTCATCTTGATTTTAGTTTTCACGGCAGCACTTTGTGGAAATAAAACTTATAAAAACACTATCTGCAGTTTGTATGTCTTCATACACAAATTATGCAAACGAATGAATGCTAATGCAAGTGACAGAAAGCCATTTGTGAGCATAATAGTCGGGCAGATACGGCACTACCTTTTTTAGACCTCTTCGTTATAAAAAACAACAACACAATAGAATTCAAAGTCTACCATAAACTTGCAGCCAAAAATCCCATATATCACGACTCACACCATGACATCCTTACCAAAAGAGGCATTATAATAGGTTTTTACTTCAGAGCCCTCCGCATCTGCACACCCAAAAATTTGAATAAGGAATTCACCCACAGAGAGAACACTTTCCAAAACCTCCAATTTCCCATATCCTTTATACAACACACTAAGGCCAACCCCAAACCCTCTATCACACAAGCCCCCACAAATCTGACTCCCCACACAGATACATAATTCTACCTTACAACCAAACCAACAGTAACATTAGCAAAAAATTTGAACAACCTAGGTATCAAGACAGTCACTTTAGCATCCAAAAAATACTAAACAGCAAGTAAAATCAGAAGCAGGCATCTACATGTGCAGATGTCGGCTGATGTAAATCTTTTTTGAAGTCAACAGATTTTTATTGTGATGAAAAATATTTAGAGAATTATTTAATAAGGAGGATTACTAAGGGTTTTTTAAAAAATATTTTAACTTAAAAGAAATTGGATAATTCTTAAATTGTGGTGAGTTGTAGGTAAACTGATTTTTTTTTTTGTAGATAGAGTATTGAGGGGGTTTAGTCATTGGTGTAAATGTTACTCGAGTGGTTTTTTTTGGGGGGGAGAAGGAGGTAATTGGGGAGTGTCACCTCATTTCAGTTGTGTTCACCTTGAACTTTTTAGACAATTAGAGATCGTGTATGGTATAAGTTGGGTGTTTTATGCAGAAATATTTCCAATAGATCCTTCATCAGATGATGACCTTGTTCACCATGGATAGGATCTGATAAAAAGTCATCCAGTGAGGATTGAACTTGCTATTCAGTAGTAATAGATCTGCGAGACTAGCTTGCTTGCCATTAGCCCATGATGGAACATCTAACCATAAATAGTTATGCCATTAAACAAATAAACCAAACGTGACCAATGACTTTTCTATGCACAACTGACAAATTGAGCATTTGAATTTGCTTAAATTATTTACATAATAATTCAAAAATTTGATAATTTAGTTATGAAATTCTACTTTTAAGTAGTTTTATCAGGGATGACTTAACATTTTTATTTTTTCATAGCCTGATCAATAACTTTCACCTGTTTGTAGCAAAACCAACAATCACTAAGATTGGGATATAAAGTCTTAAATTTAGAGGTGGATGTATGTTTTGTAACCTGGAGAAGATGAGCACTCTGGAAAGTATTTATCTGCATAAATTTCCTCTACCTCTCATGAGTGTGATGATGGCCCAATGGTTAGGATTTTGACAGAAAGAAAATCAGTCAGGTTTTGATCCTGGCTAGAGGTGGCCTGCTAAGTCTAGCCATAGTGAGGAGATTTGATATGTCAAAAAAGGACTGTCTGCAAGTGTATATGTAAAAATATATATGCAAATCTTTATACGTACATTTGAGTTCTCAATTTTGGTTGAATTCTATTAAGGAAACACTTGATATCACACACACACACACACACACACACACACACACATACATATATATATATATATATATATAATTACCCCATTAACTATAGCAGCACAGCTTATCTGCCATTTTCAAAATGTGGCAGTAACTTAAAGCCATTAACTGCCAACTGTTTATACACTTTGGCTCTCAGTCAAACGAAATCTTTTTTGGATAACAAACAAACAAATCCACCACAAAGTACTTACAGCCAGAAATGTCACTCAGTCAAACTAACTATTTTTTTACTTTTTTCTTTCTCTTTTATCTCAAATTTTGGTGTCAAAATAAAGGAAACCAATCTTGTCTTTTTATTTTTTTCAATAATCCAATAATGTGTATCAGATTTTCAGAATCCATTGAAAATACTTAAATAACTTCCAACCTCTCATCCGTGCAACTAATGCATATGTAATGAAATCTGCCAAACAGAAATTCATTCATCTCTGGATTATTGAGGAAAAGAACATTTGTTCATTATTTGATAAATCAACTGTTGACCTGATTAGAAAAATACTGCTTCACTATCAGATGATAATATTGAAAACTTGATTGAATTCTTTCTCAAAGATCGTTGAAAAGTTCCTCATTAATAACAACCTGTTTTACCATTCTTGAGAAGAAATTTGAAATGATTCTTTTAAGATAAAATATCTTCTGAGAACAGATTGCTTAAAGGAAAAAAATGGGGGTGCTTATTTGATGCCCTAAGTTTCATCAATTATAATAAAACAAAAATGTTCATTTTATTCTCATTATTTAAATGTATTTTGGAAGTCTTGGCATTTGATTATTTCCTATGATTTAACATTTGTTATATTCATGTCGTTAGATTTGTTTGGTCTGTTTTACGATATAGAATATGAAAGATGTGGTTTGTATTGTTTAGATGTCAAGAGTACAATGCCAATCACTACCACCATGATTCTATTTGTATATCTGGTCAAGGGCAGATCACCCTGTTCAGCCTGGACACAAGGGCAGATAACTCTATTGTACTTATACATATGGCATATCAACCTTTTTCAGTCATTTTGATAAAAATGTTCAATGTTTCAAGTTCTTAATGTCTTCAAATTTTCATCAACTACATTTGGTTTGGTTTCTTTAAATCCCTGTGTTTATCTATTTGAGATAAAAGTTGTACTCTAGTTTCATTTACAGGTGTGAATATTGTAGATGTATTTTGTGGATGTATTTTATATCTGATTCCTTATTTTCAATATATTTCTATTTCTCTCAAGAAGGATAAAATATCATCGTTGTTAGTATTCTCAAACAGATCCCTCATCATTAGAGTGAATGAAAATATTGATGTGTTTGTTTAATAAATTCCATTATCATTAACAGTATGTGTACTATTTAACCTCTAAGCTGGATAGATGAGGTTCATACAAGTTTATTATAGTAATTGCTGTAAGGTTACTAAGCTTACATTTAATTAGCAGTTACTAACTGCATCCACTGCAGAGGGGTAAGATTCCTCTAAATTGGGTGACTCGATATGTCACTAAACTGTATCTTGTGAGGCTCAAGTTCTGGAGAGTTTGGAGTACTCCCATATCCTTTTGCCATTACTCCCATATCCACTCTGACTAAGGGCAGTAGTACATGTTAAGGTCTTATTTCTAGGTCTGTTTGAAAATTATTTGTATTGTATAGGAATAGTAGTGCAGCCATATAGTAGCACTGGCTTGGAAGAATTGTTCCTTTATTTTATCAGTGAGAACTGATATCTATATAATGGAGATTGTGTGTTTTTCTGTCTGTAACCGAAACTATATTACTACTCAAGTCACAATTCCCTTAATTATTTACGTCAAATTCTCCATGATTTCATTCTTTTAAACCTTCAGTTATTAATAAAATTGTTTTACATTATAATACTGTTGATCATATCTACGTACTAATAAACATGCATTGTATTATATATACAACAAAATAGCGGTTTACAGTTTGAACGAGGAGGCTAATTGCATATTGATATTTAAAATTTTATTTAATAAATATGTGCTTGGTATTATTGATTTCTAATTGTTGGTTTTATTAAGAAATTAAACACAAATCTCGTGGATAAATCTTAAAGAATTTATTTACAAGAAGAAATAACTGTAATATTATCTTTACTTCCTATTTAACTAAATAGTTAAATTAGGAAATTTACCAATGAAACCGGAGAGTAATGGAAATGATGGAATAGTTAGTTTCAAGTTGTTCTATTTTTCGATATACCCCCTAGATCTTTTTATCTGCATTCTTAGTCAGTTTCATTAGCCTTTCTAATTTAATATGATATTTTATTATATCAAAACTTAAATACTGCACCCGGAGGGTGCCTAGTCTATATAACTGTGGACAAAATGCTGCATCAAAAAATTATGAAAACAATCCCCCCCCCCACAAAGAAGCAGCTGTACACCTACTTTCCCCTATCACATAAACTATCCAAGTTAGATGAATAAGACATGCTGGAAACTGCTGGAGAAGCAAGGATGAACTCATAAGTGACATCCTCCTTTGGAACTAGCACACGGACATGCCATCAAAACGATCTGCACAGATGACCTTCCAAGGACAATGGATGATAGGGATGGTTGGTGAGAGATTGTCATGGATATCCATGCTGCTGGCATGTCATGATGATGATGATGATACTAACTGCTGTCAGTTATAAACAGAAAGTAAACAATTATTAGATTAATTCATCAAGGGTTAACTGCATAGAAATAGAAATCAGCAGAGTTGCCTATTGTTTTCAACCATGTCACCGGTCGTCCTCAGGGGGATTATTGGTTGTAGTGGTGGTTTGTTATGTGATGCGAGCTTTATTCGTTTGGTAGGATTTATTACAGTTTTGTGTGCTTGCTTATTTAAACTATGACTACAACCAATAATCCCCCCGAGGAGTGTACTTATTTAATCGGTACATATTCATATTTTTGTTTACAGAATTTCAATGCTGTAGATTTTGGTCATGAATAACACCAAATTATACAATCAAAATGGATATTTGGGTTCACTAGGGGCCAAATTACCCACCGTGGTATGAGAAAATAGGAAGTGAATAAATAAATAGGCTAAGGGGAATAACTCTGATAAATTTGCAAATTTAATGAATTTCCATATCGAGCATTTTGTTCATTAGGATGACTTGCATTAATGATAATAATGTTGATATTGTGTCTCACTACTTTTAAAAATGTATTCTTATTGAGTTATTGACAAATGGGAGGTAACATGCAGAAATTCCCATTATGATTTGTTCATAATAAGCACATCGAGCGATAAGTACTGCTATCCAATGGTCAGAAATATAAAGTAGTGCAGCCATATAGTACCACTGGCTTGGAAGAATTGTTGCTTTATTTCATCAGTAAGAACTGATATCTATATAACTGATAATGGACAAAAATAGTCAGCTGAGTGACCTATTGTTGGTATCAGCTGAACACCAGGAAGTCTGTTCCTTTTTCACTAGTACTAGACTCGGGAGATTGTTTTTGTTTTTTGTTTTTTCCTGAGGTGGAGCCACATACTTACCTTCAGCTCCCGGATGTTGCTTTACTACACAGATCGGATTTACCAAGTTGTGCTACACATGCAGTTAATTGACAAGGACCTTTATCAAACCCAGAACCTTGTGATTCCAAGGCAGATGTTCTACTGACTGAGCTAAATTAAGGCTGATAGCTTATTCACATATGTACAGCAATAAAAAGGTTAAAAGTTGCTAAACTTGGTTTGTTAAAAAAAAGACAATTCTTTTTTATAAACGTTTAGTGTTTCAATAAATATATCCTTTCTAAAAAGACCTGAAGAAAAAAAAGACATTATGACACACACACACTTCCATATAAAAAGATCCTGGAGCAAAAATTGATAATTTTTTTTTGTCCAATATAGGAACTGGAAAAAATCTTTTGGTATTACTTATTGTCATATTCATTTAATATTAGTTGCATGATACCCATAAAAAATGACAGAATTATTTACATATGGATCAGTATGTCTGTGTATTCTGTATAGAATGAAAATGTCTCCACTCAGCGTCTGTATATTATCTTTTCCTCCTGTAAGTTTTTTTATAGCTTAAATGCCTTAACACTTGGAGATCTTACTTGAACTGAAACTTACAAATGTGCTCCACAATATTACAATGAATTCATCATCATCATGTCATGCCAATAGCATGGATATACATGGGAGTCTCTCTAACCATCCCTATCATTCATCGTTCTTAGTAAGTCCTCTGCACAGCATCCAGTATCCATGAAGAGCTGGTCTATGTAGGTCTTTGCTGGGCAGCCCACACTGGCCATGTGCTGGTTTCCACAGGAGGACATCACTTATGAGTTTTTCTTTGTTCCTCCAGCAGTGTCCAGCATCTCACGCGGATGATTTGTGTGATCGGTGGCAAGTGGCCATACAGCTGCTTTCTTGTTTGATGTTGTTTCCACGATTTAAAATTGCATGCAGCATTCTTGTGCAACTCCTATGTAACTTATTTTCTAGACACTTTGTTAGGGTCCAAGTGGTGCAGCCATACAGTAGCACTGACACAATTAAGGATTGGAAGAATTGTTGATTTAACTTGTCAGTGAGATTGGATCATATGACTGATAATCTGTCTATTGTAGACCATGTTTTTTCCGATACGTGCATTACAACAAACTGGGTGTCCAATGAGGTGTAATGTTTAACAAGTTCGTTTTGTTGATCCATTACTACAGAATAATGAGTTTGATCCTTGCTTGATGCCACTTACTTGAGACTTTGAATCACATTCCATGGTTGAATGGGTTGGGTAAATACCTACATGTAACTAATTGGGCATTCCATCATGATGTAAGGGTTAACAAACTTCTCTCACAGTCCCATACTGAGTTTGTTCTTCAATGGATGCCCCATAATTGCAACATTGTGTCACATCCTACTCACTCTATTGTTGTAACGGAGTGGTAGTACCTGTTAAGATCCCATCTATGGGTTAAATAGAAAAATGTTTAAAACAAATTGACTACCCATGAAGAATGAATAAAACATCTTCAGCATAAAATGACCCAATGAGTTGACATGACATGAAACCCAACCAACCAACCAACCAACCACAATTCTAATGATCTACAAGGCAAATTTGCAAATCATTATCTTTAATCCTCTAGATTTTTGCTTAGCTTGTCTAAAAGGCCATTAAAATACCATATATAAAAAAAATGTATCAGTTTTTTCTCATTTTGTATTTTTGAGGAAGTATAGCATTGACACCCATTACGGGTGTCAATGCTTTTTCTTTGCATTTTTTGAGCCACAAAATTGGCAATTCTTTTTATTCGCAAACTCATTTAGGACAAAATTGGCTTCATCACTTATGGGCTTGTCTAAAAAACAATTGCCATCTTCACTCAATTTCTTTTCAAATCAAAGTGCATCCTCAAGACAAATGTTCAGGTGATTTTGCAGTTAGGCTTAAACTTTAAAATTATTAAAGATGATTGAAGTATTAAGCAGAATTTCCAATAGATTAATCATGCAAATCCCAAAAATAATTATTAGCAGATATATTTTGCTGGACATTGATAGTCTGGTACAGTGTTGAAATTATCCACAAAGACAAACAAAATTTAAAATTCCTACAAAATTATATATATATATATATATATATATATATATATATATATAATAAAGTAAGCCTAATGAGTAAGAGAATATCTACCAAGTTTTCTTGAAATGAATCATCAGGATAATTCTGACTAATCAGAATTAACCTGATGATCCATTAGGAGAAACCTAGGTAGATATTTTCTGACTCATTAGGCTTATTTTATTATTTATTGGCTCCACTTTGTGTATTGAGCACTTTATTATATCTAACTTAGGCAACTCTTACAGAATTCTTTTTCTTTTGGTCATTACAACAGCGCCAACTGATTATTTTCAGGTGGTACATATAATTTGGTCTTTTTTTTTTTTATGAATTTATTTTTTCTCCAGGTGAAAGTTTGTGTTGTGTAATTACAAACTATGGAGCCAGGAGTTTTTTTATACTATTGGAGTTTAGAAATAAAAATTAATAAAAAATTATATACATACATATATTGAATATATATATATTGTAAAGAGAAGAGGTGTGTGATGTAACGGTTAAAGGCGTACAAAATGGACTCATCGACCTGAGTTCAAATCTTGGATGAGACTGTTTGCACTTCACATAGTGCTAATACCCTTGCATCCAACTACTCCCCCTTCAGCTATGGGAAAATCGTAGATCAGACTGGGGTCTTGCAACCGGTCTAAGAGAAGGAAAAACTGAATTCAAAACATGTTAAACTCCACTTAAGAAAATGACCTTGTGTCACATCCTACAAATGTAGAGGGGGTTGGTATGTAGGTGTGTGTATATAAGGAAGTTTCATATGTACGTGTCGACATATAACCCCTGAAACAGGAGGTCACTCAGATTTGAAATCTTGCATATACCTTAATAACCTTCTAACTAAGAAACACGCCAAATTGGGTTATTGATTTTCACTGATTAAGGGATATAATTAATTAAACCAAAATCCACTGATTTGTGGAATCTTCCATATACCAGCTGCTGCTAATAATAAAATATTGTTTGCTGCCTGCTTTCTATTATAAGGATACCAGCAGTTTAGTTTAATTTTAGTAAACAAAACCAGTCTAAGCCATTCAGCTCAGAATCTCACACCTATTTGTGGTCCAATCTTTAAATTATTTTTTTGGTTCAAAAGAAAGTGAAATAATCTTTCTAAATATGTAACTCGTATGTGTTTTTATCCATTGAATTATTTTTTACAGCTAGTTAACGAAATTTTTTGCTTTGGACAGCCAAGAATTCGAAGTATAATTTTTTTTCAGACTAAATTTTAACGAAAAATCAAATTCTTTTTTCTCGGCTATTTATGGTCCAATCTTTAAAATATTTATTTGGTTCAAAATAAAAGTAATCTTTCAATTTACAATTATGTAAATTGAAAGATTATTTGTATGTGTTTTTATCCATTGAATTATTTTTTACAGCATTTATTAATGATAACTCAACTTTTTTTTTTATTTATACTTCTTTTAATACTTTCATTTTCAAATAATCAGTATAACTAAAATCTTTTTGAAAGAAACTATTCATAATAAACATTAAATAAATACACAAAATATTCCACCAACAAATAAGGTAATGTTTAGTTATTAGCTTCTTTGTTACTTTTCGGGGTGAAATAAATAAATAAATTAAACTGATAAATTCTCCAACAAGGAATTAAGAACTGAATTTAAATTTGTCATCACAGGTCGCCACCCATGGCTTACAGTAGCCCAATTGGAAGGAGGTCTTACTCCTCAACAGAGGTGCCATCAGCATATTATACAGCCCCAGCCAATAAATAAGGAAGTTTAATACCTAGCTCCTTTAAATTGTTACTTTTTTAGGGATAAAAAAGAAAATAAACTAAACGAATTTATTTTTATCACAACAAGCAATTGAATTTAAGTTTCTGTCATATATACAAAAAGTTTTTGAAAAAAACATTTCAAAACACTCAAGTTTAGGAATATATTTTATAAAAAATATTTTAAATGTAAACAAAAAAAAAATTTCCTAAAATAAACAAACATTGTACTAAACGAATTATTGGTGATTTTTAAAAGTTGATTAATCATATTCTCTCTCTTACTCCCATTTTCTCTTTCTCACTCCCTCTCTAGTGTTCCTATTTTTTTTTTACCGGTCAGGGACCGGTACTTTTGCTATATATATAATCATCATGTCGCGCACACAGCACGGATATCCATGACAATCTCTCGCCAACCTTCCCTATCATTCATTGCCCATGGGAAGTCTTCTGTGAGGCAACCAGCATCCTCACATAGTTGGTCAATGTAGGTCCTTGGTGGGCGACCCACACTAGAATGTCAATGTGTTGGCTTCCACAGGAGAACGTCACTTATGAGCTCATCCTTGCTTCTCCAGCAGTGTCCTGCATGCCTAGTCCATCTCACTTGGATGGTTTGTGAGATAGGGGGCAGGTTGCCATACAGCTGCTTTCTTCTGGGGTGCTGTTTCCATGACTTGTTCAAGACAGGACACAGTATTCTTGTGCAGCTCCCATCTAGCTTATTCTCAAGGCACTTTGTTAGGGTCCAAGTGGTGCAGCCATACAGCAGTACTGATATAACCACAGCCTGGAAGAATTGCCATTTAATTTGTCAGTGAGATCGGATTTCCATATGACTGATAATTTATTTGTGGCCGACCATGCCTTTCCTATTCGTGTATTAATATCGCTCTCTGTGGATGAGATATTACTAGCTAAGTAATGAATTGTTCTACTGGCTTAAGAGGCTTACTGGCGAGAGTTGACATGTCTCCTTTCTTTTTGAAACTTATGAACTCAGTTTTATCGGAGTTTACATAGAGGACGATATTCTTTGCTGCCTCCTCCAAGCTATGCAGTAGTGAATCAGCCTGTGCCGGTGTATCTGCAAGAAGTGTGAGGTCATCAGCATAGTCTGCATCAGTGACTGTTTGTACGGGATATTGCCTGCTTCTTGCCTTTCTTAGTGTGAAGCCTTTTTCTTTTATGGTATCTAATGATGTTCGCAGTACATAGTCTAGGCATATTATAAATATATATGGTGCTAATGAATCTCTTTGTAGGACTCCAGTGGCGATGTCAAAGAAATCTGTGTCGCCATCAGGTGAGCGTACCATTGCTTTAGTGTCCTTGTAGAGCATCATTATAGTGGCAACCGTTTCTTTGGGGAGGCCATATGCTAGTAGTATTTGTTCCATTTTCCCTCTGTGTATGGAATCAAATGCCTTGGAAAAATCTACAAATAGTAGCGTTGCCGATCTTTTGGCAGCAATCTTTTATATATAAAAAAAGAAGTTTTGTTAAAGATGACAGACAAGGTTTGTATTAAAATGTTCTTGTTGATTTTTCTTCTATTTTTGAACTAGATCACAAATTTTATGTTCAAGCTTATCTAGAAATTGTCCAAAACATTCTTCCAAATTATTTTCAATCATTATTGGTAACTAGCAGGACCTGTGGATATACCACAGTATCATGATTTAATTATTACAATGTTTGACCGCCCCGTCAGCTGGGGCATTATAATATACTGACTGCACCTCTGCAGAGGGGTAAGACTCCCCCAATGGGGTTAAGCAGTCCATGACATGCAACACTCCCCTTTGGCCCTTATTTGGACTAGTTACGTCCAGCTCTAGCACTTATATGATTTTCCCAACCCTATTGCCCTTATGGCAAGCCCCAACCCTTTTTATCATATGGATGTTAGAATGCACTAGCTGAGCATCTTCATGTCCTAGAAATGACATTAAACTCTATCTGATGGTGAGGTTCCGGAGGCTTGGGGAATGTGGAGCACCCCTTTATCACCATTGCTCCCTATTCCACTCTGACCCAGAGTGGTAGTACCTGTTAGGATCCCATCTATGGGTTAAATAGAACTATTGTCAGATAGTTCAATGTGTAAAAAGTATAATCTTCATTTAACTCTCTCTTACTCTTTTTTTTATCTTTCCTTCTTTTCATCTTTTCAATTGAAACAGATTAGCATTATCACTTTGCAAGCTCACCCCTTATCTTTCCTCACTTTCTTTCTTATTATAATTTTTCTGTGTAGCATGTCCTTTTTCTTCCCTTTCTTTCTGTATGATAAAAACATAATGATCCATTATTTAGCTGAAGTGATGACACTCAAAAGAAATAAGAATTCAGCAGATAAGAAACACCAGAGTTACAAATGTAGAGCACATTATAAAAGACCAATTCATAAGCGGCATTTTTTGAGTGCAACTCAAATTCACGAGTGGCGGTTTGCAAACACAACTCGGATATTGCGAGTGGTGGTTTGTGAGCACAACTCGGATTTTGCGAGTGGCAGTTTTGTTAACCATTACATTAACCTCTACATACCTATCATTATTTACACAATAATTTTCACGTTTTTTTCCTCCGACAAATATCCCCATCACAAAATTTAAATAAAGAGTAAGATTGAAAAATGAAAACCTGAAGATGGCTGGAGAATTGACAGGTCAGAACAATCTTGTTTATAACAAATAAAAATGAAATCAGAAAAATGTTATGATTGTTCGGTTCCATGTCCTGGAAATTATTTAAGATTTCTCAAAGATCAAGAAGTTATTTAGCACCACCCTCTCCATGTATCATGTGACAAGTGATATTATGTTGGTACCAGAAGAAATTGTAATCTGACTTTTATTGATCATGTTATGCAGCATTGAAATTCTCAAATTTCTATTGTTACATCTTAAAAAAACAAATAAACAATGACCAAATGAAGTTGTATCTATCACAAAGATACCCCCCCCCCACCTGACAAAGTTAGGCATCATAAAAACATACACAAAAATATATACAGGTATTCCCCACTTACTGCAGGGGTGTGATCAAAGATTAGGTACTTGATATGCATGACAAAAAGAGGGTTCCCTTAATAAGAAATTGTGATATTGTGAAAAGTACCTGGTACCAATTACTTAAGCATAACATTTATCTCGATGTAGATATGATATAAATAATTCATTTATATATCTAGATAATAAATTAAAATAATTTATAATAAACTATTTCAATCTTTTAAAAATGCATGTTACGATATCATTGCTTCTTAATAGAAGCAATGATATTGATATATGCATTTTAATTATAAAGACATTTTGTAACTTAATAAAGATATACAGCTCATTCAACTGTGGCATATGGAAATCTAATAGATTAGAATGGAGTTATCACAATAATAATTGATTAGAATAATTTTGTTTATTTTGTTATTGTCAAAAAGAACTCCAATGGTTAAATAACAAAAATACTAATAGTACCATATACTCGCTTAGAGGTACCAGATACTTTTTACAATATCCCAATTCGTTTTTAAAGGGGATCTTCCTTTTTGACATACATGTCCATTACCTGAACTTTGACCCCCCCCCTGCTTAATGAAAGTTTGCTTTACAATAGTTTCATTTACAAAAGACCTATATTAATCCAATTTTCCTCAGTTATCTGAAATAGCATAAAAAACAAAAAAAAAAAACAATGACCCATTAATGTTAATTGAAAAAAGACTTCTTAGCATTCACAGACTCCCTCCCTCACAATTTTCCATATTTGTCTGACCCAAAGAGGATTGAGGTCTGTTTGTTGTGGCAGGCTTGAATTATATAATGCTTTGCCTCACATATTTTTCTATTATCCACTTCTCTGTAACTCTTGCCCTAAACCTGTGTGTTCATTTAAAATTAAAATATTTTTCAACAATCCTTGAAGCACTGACAATCATAGCTAAAATCTAGAGCAAGTTTTTTTTTTTTTAGGGGGGGGTGTCTTGGAATGCCAAAAATCTTTTTTCCTAACTTAATGGTTCTTCACATTCTGTCGTTTTGGATTTGAAAAAAAATTGTAGGAATGTTCTAATTTTGTATTATTTGACTATTGTCCTCATCTTTGTTATATAGACAATATTCTGAATAATTCATGTGTTTCTTGTTAAACATGGCAATGGATATAGAGGTTGAGTTAATACAGTTCTAAATGACAATCATCTAGAGGTTGCAGGTTCAATCCTGGCCAAGGACAATAATAACATAGAATACTTAACATAGCTTAACGGTAGTCATGGTTAACAGAATGAGAAGAGTCTACCCCCATGGATTGAATAAAGGGTTCAATTTGAAGTTCGTGAAGGCTCCTGGATATGAGATGAAGGTTTCCAAGTTTGATGAGAAACACCTGAAGAAGGCTGGAGGGTACATTGTTTATATAATAATTAAGATGAGGAAAATAATCCAAAAAATCCAAGAAAGACAAATTATCAAGCCTCATCTAAAAAAATTCAGACAAATAGTGTTCTATTTTTGTATAGTGGGAGAAACCTTTATATATACAAATATAAAATTAGTTGAAAATGTTTTGTATTATTTGTGTTATTTGGATTATTTTCCTCATCTTCATTGTTATATACACAATGTTTCGTCCAATGTGCCCTTCAGGTGTTTCTTGTCAGACTTGAGAACCCTTTTGAACTCAGGAACCTTCTTGACATAATTGGGAGCCTTCATGGAACTTTGAACTGAATTCTTTTTCAATCCACAAGTGTTAAGCTATGTTACGTATTCTGTTACTATTACCCTAGGCCAGGATTGAACCTGCAGCCCTCAGATGATTGTCACTTGGAATTTTATTTACCCAACACTTATATATCCATTGCAACATGTGTCCAGCTGGACCCATGACACAATGGACTTTGAGAAGAAGGTTCCCAAGTCTGATAAGAAACACCTGAAGAAGGCTGGAGGGCACATCAGCTGAAACATTGTGTATATAACAATGAAGATGAGGACAATAGTCCGAATAATCCAAATAATCAAGCCTCATGTCAAAAATTCAGAGAAATAGTTGAAAATGGTTTGAAAAAAAGAGAACACATGAAGAGGATTCAATTATATATTGCAATCTGACATTTATTTCAAAATGTGTGGAGGTGCAAAATGCAACAAAGTTACAATCAGGGCTAGAAAAATCTGCTGAAGTTTTTTTTTGTTATTTTTTTTTTAATTTAATAATTTTTTTTTGTTTTTGTTTAAATTTTGGTTTAATTTAAATGAGAATGGACTGTAGAAACAAACTATCAAATCTGGAGTGTGACAGAAAGAGCTGCAGTGTACTTACCACTGCATCACTGAGCACGTTTGCTTTTTTTTTTTTTTTTTTTTTTTCGTTCATTTCCCCCTTTAAGGGGGGGGGTGAAAAGGAATTTGTTTTTGGCTGTTGGGAATTAGGGATAAAGAGAAGGTAGGGACAAATGGCAGCAGTGGGATAGGGCGATGTTAGAGAGTTGTGGGAGAAGGAAAAGGAGACCAGGGTTAAAAAAAAAATTTAAAAAATGAGTACCGAGAAACTATTTTCAGATTGATGAAGAAAGAAATTAAAAAAAAAAAATGTTTCTCAGTTGTCAGATTCTTTTTGTTCCTCTGTGCCAATTTTGATAGCAACAGATAAAAATCTACATTTTATTTATTTATGGCAGTTCTCTTGCTCTATTTACTTCTCATCTTCTCTTCCATGTATTCCTGCCTTTTGTGGCCTTCTTTCATAGAGATGTTGTTGAAGATGACAATGCAAGAAGGTAAGGGGCATATATATATATATATATATATATATATATATATAGGTGAGAAAGAAAGGGAGTTAGAAAGGATGACTTAACAACTACTGAAGTTTACTTGCAGCGTTCATAACACATTTGGCAGAAAAAAGTCAAACTTTTGGAATTGGTGATTTATTAAACCAATTGGTCAATGTAGTACTATAAGAACAGAAAGAGCTGCTTTTTATGACTAAACATAAAACTTAAAGTAAAAACTTATGTGTACTCTAAACTGCGATACAAGACAATATCCCACTGCTTTATTTGAAAGAGATGACGAAAGGATAATCTTGTTTTGAGATATTTGTAGATAAAAAATAAACATCATTTGGCACTGCAACTCACGAGTGCCAACATATTTAACTGATAGATAATAAGATATATATAAAAATGATTTGTTGAGGATTTAGTGGGACATCAAGTGATAAAAATCATTCCAAGTTTTTGTAATCAAATTGGAAGCTTTCAAGGATGACGAACCAATTTAATTCCTGCATTGCAATTGTTAGTAGAAGACTCAAAGATCAATTTGTTTCAGAAAAAGGTCTTCACTGCTCAAATGTCATTGATCCCCTAAGATACAAGTTAACATACAAAATTGATAATTAGTGAATAATTTTGTCTGTTTTGGATTCTTGTCCTCATCTTTATTGTGGTATGTATAAAACACAATGTTTCAGCCAGCAATAAAGATGAGCAGAACAGTGTGAAACATCAAAATTATTCACATCAAGTCTCATCTCAAAAATACAGACAAATGATAATTAGTGATCGCCAGTTAACAGACAAACTGAAAATGGTTTTCATATTTTATGCAAAGTTGGTGGAATGGCCTATTGTCGGTATCAATCAGACAACGAGGGAGTTTATCCCCTTTTCACTAGTGCTAGGCCACGGAGCGCCACACCTACTGTCTGCACCAGGTTGCTTTACCACACAGATCAGATTGCTTCAAACGGCAAGGAAATCTATCCCATTTTCACTAGTGCTAGACCAGGGAGATTTTTTCTTAGGTGTAGCACCACACCTACCATCTGCTCCCAGATCAGATTACCCAATCAATGCTACTCATGCACTAAGTTGGCACAATCTGGTATAAAACCTGGAACCTTGTGATTCTTTGTTGGATACTCTACTGACTGAGCTAAACCAGCCCCTTTCGTATTGTAACCTGTCCCGAGGATTAAGAGATAGACCTTCTTAAAAATGGAACTATATTTTTTGTTTGTTTTTATTGAAAACCAAAGATGGGATTGAATCGACATAAATTGTTTAAGATAAAAAAATATTTAGAAAGTATTTAGTTTTTCTTGTTTTCTTTTAAATACTTTTCTACATTATTTTGAAATCCTTACTTCCTTTTTAATTTATATTAACATTGCTATTTCATATCTTCCAATATTCAGCCAACAAAGAAAGGTAAAAATTTGATTATACCCTTTTGATCATTGTTAAGATGATATCTGACATGAATGGTGTTGACTGTTCTAAGAAAAATAAATAAATATCATACAAAAGTCATTAAGAAAAACTATTTTTTTCATTTTTATTTGTTTTGTTGGGTTTTGGATTTATAGTCAGAAAAAGAAAAGAGATTATGAATGTCACTAGGAAATTTCTTATTTTATTATCTTTTTTTTTTTGTACCTTTCTCTCAATGTGTCTATCCAAATAGTTCATCCAATTTTGATATCTTAGAGCTGCAGACAACTTGTTTGAGATAAGACACAAAACAATGGATGCTGTTACACTCTTAGTTTTTTTGCTGATGTCAGTCAATATAAATAATAATAATAACAAAGTCTTATCTCTGAGCAACAAGAGAAATAAAACAGTTATCTTTTAGATATAGACATATTAGTTGCATTTTTAAATGGATTTAAGACTTGAGCAGATTTCCAAATAAAAATAGGGTCAATGTTGAAATACTTTTTGTTATGCGTGTTGTTTTACTTGTGTTTGAGAGTGATTTTTTTTTTCTTGCATAGTTGTTGTGTTGTTGTGTGTGTGTGTGAGAGAGAGATTTTTCTTGCAAAGTAGTTGTTGCTACCAATATAATTCAGCAGTTCTCCACCAAATGATCTAATGCTGTTTATTTTGGGCACCTCATTCCAAAATGTATTTGGAGCGCCTACTTTGTTTTCTTATGTTTTGGTTTGTATCTTTAAGTAGCCCCTTTGGGGGGGGGTATGATGTATACAAACCTTGATATGATTAAATATAAGACAAACATTGTTGGGGATGGGAGTTTATGTATTTTAGAAAATATCAGTGCTGAAAGTGATGTAACTGTGTCATCATATATGCATGCATGCACTCACACAGACAGACAGACATATACATGCACACACAAACATACGCATACACACACATGCAATTTCAGCTACCTGAATCCAGTGAGACACTTCTTTATTGCTGAATTCATTTTATATTTACCCTTTGAGATTTTTTTTGTCTGTTCAGCAAAAGGGCTAACAAAATCATTTATGTAGGAAAATTTGTTTGTATAAGGAATAGTCCACTATATATATATATATATGTGGATATTTACTAAGCTTGGCAGTGGGGCACCTAGTGAGGATTGAACTCACTATCAATGATCTGCATGCTGGAACAGGTGCCCAGATTTATATAACACTTCCATGTAGGTGTATATATGTGTGCATGTATGTATAACCATATAAAATGTGGAGAGTGCATAGTATGTATGTGTGATTTGTATACATTTTTTTTAATATATGTTTATATTAATACCTAAAGAAGAAAACCCATTCCAGATTGAGTTGATTGAAACCTGGAATCCTTCAACAATGCAGGAAATTACATGGTGGTTCTAATCAGAGCCTTTTTTCCACTTTATTTAAAATCTTTATAACCTTTGACACCCCCAATTTGTTCAAAGATTTCACCCACTTCTTTACATTTTTGTGTGAAATGATGGTAATTTGCAAGAAAGGAATAATTTATTAAAGTTTAGAATTTTTTTTACTATGGTGATTCACTTCTCTTGCAGAGACAAAGAAAGATATATCTCTCTCTATTTGGTCTACAAGTTCATTAAAAAATCACCAAAAAGTCTTACTGGTATACGTATCTAGATTTGAGATTTCTTATGATCTTAAAAGACAAGTTAACAAATAAAAAAAAAAATTTAAAAAAAGAAATTGACTGTCAAATATAAATCAAACAACACAAAAAAATGATGGCTTTATTTCCCTAAATTTTTACATCTTTATATAATATATATATATATATATATATATCCTAAGCTCTTGGTACTACAAGGTTGAGAATCTCTAATTCGAAGCTTTGGAGGAGAAGGATGAGGAGAGGTTAGAGAGGAAAGCAAAGCAGCCAGGAAAATCTCAAGATAGGATCAAACTAAAAATTGCTTGATCCACAATCTTTTTTTTTTCCATCTTCCATGTCAAAATTTACCTTGATACCATGGGCCATTTTTTCTGCAAATCTCAGTTTGTGTCTTTCTGCTGAACATTTTTGAAAAACTCAGTGGAATCGGTGTCAGTGAGATAAGAAATTTGTATATGTGTATAAGCACAACAGTATGTCCCTTTTTATAATCGCATTCATATATACACACTCATGTATACAGACACACGTACTTATACACTCAAATGCCCCAGGGAATATATTTATCTTTTTTCTTTTCTTTCCTATGATCAAATTATTTTATATTTTAAAAAATATTTTTAAAGCACCAAATACTGTCCCAATCAAAACTGAACTGTTATCATTTGTAAATAATTTTCTTATTTTATTTCAACAACAATGACAACAAAAATATCTTAACTCATACAAAAAACATCCAGTGAAAAGTAATGTTTTTCTATACATGACCTTTTCTGACTGGATAAATATAATTAAAACTTGTAATATATAATAATAATAATAATAATAATAATAATAATAATAATGTTCAACACAAAAAAAGGATGAAAAATTAATTTTTGCTTTATATTTGAAGAATTATTAACAGAAAAAACTCCCACCTTTTTTGAAAATTATTCAATTCATTACTAAGATGATCTATATGAGTAAAAACGTTTGTTTCATTAACTATATTTTAGCTTATGAAATATGACAGTATTGGTTAGTCTGGATATATATATATATATAGATATATATATCCGAATAATAAGTGTGATTTAATAATAATTGCCTCCTTGCAAATTCTTAGAGCTTTCATTCTTAAAAAAATCTATTGCTTCTTTTAAAAATTGGGTAGTTTCCATTGTGTTTTTTGTTTTTGTCTCCTCAGCAGATTTGAAAAAGGTTCAGAAAGTACAGCTGTCCAAACGATTGGCCAGTGTATGTGATGATGGCCTACTCTGCAACCAGATTATCTCCCCTGTTGACCTTTTAGTTTCAAGGAGTAACAACTAAGGATCAACTGTCCAAAATGGTTTTTGTTCATTGATTT
This sequence comes from Doryteuthis pealeii, assembly GCA_023376005.1. Classification (NCBI taxonomy): domain Eukaryota; kingdom Metazoa; phylum Mollusca; class Cephalopoda; order Myopsida; family Loliginidae; genus Doryteuthis; species Doryteuthis pealeii. Next base: position 1,328,429 of record CM042150.1, read on the forward strand.
AATGGAGTTTAGTTTGGGCCTTTCATGATATATAGCAAAATCTATTAGAAAAAAAAAAGGAAAACGAAAAGCCTCGATTTGAGATTATTTGCATATTTTTATGATTTTGATTTTTTTTTTTGTATAATTTCTTAATCAGAGGATGAAAAAAAATCTGACCATATTAAAATGGACCCACTTTCTTTGTACTTCTTTTTTTTTCCCCTTTCGCATTTAGGGGGGAGGGGGTAGGTTTGGGAATGAGTGAGGGAACAGAAATTAGACTAAAAATAGAAACTAAATACAAGGTCCAATTTCTCATAAGTCCCAAGTGTTTGTGTTGTTTTCATTATTTGGTGATATTTATTTTTTGTTCATTTCTTCTTCATTTGAAAGGGGGCAGGGTTGGGATGTTCCAATGATATAAAGAACAAGAACAAATGTTCATGTCATTTAGAAAAAAAAAACTCTCATTCTAAAACTTTAAAAAAATCTAATTCAGAAACATTTTTAAGGAAAAACTTGATTTGTTTTAAATATATATATATAATTGTTCTATCTACGAAGAATTTATTTTTTGTTTTTAAGGGGAAATAAATCTATTAAATAAAAAGTTTCCTGAATTTTGAATGCAGCTATTGTCATATCTGTTGACAGTGAATCAGAATTGGTTAGTGGCAGTTGGTTTTAATAAAAGAAATTAACATTATTATTATTATTATTATTATTATTATTATTATTATTCTGTTTATTTTACTTAAACATTTTGACAAAGGAATACAAGAAAAATACAGATCACTTATCCAGAGACGAATTGCCTCTAAATTCTTTGTTCTTTCATGTATGGATTAAAATTTCAATAACAATCAGGCAAGAGACATTATAGTCCTTTCCAATCAAACTTATAAGTATATTTCATGTTTGAAATAATCAATTAGGGTGAAATAATAATTATTCAGATTCCAGTGAAAGACCATCAGTTTACGCTAGTGTCAAAAACTCACAAGGAGTGAAATAATTACTGATAATTGCAATACCAACAATTAATCAATTTTAAACCAATGTGAATTAACAACATGCCTTCTTTAATGTAGGGTATGAATAAAATTCACTGTCAACAACTTTCACTTTATAACTGTAACTATAGAAATCAATAGAAAAAATTAAAAAAACCCAAAAATTATCCTTGTGAAATTATTTGATTTTAAATATGTATGTATTGGTTTTATTTGTATATATAAAATAATTGTGAGGTGGGATTTTTCTTTCCTTGTAATTTTTGTTCTTTTTTGGCTAAGTGATAGTGAATTCTAAGTGAAGAATAGGGGGGAGAGGAGTATGGGCACAGGAGGAGGGGGGCAGGGAAGAGCTCGACTGATTTTTTTCCTTCTCTCATAAATGAACGTATCACAAGACAACTCATTGTATGAGTGTTTAATTGACGATGGTGTTGGCTTGTTTTTTGTTTGTTTGGTTTTTTGTTTTGTATTTTTAAAAATCTTTTTTAAATATATTTTGAAAATTTTCCTTTTGAGTAACTATGACAATCACAACACCACCACTACATTTGTCACCATCACCGGCAACATTTAAAACAGTAACATGTCTTTCTCAACAAATGGCTGTCTTTAGTGATGTGTCCAAATCGCCTATATATACATAGATATACATATGTGTATACATATGTATAGATACATATACATACATATACACGCACACGCACACACACACCAACAACCTCTAACAGATTCAGTTTGGTTAGTTAACGATAATAATAATCATAATATTAATAATTATAATAATGAGAAGAAATCAATTATTGTAGTCCTGATGATGATAGTAGTAGTTGTAGTAGCAGTGATAGACTTATGTCATCAATTTTAGTCAAAAAAAAAAAAAAATGACAACAAAGTCAGAAATTGATTGATGGTTATTAAAAACTATGAATAAAACCTGCATATTAGTGTTCTGATTCTACAGGGTCAAGTCTGATTAATTTTTTTCTTTATTTTTTTTTTCTTCATTTTTATTTTTTTGAAAGGGAAGAGATTTTTTTTTTTCATAATTTTTTTTTATTTAATTTTCTTTTGAAAAATACTTTTAAATTTTTTGCTTTGTGGTATTTCACATTTGTGTTAATTTTTCTTTTCTTTTTTTGTTTGTTTTGTATTGTGTTCCAAGTGAGTGAGTGAACTGGCCTTTTTCTCAAAGGTGGTGACTCTGAGGGTGAGGCTATTATTCTTAAGCCTTTCCCAACTGACTGTGCACCTATTTATTGATTGATTTCTTTATTCTTTTTTTTCTTCTTTAATTGCACCTTACTCCTCGGAAGGTAACAGGTAAATACAGGTGTATTATAGATTTTTTTCTTTCTTCTCTTTGTCTTCCAGGTTTTCATTTCGGCAGCATACACACACACACACACTCAGATATACACATACATTCTATCACATAGGGAAAAGCAATTGCATTAAAAAAAAAAACCAATGAAAACCTTGATGTTTAAACGGTGTGGGGGGTGTTTGTATTTTATTCAGAGTGGGGGTGTTATTGTTATCATCAAGAGAAGAAATAGGGATTCCATGGCCAGGTCACTCAAAATAAGTGGCGTCGTTGATAATTGGTTTAAGAGATGAGGTACCGTAGCATTTGCTTTCCCATCAAAAGAAAAGACAAAAAGTTATCTAGATACTTTATGCATATTATTCATTCATTTCCTTGGTTTCTCAACCCCACCCAAGAAAGAAAAAAATGATAAACAAGGTTCGTTTTTTTTTGTTTTTTAACATTACTTTTTGCTTTAATTTTATTTATGATTTAAAGAATGAAAAGCCCTCAAAATATTTATTATACTAAAATATTTTTCCTTAAAATTCCAATACTCAATTTATTTTGGATAATAATAATAAGAATAATGATAATAATACCATTAATTATAATTAATAATTATAACTATTGCCTTTATGAAAAAAGGCTTATCTAATCAAAATAAAAAATAATCAATGAATAAAAGAAATAAAACTGAGCTGTGTAGGCTTATTTGACTTATATACATACATAAATTTGGGTTTATGTATATAGAAAATGATATATATATATATATATATATATACATATATATACATACTCACACACATCCACAGACATCATTTCAAATTCTGACATATATATCTTCAAATTCATACCCTTGCACATTTACACACAGTTAAGCAAAAAAAAAAGTGTATTTTGTGAACAGTTTAATCACAGTAGATCAATAGCAACAAGTATATACTGTGAGGTTAACAAGTGCACAGGCATATATTATATACATGTGTATGTACACACACATACATACACATAATTATGTATGTTCACAAGCATAGTAAGAATGATGTGAAGTTGTGTTGTGTTTAAGATGCCTGTGTCCATGTTACTGATTTAATGTTTATTTACTCACAGACATATATTAGTGTGTGTATGTATGTATGATTGATATATAAACACACACACACTAACACACAAATATTATATACACATACATATTTACTAAGCCTAGCTTAGTGTGACACAGCCTATACATACATACATACTTACATACAAAGCTTAGCTAAGTGGAGCACCTGATGAGGAGTGAACTCACTGGCAATGGTTTGCGAGGAAAAACCCGCTCACTATTGCTCTATGACAGGCACCCATATAACACGCACTCACTCAAAAACATTTATATAATAAATGTGTGTCTGTTAGTACTTTATAATCTGTACACACTCTTTGTTTTGGGGATTGAGAGAAACAGTTGTATGTGTCCATTCATTATACAACCACATCAAAACATGCTTATCTCCCCCTTCACACATACGCACGCACATTTTTTTTTTATTATAAATATCATTCAATCTTTTGAAATTTTTTTTATTTTTGGTATCTGCTTCTGCTTCCACTATTAACTTTCTTCTAAGTTTCATTTCTGTAATCTACAATTTGTGAGAAAGAGTGGCTTTTGTTGTTGTTGCATGATTGTTGTTTTTTTGGGAGGAGGGGGGATTTTTTTTTTTTTTCATTTTTTTTTCTTTAATTTTCACTACAAAACAGATTTTTTTTAAAAAGGGTTTGAGAAGGGTTTGAAATGTCTTTTTTTTTTCTTTTCAGTTTTAAATCTTTTAAAAACAGTTTTACAGAAATGAGAATAATTTTGGGGGTTTAATTGTTCAAACATTTTTTTTTTATATATATCTTTTCCAGTCAATTTCTTTTTCTTCTGGTTATATAACAATAATGAGATGAAAATCTGTTAAATCGATGTCATAAGATCATAGTTGGGTGAAAGGGTGGGGGGTGAGCGAGTGGCTAACAAATAACCAGCCTCTGAGATATTCTTAATTTTTTTTTTCTTTTTTTAATTTTTTTTTTAAAGATTTTTTAAAAACCCTTTTTTTTTTCTTATTTTTTTTTTTTTAAATTTTTTTCGTTTTTTTTTTAACAAGGACACAAATGGGGTTTGGGAAGAGTGACATTTACATTTTGTATGTAATATCTTGGCATATACACACAGTAACACTGGATGAGATAGATGGAGAGTTATCTCCCCCCAGCTTAGAAACAAAGGATGATGGATTTGTTAAAAGTCAAATCAGTATAAACACTCCATCTTATTTTTTTTTCTTTCTCTCTTCACCTTTCCAGGTCTGTCAGTCAGTCAGTCTATAATTCAGATTTCATTTTGTTCTTCATCTTCATATAATAAAAAAGAAAGAATATTTTCTTTTTTTTCTTGTTTAAATGTTCCTTTCATTGTGGAATCAGTGTTTTTCTTTTTCTATTTTTTCTAAATTTCCTTTTTAAAAATTGTATCTTCTATTCCAGCCAGTGTTTGATCCACTATTATTGGTCACTGACCTATGATTTTGGAGTCAGGGTTTCTTATATATATATATATGTATATGTGTATATATATATATACATATGTATATATAAGTATTTAAAAATCCTTTTTTATAAAAGATGGAGATGATAATAATGATGATGAGAAAACCATTGGAAGTTGTTTCAGTAGCTGCTTCAGTTTTAATTGCAACTTTTTTATTACAATTTATTATTTGTAATAATTGCTATTATGCTTGCATCTGTCATGGCTTGTAATATTTCTTTTTTTCCCTTGTAATGAAAGTTTTTCAGAAATATTGAAAAAATTTCTTTCTTTTCATTTTTTTTTTTTTTGTCAAAGAAACAAAACAAACTTCTTTTTTGTCAACAAAAAAATAGTGCAGTAGGATTTTCATTTTTTTTTTTTTTTTTTTGTTTTGTTTTTTAATTCTTTGTTAGTTTTTTTTTTTTTCCTTCTTTCCAGTAAGTCTCCAAATCTAATCAGTCAGCAATTGCAAACTTATGATATTTTTTTTTTTAATTTTATTTTCATTTTTTTATAAATTTTTTTTATCTCCATGTTCTGTTGCTAAAGTCTATGAACCTTGACCACTGGCTAGAGATTCCAAATTTTCTCTTCATCAATCCATGCAGCTTTGTATGTGTTTTATTTTTTTTTACAATTTCAATATTTTCTTTTTTTTCTTTTGACGTAAATGAACATACGTCCTCAAAAAATGACCATCCACAACAAAGATGTTGGTTAATAGAACTGACCGATAGTCTTTTTTATTTTCTTTTTAATGTAACAATCAGTTGGTTGTATTTGTTGCTGCTGTTGTAATAGTTCCAGTTGATTATTTTTTTTTTTTCTTTTCCTTTTTTGTTTCCTATTTTTACTAATGATAATGAAGTTAGCAAGGAAGTCATGGAGAGTCACTGGTCCTTACACACAAGTCCTTGCAGAGATGGGTACGTATCTCACCCCAAACAATGAAAACAGTTTTAGTGATAGTATTAAGAATGGTATTAAGAATATTAATATTAATAATAATAGTAATAATAATAATAGTATTGTTGTTAGCAGCAACAGAACAGTTGATTGTCAGCATCAGAATCATCGGTATACTTATTGTCAAAATCCAGTGGATGGCTGTCACCAAGTTATTGCTGTCTTTTTGTGTTGCAGCTATTTGTAGCATTAGTCATACAATGGAGATACGTTGGCATTTTGGACTCTCCTGTGTCAGTAGTCTGTCAGTCGTATTACAGCCTGATGACGAAACATAACGCACCTCAACATGGTCTTGCTCTGGGGGTTTGCGATCGCCAAATTTTTTGCGGTGGTAAAACCCACAAATCACCAGAATTATACAGAAAAATGATGATATAGATGTTCCTACTGCTATATGAAGAATCTGTATACTTCCTGTGACAGGACCTGAAAATAGAAAAAAAAAAGAATAGGTTACAAAATGGTTTAGAAATAACTGATACCAGTTTTTAAATAAAGTTGCAAAAATAATTTTTCTCTAATTTTGAATAACATGAAAAATGTCAGTGTAAGTTTTAAGAGCTTCTTCTATCAATAATAGTTCAACAGTAAATCTAATATTTACCTTTCATACTTATTGTTATTCTGGTTGCATGATGTAATTTCCTATTGGTGTTAAAATGTTTATGTGAATCTTTTGTATATATATATATATATATATATTATATATATATTAAATGCTAGAAATAAAATCCCTTAATTAAACCTTCAAACAAGGAACAAGAATCCTTAACAGCATCTTAAGCATCTATTTTATTTCTTTAGATCTTTTCCAAAACATACATCATTTTTTTAAACAAAATCAATAATCCAATTAAAATTTTGAAACAATTGTTCGGTTACTCGTTAAGTATAACTGGGTACAAACGGTATGTGTGTAATATTTAGGAATTACCTGGTATTATCAAAGACCATAGAGAAGGTTTGTTTTAATATTTTTAAATAATTTTTCTTGTCTTTGGGCAAGATAATGATTGGTTGGTGTATTTTAATGGCATATCGACCTGTCTTGGGTTATTTCATGCCAAGAGGTTAGAATATTTATATTTAAATATCATATTAATAATTTGACTCAATTATAGATATAATTCTGAACTTGTAATAACAATTCAATCTTATCCTTAAAAATTATGGACAGTAATAGTTGAAGAAAAGGAAAATTTTGGACACTTTCTGTACAAGCAGCTTGAACTGAGACAGGAAAAATATGCTCAAACACTTCTTCTCCTTATATATATATATATATATATATATACTAGAAAAAACATTTATTTTTATGTTATATATAAGACAGCCCTTAGTTTTTGGCTGCTGCTGAAATTTAACATACAAATAAAGTAGGAAGTTCAATCTCTCTCTATGCACTCACAGAGAAACTAACATGTATAAGGAGTAGTTAAGACATATATATATATATAGAGAGAGAGAGAGAAAGTGAAATAAGAGATGGGTCAGTTTTGGACTCACTTGCAAATTTTGACTAATTAGAACCAATTAAAATGTTTTTTTTTTTTTTCAAATATAACTCAATCTTTGACTTAAAGCATATTTTGACATATATTTTGTATCAAACTAAATAGTGAAAAATCATTTAGGGAACAATCATTGATTCACTCAGTTTTACTATAACAATAGATATCTATATAAAGGTTTTTCATTTTACAATGTATTTTAGAATTTGTTTAATATTTAATAAGAACATTTGTACATCAAAATTTGATTTCAAATCAAACATTTATTAAAGACAAATTAAATAAGTGAACACACAAATGTCATTTCAAACAATTTTAAAACAAACAATCAACCAGGAAGATAAAAAAAACAAATTGTTTGGGTAGAAATCTCATCAACATACATTCAAAATTTACTAATATAAGTAAATTTCTATAACATTAAACTATGTAAATTTTATTCTAGGTGATATTTATTAAGCTTTGACTTAGATTTACACAAAGGGCACAAAAAATTGGGCACTCATTGAGGATCTAACTCATTAAACAATTTCTAACCATTCTTCTGTGACAAGTGCCATCCTTTTAGATATAATGGAATATTTGTCAATTTGTGAGATGATCTTTTATCTCTCTCTTGAGATCACAAACAAATAATTCATTAAATCCATGAAATTTGCTAGAAAAAAAAAAAAGAAAATAAGAAAACTAATTTTTATTTAGCTGCATTTTGATTTGGACAGGGGACGTAGATATTCAATGAAGCATATAAAATATAAACAAATATAATTAATGAAACAATTTATTGTGAAATAATTCATACATTTGTTTTTGAGAATTATATTCAATAACACTCATAATTATAAAGAAAGCATGAAGCAAATTTGAGGGTTAGTGTATTTTGTAGGAAAAGAAACAAACAAACAAAAAAAAACACAGTACAATTCAAACAAGCAGCATGGTAACAACAAATGAAAAGAAATGGTACCAGTTGTGGATTTTCCTGAAAATAAAATAAAACCTGTTAATTTTTTAAGTTAGAAAAAAAAAAAGAATAAATTGTTAGTGTACTGTGTCTCAGATCATTCTGCTAAAATCGATAAGTATCATATTTGGTATTGAATTACTAATTTTCTTTTTGTTTTTATAGTTGACCAATCATTGTGAGTGCTTTATACTATTTAAGAAAATACTATGTTTATTGAAACAAGTTTCTTTGTTAAGCAAATAGATATTTTGTCAGACTGAAAACTCATTGATCAGTATTCATTCAGATAAACAGCTTGGAAATATTAATCAAAAGATTAATCAATAAATGAATTTTTAAAAAATGAGGACAAAAAATCTATTTTCTCATTGTTAGAGGAAATGTAGGCAAATCTCTGAAATTGAAATATTAGGAAATTTACAAATGCATTTGTGGCATCTTTGGGGGTAGATATCATTTTTGTGTGAGGGTATCTTGGGAGGCATCTCCCCCCCCAAGCCTTGGGATTATAGTTTACCTGTGTATATTTAATAGTAAAAAAAAGCTACTTTATTGTTGTTAGAGAACTTATTGGCAATTCTCTGAAATTGAAATACAAGGAAATTTCAAATGCTCTTGAATATTTTAAACAACCTTGGATTTTGCTAGTCTGTATTGTACAATTCTATTTTGCTAGAGTATTTTTCGATATTCTCTTTTGAGGCTGGTTCACTTTTTAAAAACTTTCTTCAATTGGTAACTTTTGTTATACATTAGTGTTTTTAACGTTGGACAAAAATTCCAAATTAAAGAAGTTTACAGATAGAAAAAATAAAATCTAATAGCAGAAAATCATCTTCTCTCTTGCTCACCACGAAAAAAAAAAAAATCCTTCCCTCCTAGAACTCCTCCTCACTCTTTGAGAATTCTAGAACTGTTAGCATTTTTAAAATTCTTGAAAGTGTCACTGGCAATTATTGATCTTTGTAATATTATCAGTTAACCTTTATTGATCATTAAATCTCATATTTTGTGGCATTGACTTCTAAAGTGTGTGTGTGTGGGGGTTCTTTTAATAATAATAATTTTGCTGGAGATCTGCCCTTAAACAGGAAGTTAGGATTCCGCCAACTCGGCATAGGAGTAGCACAGATTAGGTAAGTGTGGAGCTAATGGTAGGTGTGGCGCTCCACCTCAACAAAACAATCCTCCTGGTCTAGTGCTAATAAAAAGGGTATAGACTCCTTCATTGTTTGGCTGATACTGACAATACAATAAGTATTTATACAATACTGATAAAAATTTTAGTCACATTCTGTATTATATATATATATATTCATTCAGTTAAGTAGGCAGAGTGGCCTATTGACACTATAACCCAGACAGTGAGGTAGTCTATCCCCTTTTTACTAATGCTAGTCAAGGTAGATTGTTTTTTGCATCTGAGGTGGAATGCCACATCTACCATCAACACCCCCACTTTAACACACATATCCAAACTGCTACTCATATTCGTTTTTTGCCTAAAAAAGAAAGTGGTGAAATAAATATTATAGTATTAGTTTGTTATTTACTACTCTGTTGATTGAAAACAAAAATACATCTTTTAAAAATTGTAAATGTCCTTTCAGTATTAATCATCAAAATCAGCTAACTCACTTGCTATCACATCCCTTGGGGAATTATAAATAGTCATTTACTAAGTTTAGTTTAGTCTAAAACAAGGCCAAAAGTTTAGGGCACACAGTGAGAATCAAACTCAATAAAAATGGTCTGCTAACCTAGCTTACTAACCATCTCACCGCATTATGCTGAAAACACAGGTTTCCACGAGATAACCAAAGTTAAGCAGCAATGAGCCTGTTCAATATTTAATTGGGTGACCACTTAAATAACAGCAGGTACTGTAAACAATGAATGCATTGCTAATATTTTTACAATCTAAAAAGATTGGTAGTCACGATTTTTTTCAGCTTTAACCCATATCTTTCTGCAAAGGATTTTTTGATATTAAAACAATTCTCTTTTTGTCTGCTGAAAGGATCAAAAATCAATTTATCACAACTACCCTGATTTAAAAAAAAATTAAAAACAAACACTTCCTTCTCCCTGGTGAGTCTTAAAAATTCTTAGAGGCAAATATAATTTTAATGAACTTGAGCCCACTGCTTGAAACATTGGGTTATTGCTTTGTGTTAAATTTAAATGAAAAAAAAAGAAAATGCCTAGTTTCTCTGATAAATAAACATATAATGTTTTTTTTTTTTTTTTTTTTTTGAGAGATAGAGAATCATTAACACTTGAGATTATCTCAAATTGTTTTGGAGATGAAATTTGCCTTCAAGATAAAAATTCATTGTACATTGCAAATTATTATTTTTTTTTTCCATTTTGTTTCCTGGTTTTTGTTTTGAACCTTTGGGAAAAATCTGCAAGTAATCAATGACTTTCTAAGGGTTTAACAAAAAAAACCGAAAAGGGTACTTGTGTCTTGCAGAAAATTCCAAGTTGATTACATAGAATAAAGCCTGAAGTCATTGGGGAGAAACATTGCATGTTTTATTGGTTAAAAGGAATAAAAAGCAATTTTGTGTCTGTTATAATGAAAATTAAATTCACAAATTATTTAATCATTTTCATTAAATTTTTTAAGTTGGATAAATTTGAGTCTTTATTGCCAATTATTGAAGTTATAAATTTTAACAGATTTTCTTGATAGTTACTAAGCTCTGATTAGTATAGCAAAAGTGTAGGGAATCTAACAAGAATCAAATTCATTACAATAGTTGGTTGGATTTTATGTTATGTCAACCCTTGTTGGGTTATTTCATGCCAAAGTAATTTTGTTTTATTCATTCTGGCTGGGTATTAATTTTCTTTTCAAACTCAATTTTTTAAACACATTTTTTAATAATAATTTTAAAAATCTATTTAACCCATAGTTGGGTCCCTAACATGTACTACCACTCCAGGTCAGGATGGACATGGGAGTAATGGTAATAAATGGGAACTTAAAGAGTTTCAGAATTGAAACTTCAGCACGATGCACTTTAACATCATACCCAGGACACCATTACATTAGTAATAATCTTCAAAACTAAAGGTTACAAAATTCAGCCTATTTTTGTTATTTGATGGTTTAGTGCCCTAGATAAGCCTTAGATGCAAACCCCTTTGAATGTTTTGATAAGCTAATATAGGTACAGTAATCCATTACTACATTGTTTCTAACTCTCAAAACAATATTAATAACATAATTTTCATCTTGTGACTTTATTAATTCATCCATACAAATAACCAATTATTGTTATCATACTAAGTTAATAAACCTCTGACATAGATGTTATGTATAGTTATTTTTTTTAATCTTATGTAAATCAATAAAAAAAATAACATCATGAGCATTTATCTCATCCCAACCTCCTGCGTGTTATGACTTTTTTCTTTTTCTTTTTGTTATGGTATATAATAATATTAATACTAATAATAATGATGATCATTATCATTATTATATACATGTAGTTAAAATTAAGATAGCTCTGAATTATCTCTAGTCATTGGTAGGCAATATATTAAATAGAAACTTAGTTAGCCTGGACTTTGTGGCACCTCCAGATGTTGGTGCCATAGGCGATTGCCTAGTTTTGCTTAAAGGATAGTACGAAACCTGTTTAACTAAGTTCATTAAAACTGACTGTTGTATTTCTAACAGATTTATATCTTTCTTATTATAATGAGATTATGTGTCTGTCTGTAACTGTCACATTGTCCATTATTTTATCTAAATCTCAGTTATTAATGAAATTATTTTATATCATTAATACTGTTGGCCTTATTTACATACCAAATAACATGCAATTGTGTATATATATATAACAGTATAGTGTTAACAGGAAGGCTAATTTACATATTGACCTCAAAAATTTGATTTTTGTAAATATTTACTTGGTATTACTGATTTCTAATTATTTGATTTCATTTTAATAAATATGAGCAAAAATCCTGTTTATAAATCTTAAAAGAAATCCATTAACAAAGAGAAATAACTGGAATTACATTCTTCACTGTTTAATTTAATTGAATTAGAAAAAAAAAAACTATCAATGGAACCTGAAAATGATGGGAAGAGCTAGCATCCCAACTGTTTTGATTATATCCCTTCTGTTTAAAGTTTTATTTTTACCACTAAAATAAATAGGAGGTGACAAAAATTTCTGACCACATTGTACTGGTCTTTGTAAAGGATAGATTTGGAATTAAATAACCAAATAAATGAAGGTTGATATGCCATTAACCAAAGAAACCAAACCTCACATAAGTTAACAAAAATAAAAAAAACTATTGGACCATACTCTCATGAGTATTTCAATATTCAAAATTAAGGAGAAAAATAGGAACTTTATTTTTCCCTATATATATATATATATATATATATATGTTACCTGTTATAACTTTGCTTATAACTACAATTATTACTAATCTGCCTTGTGAAAATATTACACCTACAGATTTACTATTTATTCCAGTCTTTATAGAATATTCTTAATTGGGGGAAAGAATTTCCCTTCCCTGGAAAATTGTAAAAGGCACCTACAGCAATTTTTTGTTGAGAAAGGTAAAAATTTCTGTAAGAATGAAATGTTAAAAACACCTAAAAGATGACAGGGGATGGCAGACCAAATCAATAAATTGTTGTTGAAAAAAAAAACAAAAAAACTTGAAAATTTAAAAACAATTTTTTTAAAGTAATAAACCAAACGAGTATTAGGTTAATTACAAAAATACTTCTTTGGCTCTACATTTAATATATAATAGAATACATTAAATTAGAAAGACTAACAAAACTAAATATGAATGCATTATAATTTTTTTTTTTTAATATTCTGTCTGGTGTCAAAAGCTGGTGGTGGTGCCAGGGGTGGTAGTACTGCCTTAGCCACCAAAACCGTATTACCACCCTTGGTTGGTGGCAAGTGAGGACAGAGTATTGCACATGCTATCACATATTGTATGATAAAAATGTTACATAGAATATACAAAGGTAAAATCTTTGACCGATTCAAGCTATGTTTCAACATAGCTTGGATTGGTTAAAAAGATTTTACCTTTGTATATATTATGTAAATTTCTTTTCACCAAATTCTGATGTAAACGGTATATTCTTAAATGAAAACAGTTCTTAAAATTTAGCAGGTATATAATTCATTAGTTGAACAACTGGAATCTTATCAAGAGTAATATGTGTGGATTCATCAGATGAATTTTAATTGTAATTATTTACTGTATAAAGTTCAATCTATATAATTAATATTTACCATAGAATTAAGTGCATTGACAAGGAAGGAGATTATGTTTAAAAATAATTATTTAAAAGCAAATTACTTTATTGGTTTTTCAAAAAAAAATTTCTAAGATTATTGGGAGAAGATAAAAAAAATTCTAAGATGAAAAAGGGGGTAGATGCCTAAGGAAGCATAACAAACAAATAATAATTAGTCTACATACTTATTTAACTGTTATATAACACTGGCCTGTAATGTTTTTCAAGGTCAAATATAAAATAGCTGATTTTAAGGCAGTTTTTTTTTATGCTGAATCCAAAAATTATACTAATTCTTTCTAATCAGATCAAATTTTCAAGATACAAGCTCTTACTTGAAATGAATAGGATAGTATTATAATTCTATAACAGTAAAGTAAAAATTGAGGTAAAGTATTCAATCACATCTTAAAAACCAGACCTGACTAAACATAATGAATGGTATTTTTGAATTCGGCATAAAATCACAAACATATATCACTTGGTAGACCTTTGACCTTCAGAAAAAAATTGGTTTGTTAATAATTCTTATAGCAAAATGATTGTCTGCTTTGTTTATTATGTTTCTAATGACTTGGGTAGCAGTGCAATCTTTTAGACAATATTATGAATTTCTCAAAATAATTATATTAACCTCTTACCTACCAATCCAGTGTAAATGAAAAAGCTGTGACAAAGAGGCCTGCTCTACCTGACTGCAATGAAACTACTATTGTATTATTCATGATTTGAACTACCATGCTGTTTCTAATTTTCTGGCATGCAAAGGATGCAGAGTAGGGTTTTCAGCCTGGTTGAAGGGGCAGGGTGCATTTTAAATCTGTACATCAATATTTTGTCTAAGAAGTTTAGACTGTTTCAAATAGTTGATATTCCTTATCCAACCCTGGCTTATATATATATATATATATATATATATATATATATATATATATATATACCCATACAGGTTTAGTTGAATATTTCTTCTTGATGATGTCCAATTGCTTAGTTCAAGTCTTTGTGTATTTTTCCTTATATTGGGGTCCCAATGTTAGAGAAGGTACCCCATATTTTCCCCCAAGTGCTTTCCACCACATCCACGGTCATCTTCAGGGGGGTTATTTGTTGTAGTTATTTTTTTTATTTTTTTTTTGGTGCAAGTTTTATTCAGTTGGGAGGGTTTATTGTGGATATATATATATATATATATATATATATATATATATATACACACACCAAGCCCTCCAAACAAGCAAGATCTGACACAAGGTCAATTTCATAAGCTGAGTTTAACAGGTTTGAATTCAGAGTTTTCTCTCTCCTACACTGGTTACCTATCCAAGGTTAAAGAGCCCAGTCTGCCCTACTATTTACCTTTAGCTGGAAGGATAATAGTTGGATTTATACCTTTCCCTAGGGTATTAGCACTATGTAAAATGCAAACATCCTTGTCTGGGTTATATAGATATAATGGTTAGAAAGTTTCACAAATCATTTTAATTGAGTTTGATCCTCACTAGGTGGCCTTGTGGCCTTGTGATTGAATCTATGTTTGGTAAATAACTATTGTTCTTGACTCAAGCTGAATGTGAAAGAACATGATACTGGAATAATCTTAAGGCAACGATTATGAAAGATTAACAATAACAAATCGCTTGCAACATCTATGCTTTATTTTAAATGACCATCAAAACTTTTAAAAACACTTTTGAATGTGATCTGAATTAAACTTAAGTGCTTTCTTCCATTAAGTGAATAACTTTTGATTTCCACAGAATATATCCAGACATTGAATTTTTCTCAGAGACAAACTTGTCTTATTTGTCTATATTCTTCCATCTAACAATATTGTCTTCTTTTCAAAACCAAATATGTATATTGTTTTTAACATTCACTCCATTCATAATGTGCCCTAATCGATCATTTTATGGCAGATATACAAGATTAACAAACATAGCTGCTCTCTCTACTTATCAGATAGTGTAAAACCATTGGTATTTAAATTAGCTTCATTTTCTCTCACTCTCACCCTCTTTTCTATCCTCTTATATGTTCTCTATTATTCTTTCTGTATTCCTCTCTTTCTCCTCACACTATCATTTTATTCTTTTGTTCTCTCTCTCTCTCTCTCCTCACACTATCATTATTTCTCTCTCTCTCTCTCCCTCTCCTCACACTATCATTTTATTCTTTTGCTCTCTCTCTCTTCTCACATTATCATTCTTTCTCTCTTTCTCTCTACTAAATTTTTTCTCTCTCTCTCTCCTCACACTATCATTATTTCTATCATTCTCTCTCTCTCCCTCTCTATCATTTTTCTCTCTCTCCTCACTATCTTACTTTCTCTTTCCCTCCTCTGTTAATTCCTATTACTGCCACTCTTACCACCCTGTTCAAAGTATTGAACAAAGATTGTTTATATTAAATATTCTTAATAGTCCTTATAAATTAGGTATTTTCTCTCCATATATTTTCTCCACACTGTTTTGATTTTTTAATATCATATATCATTTTTGACTCTCTATTTAGAAATAATTATTATTTTATAATGTATCATTATATATATGTATAGAAAAAGAAAGAAAAAAAAGATACCAGGTTAGAATTTTCTGAATATTAAACATCAATAAAAAGATGTTTCAAAAGCATGTGCATTAGGGTAGGTCAATTTTTTACTTTGTTTAAAATATCAAATTGTCCATCTATGTGAAAGTTGTGTGTTAGTATACTGAATACTGATAACAAAAATTGGATCTTTTACTTGAACTATTGTTTGAAGAAATAGCATCAAAGATTGTCTATTAAATGCACTAAAAATCCTCATTTTCTAAAGGCTAAATTTTGCAAAAAAAGTATTTTTAGTCCATTTTACTAGATGATCTTTGATGTTATTTCCTCAAACAACAGTGCAAGTAAAAGATCTAATTTTTGCTATCAGTATTCAGTATACTAACACAACTTTCGCATAGATGGGCAATTTCATATTTTTTTAAAGTGAAAAATCGACCTACCCTAATGTACACACATATATATATATATATATATATATATAATTTTACAGAAATTTAAACCTAAAATTCTAAAATCTCATCTGGACCAAAGAATTGGAGGGGAGATAGAATCAAGAAAGTCTGGCATCTATTGGAATGTAATAATCAAATCTTTGGAAGGTTGGATATTAGATTCTAATATTATTAGTCTCTGTTTATGATTTATGACAAGTGACTTTTCAGTCAGATAAATCAGAGGAGGAGAAAACTAAAATCACTTTATATCAAAAATGCAATTCATTTGATTGTACAGGGTGGTCTGAAAGTCTTGTCACCCCTTTATATTGTTTTAACTTTCATTATTTTTTTGTTTTAAATAATATAAGATATGTAATTGTTTTACAAAAAAATCTTTAAAAATTAAATCATTTTCAAGAATTCCGGATTGTATTATGCATTTATTTTACCCCCTAAAAAAATATGTAGGGGTGACAAGACTTTCGGACCAGACTTTATATCTAGGGTTTCTTTGAAAAATACCAAATGAAGAATTACTAATATTAAGAATAGATCCATTTGGGGTTCATAGAATGCATTTCTTATTTTGTATATAATGGACAAATAAGCAAGGAACATGATTTTGACATTATTTCATTTTTTTTTTTTGTTAAGCAATGAATAAAGAAAATTAAAATTTTGCCTTCAACACTTTCATGTAACCATTGTGAAAAAGTTTCTCTTATACATATACCCTTAGTAAAGGTATGAACACTCGCAAACCCCCAGCTATGGGTTAAATAATATCATTACTGTTCTTGTACAAGAATGGCTTTGGCATTAAATTACCCACAAGGGCCATCTTAGAGATGTTTCTTGCAAAAAAAAGACAAGATATCTTGTACATGACAGCAAACAAGTTTGGTTAGTTTCATAAAAAGAAATATTTATAATCATTCTCAGTATAAAGATAGTTTATTAGTGAAGTAGATTACTAATTAGGACTGAGCCTATTCTAATAGTGATCAACCCAAGCAGAGATTTAAAAGGTTTGAATTCAGAGTTTTCCTTCTCCTCGACTGGTTGCCCAACCAAGGTTAAAGAGCCCAGTCAGCCCTACTATTTACCCATAGCTGTAGGGAGAATAGTTGGATTCATACCTTTCACAATGGTATTAGCGTTATGTGAACTGGGGCTTCGTCCAGGATTTGAACTCAGGTCAGTGAGTTCATTTCCTATGACTCTAACCAGTACACCACACTTTGGTTAGTATTCATTTATTTGGAGAGTAATATTTTGTAGAAAGGATCAACACTAAACAGGTTAAACATGTAGTTATTTGCCTGATTGTATTATGAGAACTAGTACATTCATTTAATACAGGAAACTTTCTCTTGATTGTTCCAATCACCTTTCTATGACAGGTAATATTCATTCATTTTAGAAATATATCTAAAAGTAGCCTACTGGCTATAATCAGACCTACTTTTGATTAGTGCATTAGGTGAATGGCCAAATGGTTTAAAGTTCAATTGAAAATTTGGCCGGTAGCAATGATTGTATAAGTAGAACACTCCAAAGAAACTCCCAGATTGTTAATGATTATTCACTGGAAAAATACAGATATTGATTTGAGAAATTCTATTTATGAAATATCTATAAACTATAAATCTTTTCCGAGATATCTTCTTTACTGTTGTGTCTGAGTTATCAAATAACAACATTGGAATCCTAAAGAAAGATTAACATAGGTTTATTACCCTAAAATATAAACAGATAGTTTAGATATTAGTAAATCTCTGTAGCAAGGCTAGCTATTACTTGACCAGTCCCTTGTGTAGTCTGTATTACTTTTGTGTTTCATTGGACAAGTTCAACTTTCTTGTAGGTGAAATATCTTCCCTTACAACATTTATCAATTGCTAATGATTAATGACCAAAGATATAAGAGTACCATAAAAATGACTAAAAATAGGAATAAAGCTTATTTGAACTAATCTGACAATAATCTAAGAGGCCATAATAATGAACAGATAATAAATCTTAATAGCTGACTAGAAAATTAAAGTTATTCAGTCTAATTCCAGGTTTTGGTACTAAACAGTATTTCAAAATAAACTATATTTACTTTAGTATATCATTATATATATATATATATATATATATATATATATTTACCAATTTCATTTTACCATGTAACAAATTATAATTACTAAAAAAGAATATCCTTTTTATTTACATATACATACTACAGTACGTACTTAAGTAATATCAACTGAACCACCATAATTTTTTTCATTCACTCCAGTGGTTTCTTTCAAATTCAAAACACATTGAAGTGAATGAAGAAAAGAAAACAACTGAAAGAAAAACAAAAAATATTCCTAATTTCATTTTGTGACTGAAAATAAGTAAATCTTTACATATATAAAGAGTGGTTGGTATGTATGTATGTCCAGATGAAACTATGAAAATAAAAAAATTAACAACAAAGTAAATATATATATATATACATATATACATTAAACATCACTGGTTCTTGCTTTTTGTGCAAGAATTATGAATATTTGATTTATATTCCAAAATATCTAAGAATTAAAATGTACATAGAAATAGCATTGAAATTCTTTTTAAAAAATGTCCAGCATTTGTAAATCTCGAGAGTAAACAAATCAATACAGTAAGTATTTTTTTTTGCACCCCCTCTACACAGTTGACACTAAGTAGCAGCTTCTAGTTATTTATGAAGAAAAATAGACAAATCGGACAGTTTATCCACCAATTACACTGGCCTGAAATGTTTTTAATGTTGAATATATAATAACTGATTTTAAGGCAGTTTTTTTTTTTTACGCTGAATCCAAATATCATACTCATTTTTTCCAATGATTCATTTTTTAAGATACAAGCTCTTACTTGAAATGTATACAACAGTATTATAGATATTTATTTGTGACAAGTAGAGTCTTTAGGCTTTTGAATAAATGTTATTATGTACAACATGTTGTGAAGTATTCATGTACATCTTAAAAACCAGACCTGACCAAACACAATGAATGGTATTTTTGAATTCAGCATAAAATGGCAATCATATATCACTTGGTCTTTGATCTTTGGAGAAAAAAAATGAATGCAGGCCAGTGTTATTATTGGAATTTTTACAAGTTTTCAAATTAGAATCATTCAAGGAAAATTTCTTAGTGAGTTTATAATTTAGATGATAATACTTGACAACAGAAAATGCTGTTTCTGTTTGAAGACCTAAGATCCAAGTTCATTTTTAATGAAATTCTCTGCTTTTGTTACAAATGCATAGATTTTATGAAAATGTAATTAAAATATATATATATATATATATATATATAATAATTGAAAATATCATATATTGCCCTAGTTTGATATTCTTAAATAAGATGTAAACAGTCCCAGTTCCTGAATTTGTTTTCAACAATTCTGTTGGAGGGAAGAGGATCAATTCATAATTACATTATTATTATTATAAAAAAAAGCTTTAACCTTTTGACATTAGGTCCTTTGAAAGAGGACTCCTCTTTGATTTGCCAAGTCTCAACATAGATTCTTTGACAACTAAATAAAAGGAAGATGACTCTATAAACAAGAAATAACTGCTTCTACTGATATTGAATAGTTGCAATTAAGAGAACCACGGCATAAACTCTATCAATGTCTTAGAATAAATTTCTAACAATTGGGCTAATTAGGGAAAATAAATAAAAAAAACAAAGAAAAAAAAGCTAGCTTTTGTGCTTATATCTATAAATGTTGTCTTCTTGAAGCCTTTCTGATATTCCAACTAGAGAAGTTTCTTCAGCCAATCTTATTTTGCTGTCATGGTGTCATTTAAGGTATTGTCTTGCATATTCATGTTTAATTATTGAATATTTCAGTTTCCTCTCTTTGTTTTTTGTTCTTCTTGAATTTTGTCTCTTTAGTTCTCTTGGCTTAATAAACGTTTATGTGCTCTGTATGCATTTAAAGAAGAGAGGAAAAATAGCAGAAAAATAAATTGACTGGAATAAATTTGTGCACGAATACAGAAGAGAACATGTAAGAGAGGATAAAAAATATTAAGTTGACCATCACAATAACAACACGAAATGAAGAACACAGCAAGAGAGTTGGAATATCAAATAAACTAGAAGCAAATTGATTGGTTCAAGACGGAGTAGAAGGAGGAGGAGAAGATTGAAGAAAATAGAAGAAACAAGGTTAATGGAAGGGATTGGAGGGAGGAGGAAATTTGAAGATTTCAAAGAGAGAAAGAAGAGAGAGAGTAAAATTGAGAGGAGAAATAGGAAATAATGGGATGAAGAGGAAAAAAGGAAGGAGATAAGGGGGGAGAAGGGGGGATATAAGGGGGATATAAAAGAAGGAAAGAAATGGAAAAAAGGGAATAAAAAGGGGCAAGACAGTTTGGAGATAGAAAACGAGGGTATTAGAATGGGTAGGGGGGAGAGGAGAAAGAAAAGAAATATGAAGAAAGAGAAGGGAGGAGGCAAAATCTGAATAAAGAGGGAGAATAAGGAAAGAAAAGGAACTGAGTGGAGGGGGGGAAAGGAAATAGAAAGGTTAAAGGTTTCTCAACACTATTTTTTTCCAGAGGGAAGAAACATTTGAAAAATGAGATGTTTATCAAGCACATTTCTACTAGCATTTAGTTATATACGATGTAAACAGATAAAGTGTACAAGAAAGAAACTTACAGCATCATTTTGGATAAAAGAGAAGGAGAGAGAGAGAGATAGAGAAAAGTAATACGAGACACACCAAAGCGAAAGAGAAAGAAAAAGGATGAACTGTATATCTTTACAAATTACCAACTTTTGATTGATCCTACTTAAAATATTGCAAGGGTGTGTGGGGGCCATTTCTGGAGGCCAGGAATAGTTCTTTGAGTCTCTTAATACAGCTTTTATATATATATATATATATATATATATATATATATTGCTTAGTTTTGGCTACCGGGTAGAGGTCATGACCTCTTACTGTCATGGAAAATAGCCAATCTGTCTAGATATTTGTAATACTAGCTAATTTTATTGATACATATTGAAGTACATACACACTTAACTGTCTCTCACGAGCGGGAAGCTACAAATATTAGTAAGAATAATAAGAAATGAAATAAATAAACTAATGAAATGGTTCCATTAGATAAGTAATTAAACTCATAATTTATTCATTTAGTATATCTAATGTTTTTTTAGTTTTTATTTTGTATTTATCCTTTTGCAGTGTGTCACTGATTATGAATATAAAATAGGAAATTCTTTAAAACAAAATCATTGTCTTGTGCAGTTGAGTTCTAGCATTGATTACATCAGAATTTCTGAATATTGTACAACAAAACAAATTAGTTTATTTGTCTTTTAAAGAAAAATACCAAGAAAAATGTAATATTTGATTTGAAACACTTAGGCTGAATTTGTTAAAAAAGAAAAGATGATATATTTTGAGATGAGCAAGTAATCCTTGTTTTAGTATATTTTTAAATGGTGTAATGGTTATTATCATAAGAAATGAACACAGTGACTCAAGTTCAAATCCTGGACAAGGTTGGTTATGTTTCCTATGGTGCTAATACCATTGGGGAAAGGTATGCATACAACTATTCTCAATCTAGCTATGGGTAAATAGTTGGGCAGACTGGGTTCTTTAACTTAGGCAACTAGTCTAAGAGAATGAAAACTCTGAATTCAATCCTGTTAAAATTCAGCTTAAGAAATTGACCAGGTGTCACATCCTACTCATCCAGTGGGGTTGGTATATATATATATATATATATATATATATGACTCACAACTTTTTATTTTCCTTAACAAAAATTGTAAAAATCTATCTTCCAGGTTGAATATGAGAAGTTAAAGTATCTGGTAGACTAATATTTATACACTACTTGTACCTAGTCAAACTCTATAATTTAGATATATAAAAAGGTGTATATCTCTCATTTTATATATATATCATTTGTGTGTAACACATTTTACCAAAGGCCATTGAGTGATACTTTGATTCCAGTACACACACTGATCTTAATATTAAATGTAAAGAGGTGAGAAGAAATCTTAAGCCATCATTCCAAATCTTCCATCGCTGACAATTTCAAGATTTGGTTGATGATTTCAAATTGGACAAAGTGTAATATTTGCATATGTATTTCTGTTATTTAAATATAAATCTTAGATGTCTACTGATACAGTAATTTGCTTTATGTGAAGAAGTATTCCCTACAAATTTGCATGCATGTTTATGTATATAACTGCATAATTAGATAGGGTTTTATATATATATATATATATAATTTGTTTTGGGATGAAACAAAGAAATCACAGTGCTCAACCACAAATATGTAGGAGCTTTATTTATTTGCTGAATTTTTAAAATATAAAAGTTTATCATAAGCAACTACCCAGGTTTCAGGTTATTTCACCATTGTCAGGTTGCTACTGGTGTTTCTTTGAAGAGATTTTGTGTTGTTATGTTTATGGATCGCAAATTACATCGGTTGATTGTTGCGGACGCTCCTTATGTATTCGATTATATTTTTGAATTTTTAAAAAAAATTCCTGTATTTCATAAAAATTCGTAAAGTTATCTCCCTTTAACCCTTTGAAAATTTGTTTTTAATTGTGATTATTTTAATCGTTTTCATATGTTAAAATATGTATGTCTTTTCAAATTTTCCGATGTTAAATCCTGCACATTTTTCAATTTAATTTTTTTGGGGTGGATGGTGAGTTTCCCTTATTGAAAATGCATTCTTTTATTGAATAATATATCCGAAATCATATTTTAAAAGTCTGTTTATATTGAATTTTTCTGATGTTAAAGTCTTGTAAGAATCCGTAATTTCATATATATATATATATATATATATATAGTGTGAGTGTATATGTGCAAACACATTTCTCAGTATTGTATCAAACTTGAAAACATTTATTCCAAATGGTAATAAACTTTTATATATATTCTTATTCATAAATTTATGCTATTATAATTATTGAGTTGTATTGTTAGGGTCAAATAAATCTCTTTATAAATTGTTCATATTTGATAGAACCATGTACATAAAAAGTATTAAGAAACAACTACACATTATATTGTAGGCACAAAATAACCCCAGATGAGTTGATGCCATTAGAATAAATCTACCATCTTTGACCTTATGTCACATCTTGCTCCTAGCAAAGGATTTAGGTATATATATATATATATATATATATATATAGGGGACCAGGTTAGCTCAGTTGGTAGAGCGTTCGGCTAGAAACCACAAGGTTCCTAGTTCGATACCGGTCCTCGCCAAATCAGCGTATGAGTAGCACAGGGATCTGTGCGGTAAAGGAGCTGATGGTAGGTGTGGCACTCCACCTCAGACGCCAAACAATCTCCTTGGTCTAGCGCTATTGAAAAGGGGATAGACTCCCTTGCTGACTGGCTGATACCGACTTTAGGCCACCCCGACGACTTTACTTTTTACTTTATTTATTTATATATATATATATATATATATATATATATATATATATATATATATAAAGGAATGTTTTTGGTTACATTAAAAGTATAGGTAAATATAAAAGGAACAAAAATAGAATTCTAAATGACCATGTATAATATACTCAGTCTGTCTACACAAGCTTTTGAAAAAGGGTGGAGGCCACTCAAAATATTGGATAGAATAAAGATCAAAAGCAATACTATGTTCATCCTTTAGAATTTTGTTCCTCTTATATTTTTGAAAATCATATATATATATATAATATCCAGTATAATAATGAGTTAATCACCTTGTAGCTGTAAAACAAATCATCATTTGTGTTTGGACGGTGATGTTTTTGTTCATATTATGAAAAATAAAAGTTCAACTGAAAATTTAATTCTTCTTTTCTTCAATCCTACATAACAACTGCTGTGTTCTCCAGTCTTCTTTAAGATGAATATTGTTTTTGATAATCTTTGAGAAACAAACCTCAGCCCAGAACTTATCACAATTATTATCTTATTTATAGTATTTCTCTTGACCTTTAATAAGAATAAAAATTTTATAAGGTTGAAATTCAAACATAGTTGAAAAGTAGGGAAAATTAAGTCAATAAATCAATCATAAGCCTATATATATATATATATATATACTTTGACAGATAACAAGGTTCACATTCAATCTTAGAGTTTAGGATATTCTTTTAACCAATTTAAAGTGTGTGAATCACAATCATTTATACATGTGTATATATATATAACTATAGTCTGGGATAGTCACTGCTTCAGCTTTCACTGGAATGGAGCGCCAAATTGCAGTAGTATTAGGAGAGTGCTCGATATAAAGAATAGAGCTATTATATATATAAAAATAAATATATAAAGGTATTACATATCTATTTATTTGATGGTAATAGAACAGTCACAACCTTAGGTTTCATACATGCAAAATGCATCAGGTGACGTTGATCCGAATATTTTGCATGTATGAAACCTAAGGTTGTGACTGTTCTATTGCCATCAAATAAATAGATATGTAATACCTTTATATATTTATTATATTATATTATATATATATATATATATATATATACACACACCCTTGCTTAAGTATATATACCCACATACATACTCATCAAATGGATATGCCACTTCACCAGTCAATTTTCCATCCCTTAACTTATTTTGAAACTTTCTAAAACAATTTTTTTTTCACAAAAAATCTTTTTCTTCTGACAATGACCTAATATCAAAAATAGTTGAGAACAATTAGAAAATAAATAAAAAAAAGAAATATTCCTGTTTGTCTCATCACTTTTGTGAATACTAGCTCATTTCATATATATATATATATATATATATATGAAATGAGCTAGTATTCATCTGATTTTTTAGTGGGCATTTTAAAGGTGTACTGTTTAGGAACTACTTTGTTGGCTGTTATTAGAATATACCTTATAAATTTTCTAGTTGGATCCAGAATTTTGTTATTTGCAATCAAAATTGACCTTACCTACTTTTTATTATTCATCATCTCTTCATTGATTGTGAGTGTGCAAGCCTTAATTCAAAAAAAGTATTCTGTAACAGTTTTTACAATTAACATAAAAAAAAGCTTTCATCTTTGTAAAAGGTTGTTGATTAACCTAGAAATATAGGTCTTGACTTTAGCTTACTTAAAGTAAATAAAGAAAGAAAATTTTTACAGGAGAAAAAAAAATCTTCAGAAGTAGTTCAAAGTAAAGCAGATTCGGGAATTCTGATTGGCTGAAAAAAGATGCACAAATATTGGTTAATAATAGTGGAAAATGGGATCACCTGAAATCTGTACACTGTAATTAAACCAAAAAGAAAAGAAAAAGAAAAGATTATCAATCAGTTAAAACTTGAGATGCTCTAATCTATGTCTGATTTTTTCCCATGCCTCATATTGTGAATATACCTCATTTCAATGATTGGCTTAATTCGTAGTCTAAACAAAACACAAAAATAAAGCACTGTTTTTGATAGGTGAGAAAAATACAAAAAAAAACTTCAATTGTTCAATGGTGAAAAAAACCCCTCAGTGCTAAGCATGGTGAAAAGAATGATTCATAAGAATAGTTTTAAAAAAAGCTTTGTAAATCATTAAGAGAAATGTTACCATTTAGACCAGTTCACATACCTAGGTAGCAATATATCATCTACAGGAAGCTATGTCAATATTTTCATAGGAAAGTCATAGACTACAATAGACAGATTATCCATCATAGGGAATCTGATCTCTCTGATAAAATAAAGTATGAATTCTTCAAAGCTATAGACATGTCAGTACTATTGTATGGCAGCACCACTTTGAGAAAAAACTAGATGAGAACTATACAAGGATGCTGTGTACTGTCTTGAACAAATCCTGGAAGCAGCACCTCCCAAAAAAGCAACAATATGCCCACCTTCTCCCTATCAGATAAACCACCTGAGTAAGATGAACAAGACATGCTGGACACTACTGGAGAAGTAAGGACGTTCTCCCGCAGACACCTACACATGGTCACACCAATGTAGGCCAATCAGTAAAAACCTATATCAATCAGCTCTATACGGATTCTGGATGCTGTGTGGAGGACCTCCCAGGGGTGATTTCTGTCAGTGTGACTTGATGATGGTGATATTTTAATCTATTTAATCTATAATGACCCTTACATTCCTATGTATAAAAAAGAAGAATTGTACCAAAGTAAAAACAATGTCTTTGCTGTGATCCCTAAGATTTGAAACCTGGCCTATTTGTAATTGTGAAGGGAAATTATCTAATATTTATTGGTGAACTTCTACAGTTGACAATAAATCTCTTGTTCTTCATTGGGGATATGAAAAAATAATAAAAAAAGAAGCAAGTCAGCAACACACACCAAAGAAATAGAAGAACCAAGAAGTTCACATGCTTATCAACAACTGATCAGATTTCCATCATAAAACAAAGTTTGATATTAATTTGATACTAAAACACAAATGTTTTGTGTTCTCTGAAGAATACACACACTTTATTAGTCCAGTACTAGATGACTTTTTTTTTCCTTTTCAGGTGAATAAAAATTAGTCTTAGAAATAAGCGACCAACTTTCTTTGATGTAATACTGAAAGGGAAAATGAAAGTCCAAAGACTGTGGATAGATTTTTTTGGACACCTAGGGTACCTAAATATCTACATATGAACATATGCATACATCATATATAAAATTATATATAATGATGTTCTGTAATTATAGGATATAAATAACAAGAGTTATTGACTTTATACAAAGTGAATATCAGATTACATTGTAAAACACTTTCACTTGGGTGTACAATTAGAAGATGCTCTTTACTAAAAGATGACATGATTGTAAAATTATGAGATTTTGCTTTCCTACAAAGTTTATATTATTCAGAAATATTGAAAATGTTGTAATAGATTGTATTTTGATATGTATATCTTATTTTGCTGTAATTTATTAGGCAAAGTATTAGCTATACGAACTGAAGTTAGGAATAATTCTTAAGGAACATTACTATTATCATTATCTAATTTATAGAAAAGGTGGATATTAAGACTTGGGTAGGGGGAGAGAAATTGGTGAAAAGGCAAAGAAAACTATGTTGTGAAAAAATCTTTGAAGAAAAAAAAATCAGTTTTGTCTCGTTTGTGTTGGCAAGTGAAAGTGTTAAAGTAAATAACTGCTCAATATTTGTGAAGATGGCAAATTGTGCGGATATGAAAGATAGGAGTTATACTTTGTTTTAAACTATATACATGTTTTTTTTTAAAACTCCAACTATAAATTTGTCTGTATTTTTTTAGATGAGTCTTGATGTGGATAATTTTGATTTTTTGGACTATTTTCCTCATCTTTATTCTGGTATGTATAAACACATATAAATAGAGCGACCAAAATGTTGTGTTTACACATACCACAATAAAGATGAGGACAACAGTCTGAAAATAAAAATTAAAACATTAGAATTTAAGCTTTAGATTATTTCTAAAACTTGTGGACTAAAATCTTAAACCATTGATTTTTATTCTTTATGAAAAAAGCACTTCTTTAAATGTGTTAGAATTACAGTAGTACTGTTGATTGTTGAATTATATCTTTTGAACATTAGAAGATTATCAAAAGAAATTTCAAATGAATATAAGTTTAGTTTATTTATCAATATATATCATCATTTTTGTTTATCAATATATATATCATCATTTTTGTTTATCAATATATATATATATCATCATTTTTACAGGAAACATCTTGGACTTTCACTTGAAAGGAAAATAAAAACGAAAATGATATATATATATATATATATATATATATATATATAAAAAGAAAAGAAATAATAGAAACATATTTCAGATGAGATATCTTCAAGTTCTGTGTGGTGTTCCTCAAATACATAACAAATAATTCATTTTAAAAATGCTCTCACCCCACTTCATCTTGGAAAAAGCCTTTTGATCCCAGCACAAGTGTACTATGTTAAAGCAAAAGCTCTCCTGAGAAGTTTCCCTAAAGAATAATTTCTGGATTTAACCCTTTCAACTCTGTATACTGGTGGTATATTTATCTTCAACTCCATACTGTAGCACCAGTTTACTTGTGTTGAGATCACATCCAAATTGCAGAGGGTAAATTTAGACTCAGTATCTAAGGGCTCAAAAAGTTAAGTAGAGAAAATAATTTTTCTGCAGAGGTGCAGTTGTTGTATTCTAAAGTCCCAACCACCAGGGATGCCATGAGATGATCTGGGTACCATGCTGAGTTTTAAGGAGTAAGGAGGTGCTTGGTGGTGCCCATCTTCTCTCTATCAGTATCAGTCAAGTAATATTGGGTTACATTGTGCCATGATATTCATGCCTTTGTTGAAATCTTGGTCAAGGAACCTGGCAATAAGACAGCACAGGCAAAAGTGGATTCATGTCTTTTTCTAAGAGCAATAGAGCTAAGTGATTACATATAGTCTCAACCAGATTACCTCTTAAATTTTCTATGTTCCTAATTGTTGGGTCATTTCTCAAATCCAGCTGATTAGATAAAGGGCCAAATGTTGTTGTCTATTATGATTTTAAAGATAGTGATCAGATTTATCTCAATGTATTTAGCTAAGACTGGATTTCCATTGCTATAACCTTTTCCTTTCATAATCATATACTCACCCACACGATAGTGTTAGAGTTTGCATCAAATTTAGTATGGATTTACATTAAGTTTCATAAATGAAACCTGAATATGCTAGAATCAAGATTACATTAACTCTTCTGCATGATAAGTTGGCCTCAATGCTGGAATCCAAATCAAATTGGTTTACATCAAATATACACAGCAGAATAGAAACCTTAGTCATATAAACTATAAACAAACAACTATGGATATTTATATAACTCTTATATTAGACATTAAATGGCATATTTCTATTTGGAGTTTTTAAGACAGATTTTGACTATAAATATACTAATACACTCTTGTGCATATTAATTGAAACAAAACAAATAATTCTGTTATTATTTACTATTCCATGATCTCTCTGTAAAGCTTTCTAGTGTGTTTGTGCAGTGTTACAATTTTCGTATGCTTCCATGGAGTAATGTCCATTGCAGGCAATGGCTATAGGACAACTATTTGACAGTCTAGACTATAGTGTCTAGGAGTGATAAAAATTTTATGCAATCACGGTTGATGCAATATTTTTCAAGGCCAAACAAATTTCATCATACAACCTGAAAATACATTCATATTCCTACACATCACTGCGAATGACCTAATCTGAGGAAAAATAATCGTTTACACCGTGTCACTCTTGTGGGTTTAAAACCAACCTTATGGTAAAAGAAAGAAAACTAAAGTGGTTGTTTCAACTAATTTGTGCAAGGGTGTATAATTTTTACATTAATACTAAAACAACATTAGTTATATTTGCTGATGCCTTTTATTTCCAGGATTACATTTTTTTTCTTTGACTTATCGGATATTAATAATGAAATAAAATCTAGACTAACTACCCTCGCTAAATCTTCCTTTATTAATTCAAGAATTTTCTGAAAAAGACTTGTCATATTTCGTCCTGCAAAGGCACAGATTTTGGCAAATCTACGATAATTTATTGAAACATACCAAAAATTATTTTTTCAGAGTTCTTAATCTTATACTAAATTAGTTTTTAAAAAACATCAAATATAAATGTACAAAAATATAACAATCTTGTGTCTTACCAAAAATAAACTTTTCAATAGCTTTTGATAATTTTAAATGTATTTACCAACCCCTCCATACAAGTAATATGTGACACATGATCAGTTTTTAAGCAAAATTTAACAAGTTTGAAATCAAAGTTTTCCTTTTCCTAGACTAGTTGCCATATCAATGTTAAAGAGATTAGTCTGCCTTACTATTTTCCCATAGGGAGAATAGTTGGATGCATTCTTTTCCAAGGTATACTCATAGGAAAGGCATGAACTGATATAGACAGATTATCCATCATATTGAAATCTGATCTCTCTGATAAGGTAAAGAATGAACTCTTCTAAGCAGTAGCCATGTCAGTACTACCGTGCGGCTGCACCATTTGGACTCTAAAAAACACACGGAGAAAAAGCTAGATGAGAACTACACAAGGATGCTGTGTACTGTATTGAACAAATCCTACAAGCAGCACCCCACAAAAAAGTAGCTGTATGGCCACCTGCCCCCTATCAGATAAACCATCTGAGTAAGATGAACATGCTAGACATTGTTGGAGAAGTAAGGAAAAACTCATAAGTCACCTTCTCCTGTAGACACCTATACATGATCATACCAGTGTAAGCCAACCGGTAAAAACCTACATCAATCAGCACCATGTGAAATGCAAACAACCTCATCCAGGACTTGAACTCATGTTGCTGTGTCCAGAAATTGATCTCTTTAG
This sequence comes from Doryteuthis pealeii, assembly GCA_023376005.1. Classification (NCBI taxonomy): domain Eukaryota; kingdom Metazoa; phylum Mollusca; class Cephalopoda; order Myopsida; family Loliginidae; genus Doryteuthis; species Doryteuthis pealeii. The sequence continues at coordinate 1,359,438 of CM042150.1, forward strand.
AAAATGTAATAAATTTAGTCTAGCATAAAATGCATCAAAAGTTAACTGAATCCAGAGTTCTTACAAATATCACCAATTCCACTTTAACTTTAATTCAATTTTCATTCTTAATGTTTTTGTTTTTTTTGGGGGGGGGGGTCCAAAATAATTCTATAATGAACAGAATTAGTTTTATATAAGTCATATCTTTAATAGATAAGTTAGATTTTGAGTAGTGGTCATATACTTATAAGGATTGTGAAAATAAGACATACTAGCAGGAATGGTAATTTAATCATTACAATGTTTGATATCTTTACTTAAGAGCTATTGCTGAATAGTTCAGTATGTAAAAAGTATGATAATCTTGATTTAACTCTCTCACTCTTTGTTTTTTCTTTCTTACCTTTTTATTTTTTCATTATGTTTGATTGAAATAGATTAGCATTATCGCTTCTGCATGCTTACTCCCCCTCTCTCTATCTTTCCTCGACTCTCTTATTATATTTTTTCTGTGTAGCATGTCCTTTTTCTTCCCTTTCTTTATAATAAAACGGAATGGTTCATTATTTAGCTGATGTGACAACACTCATAAGAAATAAGAATTTGGCGGATAAGCAACACCAGATAATCAGCATTTGCATTTCATCTTGGGTGATTTTTAACCAGAAGGTGTTGCAATATGATAATGGTCATATAATTAATGAATGCAAGTATTAATATATAGATTTCACCATGAAATAGAAAAACTAAAATCAACTATGAACTGATTATTCTTATCTTCTGTAGCATGTGACATGATCATGTGACCAAATAGACAAAATCTTATTTATTCTAGTTTAATCTTAAAATTCTCAACCTTAATACCATGCAGATGGCATTAATGCAATACAATTGTTTTCGTTTAATCAAAAACTTTACTTTTCTTTTTCCTTCTATGTCCTTGAAAAGACTTTTGATGTAGTTAAGATTTTAATAAGGATATAAAAAAATATCTCAAATTCTTCTTGAGTTTATCAAATGGAATGTTTAACTATCACAGTTTATACTTTATTTTGTTTATGTTTTAATAAGACTTTCTTTGCTAAATGAAAGTATATGATAAAAAATGAATCAGGGATTTTAATTAATTAATTTCAGATGTAGATATTTAAGTAAAATCCTTTTTCAACAATCTATATTTTCCCGATAATATATATATATACATATATATATTTTCCAGACCAGATATATATATTTTTTTTCCAGTCCATATATATATATATTTTTTTTTTTTCCAGTCCATATATATATATATATATATATATATAGTACTGTTATTGAAGAGATCTTCCTAATGTTTCATCCAACTGCAAAGCTTCCCAAATTTCAATTTGGTTGTATTACAGTTTGATTCTTGTTTCTTATATATGTCTATTCATCAATTTCAATTGCGTTGCCTTAGTATTTATTTCCTTCACCATAGTTGTCTTTGTTTTGTTTTTTTAAATTTGAAAACATGCCCATATCAGGTCATGTCATTGTTAATAATGAAACAGGCTAAGTTTAAGGTTTGAATTTCAGATTCTTCAAACCAATGGTTCTTATAAAATACTTAGTTCACTTGATTAGGCAAAAGATATAAATGATAACCTGAGTAAATTTTGATAAAAATAAAGATGAAAGAAGATATAAGAAAAATCAATAATAATGATCAAATAGGCAGGTTTTATCACCTTAAGTGTCCATGGTATGGAACTACATCCAATGGTAAGGTTCTGGTTGTTGGATTATCTAACGCTTAAGATATATGAGAAATTGCCACTTATATTTAGCTGAATAGCAAGCAGGCATTGACCAATCAAAAATGACATAGAATGCATTTAAGGTCATTAGTAATTGCCCTGAGATCAGTTGTTAACTGGACTTAATACCAGAAGGATCACAATTGGATTCTCTGCTACAATTACACTCTTGTTCTTCTCAGGATTTCAAGGAATACAACACCCTTTTCTACCATTGGATTTACCAATAGAACACCTTAACACCTAAAATGGCAAAATTGTAAAACTGGTTCTAGAACACCTTAACACCTAAAATGGCAAAATTGTAACACTGGTTTTGGAGATTTGAGTCAACCTTTCAATGCCATTACTTTCAGGTTCTCTATCACCTGTTAAAGTCTCATTTATGGGTTAAATGGATCTTTTTGAGATGAAGTTTTAAAATGATTTTGAACTACATTAATACACTGACTTTTAAATCATTTATATTGAAACTATTTATGAAGTAATTACCTGTTTAAAATGATTGTAAAGATCGATTTTTATACTGTATATAATCAGAGACCAGAATTGTTAAACTGACTTCAACATAAATTGGTTTGTTGGTTGATTGATTTAAGTTCTATCCAAACTGAATAAAGTCAAATTTATCTGAATATTTTAGATGAGGCTTGATAATTTGTTTTTTTTTCAGACAAGAAACACCTGAAGAAAGCAGGAAGGCACATCAGCCAAAATGTTGTCTAAATAATAATAAGGATGAGGACAATAGTCTGAAAAATTCAAATAATACAAACTGAATAAGGTCAGAGTAATTATACCACATCTGTCCCCTCCCCCAATAATTGTTTAATTTTTATTATCATTGTAAAAATTCTCCATTTGCAACACTGAAGTTTTCATGACAACTTTGTGTCACCTTGACATTTTCAAGATAATACTGAGATGTCTTAAGCAAATTCTTCAAAGATGAAGAAAAAATGAATTTTAAAAACTTGCACCTGCTGTGTTTATATATTCTAACAGATAATATCAATCATGGGTGGAATTTTAAGAAGATGCAAGGCAAAAACCTGAAATGATAAATGATACTTGAATTGCTCTCTTACTGTATTTGTTAGAATGTTTTAAATTTGAAAAGTTGACGCACCATAAACAGTTGCTTAAAAGAGAATTTTAATTACATCATGTCACAAATGCTGAAAAGTAAATTATTTAAACATTTCTTAAAATTAATGCTTCCAAGCTTAGAATTAAACAATTTCATTAAATTTATCTATTTTTTTTTGGTTTTATTTACAAATAATAACAAAATATTTTGACCCTAACCCTTTTTATTATATATTCTAGAAGGCAGTAGCTAACAGTCTTAATGTCGTCCTGGATATGACGTTAAACTCTATCTGATGATGAAGTTCCAATTCTGGAGTACTGGAAAATGTGGAGTACCCCTTCATTACCATTTCTCCCAGGTCCACTCTGACCTGGAGTGGTAGTACCTGATAGGGTCCCATCTATGAGTTAGATATTTAAAAAATGTTTTAAAAATAAAAATTGAATACCCACGAAGAATGAAAAACAAAATGTCTTTGGCATAAAATAACCTAACAAAAGCTGACATGCTGTAAAACTGAATCAAACAAACTATTTTGGAAAAAATTCCTGTGCTAAATCTCACAATTATAGGAGAAGACCTTATAGTCAAGTAATGCTGAAAATATACATAGAAATAGCATTGAAACTCTACTTAAAAATGTTCAGCATTTGTAAATCTCAAAAGTAAACAAATTAAAAAAAATCGCGCCCCCCCCTTTTTACCCAGGCAATGCTAGGTAGCCACTTCTAGTTTTCTATTAATTCATAGACAACTGATTTTTCTAGCTTCAGAATTTAAAAAAAAAATCCTGTGTTGCTTGTGCTGTATCCTCCTTTAAAAGGTTCAATCGATCAGATTTCAAGTGCTTAGGACTTTTAGAGTGTTTTTAATTCTTGAACTGAAAATTTCCTTTTTTAGATTCTACAAATCATTTCTGACACAGGCTTGCAACTAATCATTATCAAGTTATGCTGACTGCACAGATTCCCATGTTTCTCTCTTGCCACCCATCCCTATTCCTCATCATTACTGACAACTCCTACACTAAAAATGCAGTATCCGCGCATAGAGCTGATCAATGTAATTTTTTGCTGGTCGGCCAACACTGGTGCGTCCATTTGTAGAAGTACTCAGGAGAATGTCACTTATGGTTTCGTCTTACTTCTCCAAGTGTGCACAGCATTTCTTGTTCATCTTACTTGGATAGATTGTGTGATAGGAGGTAAGTGGCCATACAGCTGCTTAGTACAAGTCTATAAATGTGAGGCATACAGTATGAAGTCATTTTTCTAGATAATCAAGTATAACATTTTTTCAATTATATATAAATTATAATTATTTTTTTTTCTTTTGAAAATTGGTGCACAATCTTCCTACTCTGTATTTCCCACCATGATACTAAAGTAAAAGCTTTTTTTTTTTTTTTTTACAAAAGCTTTAGTTCAGCATAGTGGGCAAATGTAGATGAGGAAGACTGTGTTGCTCCAATATTCCAAATTTAAGAGCCTGCAATTAAAAAAAAATGAAGCTTAGATATAAATAGTAAATACCTATGTCAGTTACCAACCAGGCTTATATATATATATATATATATATATATATATATATATATATATATATATGTTGAAAGTATAATGGAAAAAACAAATTTTGGTATGGATGAAATTTATTATATTTTACAATGTAATCAATTTTGAATATTTCTCTTGTATTACCCGTCTTTCTTTGAAAATCAAAATACTTTGCTCTGATGAAGACCTACTGTTTACATGTGTTTTTCTATTGTTATTATTTTATTTTATATTCAAAATAATTTTTAAATAGAATACAATATGTGTAAGCAAATTTTAGTTGAAACATGTGTCAGCTTATGATAAATTTCTATCCATACCAAAATATATATACTTTTCCATTTATCCTTTCAACATATCTGTTGGATTCATTTCCATTTTTCTCATTTACAGATATACATATATACATACCTATGTTACTGATTCAGTTCTCTAAACTCGTTCCGTGTATGTATTGAGCACACATTGTATATTTTTTATTATTCCAACTCATTTGTTATTTTTCATTTTACCAAAATTGTGACTCCCATTATCTTTTTTTCTTTTTCTTTTCCACTGAGTCATTCTCTCATCATTTTATTTATATATATATATATATAATTTTTTTTTAGAATTCTATCTTAGTTATACTTATCTACTTTTATATTTTTTGTATTTGCTATTACTTGTGTGCATTATAATTATATACAGTTTTATACTTGTTTTATTGTTACTGTTATAATTAAAATGATTGAAAAAAATGTTGGTTATAGTATTTGTGGCATATTTTGCAGTCTAAATTCTTTCAAAACACTTCCACCTCTTGGTATATTTAAAGAATCTTATTTTCATAGTCAATGTCTCCTAATGATCTATTGCCACCTTGTATATATAAAAACATTTGTTTACCTATATATTCATTCAGTTAATAGAAAGGCATGGAGGCAACAGGTTCAGTTTGCACTTCTGCTTGGAATGATGATAGAACTATTTTGCGTCTCTCTCTTTTTATTGTGTGTAATTGAACTTGAGGTATATTCGGAAACAAAATGAGAATTTTTCATTTGGGCCATGAGGTGGCCAAATTGGCTGTGCACCAGAAAATGGAATTAGATATATGGTTTCTACCTATTTCCGATCACTATTGATTGTCCAAGGTGTGGCGGGGGAGGGAGGGTGTGGAAATCTGGATCTGAACTGTTCTATGTGCATAAAATAGTAAAACTGTCAAAGTTTAAGTTCAGCTAAAGGTTAGACTAGAAATGTCATATTTCCAAGAAGGAACAGTTTGACAATTATTTTGGAGCAAACGATTCTGCTGTATGGCCTTGAGCCAAAATAATTTCTGATAGAGAATCAATATCATTTCAATGTATTTGATTTTGTTATGAGAAACTTTTTCTCATTCATTTGCTTGTTTTTCAGCTGAAATAAGTGTCGAGACTAAACAAGCACTTTTTCAGGTATTTGTTGGTGGAGAGTGATGGTTAACAAGCTTATCTTAATGTAAGCTTTATAAAAGGGGTCTAGTTTAGCTTAGTTAGTAGAGCACCTGGTTAGGAATTGCAAGGTTCCTGGTTCGATACCAGTCCCCACCAACTCAGCATATGAGTAGCACAGATTCGGGAAAGTGGAGAGCTTATGGTAGGTGTGGCGCTCCACCAGCAAAAACAATCCCCTAGGCCTTGTTGGGTTGGTTTTGTTTTATTCATTGTTGATAGCTACTCAATTTTTTTAAAACTCTTTTTTTTTAAAAACTCATTCTTTTCTATTTAATCCAAAGATGGGACTTTAACAGGTATTATATCACTCCGGATTAGGGTAGAGTTAGGAGTAATGATGATGAAGGGGTACTCCACCTTCCCCAGAGCTCTTTCTGGTTTGAAATTCTTGTCATCCCCTAAAGAGTATTTTAGAATCAAAATAAGTAGAAACCTGAAATTCTAGAAAATAATTTAGTTTTTAAAGATTTTTTCCTTTTTTAAAATTTTTTTTAGGTAAAATAATTCCATAACTTATATATTCTACTATTATGGAGGTACGTGGTATAATGTTTAGAGTTGTAGGAAATGGACACTGCAACCTGAATTCAAATCTTGGAAAAGGTTATTTGCATTTCAAATAGCGCTAATACCCTTGGGATTGGGAAAGGTATGCATTCAACTACTCTCTCTCCAGCTATGGGTAAATAGTAGGGTAGACTGGTCACTTTAATAACCAGTCTAGGAGAAGGAAAACTCTGAATTCAAACCTGTTAAACTCTGCTAAATAAATTGACTTGTGTCACATCCCACTCATGTGGAAGGTTTGGTATATATTATTATTATTAAAAAAAAGTCAAAACAATATTTAAGGGGGTCAAGACTTTTGGACCACCCTATATATTAGTACTATGTTTGTTATTGTTTTTATACACTAATTGTATTAATAGCATATCTTATTTTGTATTATTAATGAAAGAAAATACTAGTTAAAATCAATAATAATGATTAATGATGCTTTATCTAAAAGATATATAATAAGTAGAGATAACTCCAACTATTTTTCATATCGGCAGATGGTTCATAATTAAATCATTAATAACTGTTAGAGTAAGATAAAATAATATACAACATTAGTTTAGTCGATGTCTGACATGAAACAGCTTACATATAGGAGGAGCTTCACAATATCACAGATGATAGTAGAATTGTTATCTTATTTTATGCTAGTCAAAAGAAATATTTGTTTTGGAAGAGAACAAACATCTCTCCACCTCTTTCATACTAGAAGGAATTAGTCGTAATTTACTGGATGTTGCAATGTTCTAAATTAACTGGGAGTATAAGACTGACCCCCCCCCCCAAAAAACCCCTTTTTCAGAAATTGACTTCTTTTCTCTGTATCCCAATTTTGCCATTTTATAATGATGATATTTGTAAACTGATCCTATAATCACTTTCACAACTAAAGTCTATCACTTGCAACAATAACAGCGCAGACTTCAACACAAACTCACTCACACACATCAAAGCATCTTGCCTCTTTCTCTGTTGTGCTTGGTGTTTTATACACAACTCTATCTAAAAGAAATCTGCATTCATGCAAATACATTCTTGCCAAAAATCTCCTGGCTTCAAGATCATGTTTCCTTAAATTGACACTGCTAAAGCAGCCATATTTCTTTTTCTTTCAAGCCCTTCATTCATTTTGCATGCATAATATGTCTGCACCAGATTTGAATTCTGAGGTACATCCTTATTTCACTACACTATAAATATGCTAAAGAGGATTTATTTAATGATGTATATCTCTTCTCAAAGTTATGAAACCAACTATGGGTAAGATAGTACAACTACTATCCTCCAATAAGGATGGATTTGGTATTAAATAACCCAGGGATGTTGATATACCATTAAACAAAGAGACCAAACCAAGTTATGAAAGACAGGTAATAATGATTTACATGGTACCAGAAGCATAAAAAAAATCACCTGACTGTACTTTTCATCAATTATAACTTTCTTATGTGGACATCTTAGTAATATAAAATAAGGTGCAGATGGCTTCATAGTTTTCTTAAGGGAATCTCAATGAAATTAAATCTGTGAAGTTTTTATTCTCTGTGCCAGTTAATATTCACTTTTACACAATACTCTCACTATTGCTAGAATGGATCAATGAATATAAAATTCAGATTTGATTATTATGGGTTAATTAAAAAAAAAGAATTTTCCTAGTTTTAGGTTAAATTTTTCAAGGTTGAAATTTTTATTTGTTGTCCCTATAAATGTTCAGAGCTGATGTTTTCTTGCTACAAGACATTACACAAACTCTCTGATGATGCTGTAGCTTTTTTCACAGGGTCAGACAGTTGACAATCAATATTTTAAGAAAGCGACTTTTGTATTATGGACACTAGCAACAAAATACGCCTCCCTCCAGACACCGGTATTTAAGTTTTAATATAATTGAATACTATATTAAATTAGAAAGAATAATGAAATTAAATATTAACACAAAAAAGATTACACTTATTTTTACTTTATTCTAATTGATTTCAATATAAAATTATACATAGAATTGTTTTTAATGTTTGAGAATAAGACAATAACATAAAAAATCAATAACACCAATATGCAAATTAACCACCCCATATATTATGTAAACCTTTTTTAATGATATATTGAAGATTTTAAATGCATGAATACCAGGGGCTGTTTTAAGGCAGATCTAACTCGGATTTTCATAGAGATATCATTAATAAGATTTATTCTATGTATTAATGATTTTGACTATAAATTAAATACTCATTGATAAACTTAGGCAATTCCTAAGGGTATTGTGATGTAAGCAGTGACATAGTTTTGGTTACAAAAAGACACTGAATCTCCATTAGAATAAGATACTATTTTTTTGTTTTTATTTCAAAAGTTAACTGTTATTGGTTAAAAAGTCCTCTTTGGTTAAAATGAGACCTTTTAAAAGGCCTTAATGCAAAATCTTTTGAATTTGAAATCCAAAACAAATTTTAAGGATGAGTAAAATCAAATCAGCATTTTATAAAGTACAAATAATCTGAAACAAAATCATATTAAAAAAAAAGATTGTTTTTAAAAGTTTCAAAAAATCATTTAAGGGGTTTTCAATGAGCACCTAACCAATTAGGGCTAAGGTTTTCAGCTTTTTTTTTCTTTTTCTGAGGTTATTTTGAAATGAACACAAACTTATTTGGGACTTTCAAATCTTGACAAAATTCCGGTAGAGAAACAAACAAACAAACTAGACATTTTAAAATCTTTCTGAGAATTTTATGTAAACATTCCATTTACTTCTTTCTAATAAGGAGAAGGGAAAGAACCAAAGAAAGCTCTTTCTAGAAACACAAGTAAAATGAAAAAAAATTAAAAAATTAAAAAAAAACAACAAATAAAAGATAAAATAAAATAAACCAATACTTCAACAAAATAAATAAAGCAATTATTGTATAGTAGTTTTTTTTTCTATGATTGCCCTACACAAGAAAATCTGGTGACATTTTTTTTATCTGAACTCATATTCTGAAGGTGTATGTTAAAAAAACAAAGTGACTGTTTCAGGTTATAGAAAACATGAAGAACCAAAAATTAATAAGTGAAATTCAGGTCATCTTTCTATTGCAAAGTAAAAGTGACAGTTTGTAAATAACTTGTACAAGCCTGCTACTAGAATAACTGATGTTTGTCGTTAATAACACTGTTTAAAAGATGAAAAAAAAAATTGTTCTAACTTATATTTTCTTAAGTTTGTATTTTTCTCTGAAAATGTGTACATCTAATGTTATGATTGTTTCCTATGATTTGGAAGTCATTCTTACTGAAAAAAAAAATATGTGGGGGAAAAACATTGACCCAGAATATGAGATCAGGTAAAAAAAGAAAATAAACGACCTAGAATCTAAGAACTAGCAAGTGTTTAAAGTGTGTAATGCATAGATTCTACAGAGTGGTTTATTTAGCAGACATGTACAGAGAGGTCATATGTAAATATACATAAAAACACCCACTCACTCATAAATGATCAGTCATACAGAACGAATGAATATCGAGCTACAAATTGTTCTATTTGATGTATGACTAGTTCATATCAGAAGAGAAAAAAATTACTTTTTTTTTTTTCTGGTTACTTTCTTTTTGTCTATGTAATTTAACGTAAATCTTGTGCAATTTGGTGAGTTGTCTAGACTCTATTTCATCAGGCAAAAGGTTCTAAAAAAAGTGGGCATGTATGTATATGCAGTGAGATCTGTTTAAATGGTACATCAGTTACATGGAATAGTCTTGGACCAATTGCATAAGTACATAATCAACATTTTAGATAGGATTGTCCTTTTCCTGTAAATCTTTGGAAAAGCAATGGGCATGTATTAGGACCAACATTAACGTGCCTGATGTGTTCTACTTGTGTACAATCCACTTTGTGTGTGTGTATATATTCCTTTTCTGATTGCCAAATAGCTATAGAAAACAAAAATCATTGTTGTAATGCATTCTATCTAAGCAGAATCCATATATATATATATATATATATATAGCACATCAAAAGATTCCGGGTTCGAACCTGGCCCTCACCAACTCAGCGCAGGGATCTGGGAAGTTAAGTGAGGAGCTGATGGTGACAGGTATAGCGCTCCACTTCAGATGTGAAAACAATCTCCTTGGTCTAGTGCTAGTGAAAAGGGGATAGACTCACTCACTGGCTGATACTGACTTTAGGATACCCCAACAACTTTACTTACTTTTTACTTATATAGCACATGGTGTAATGGTTAGTTGTAGTAAATGGACTCTGTGACCAGAGTTCAAATCCTGGATGATTTTTTTTTTTGCATTTCAAATAACTCTAATACCCTTGGGAAAGGTATGCACCTATGTACTCTCCCTCCAGCTATAGGTAAATAGCAGGGCAGACTGGGTTCTTAAAGTTTGGCTAGTTTGACCAGTCTAGTCGAAGAAAAACTCTGAATTCCATCCTGTTAAACTCTGCTTAAGAAATTGACCTTCTGTTGCATCCTGCTCATATGTAGTGTGTATATATATATATATATATATATATATATATATATATCTAACGTAAATTTTGTGCAATTTAGTGAGTTGTCTAGACTCTATTTCATCAGGCAAAAGGTTCTATATAGTGTACATGGAAACAGGTTCTACTAATACCTATATCTATCTATATATATATATATATATATAAATAAATAAATGTGTGTGTGTGTATGTGTGACTTTTTCTTCATGTTTTTGTTGTGATCATTATCATTAAATTAATTTTTATACACAGACATTTTTCTATCTTTTAAAAGTGAGGCTTAGCAAAAATACAGGCTATTTCTTATGGGAACTTTAAAATAATTTAAAATAAGAACAATCCTTTTGGTTTCATCTAGAACACAACCATCATTTATCCCCTCACTCCCCAAAAAACATTTATCCCCTCACTCCCCCCAAAAAGGAATGTCATAGATGACACTAAATTGCATCTAGTGGTGAGGCTCCAGTTCTGGAGAGTGTGGTGTTGCCATTATTCCAAAATGATATATAGAATTAAAGCAGTTATGTATTTGTTGAATTCCATGTTAAAAAAGAAATACTCCCATCATTTATATTCATGGTTACTTGCTGAACATTTATGAAGACCAAACATAGTTAGGCAATAGATAATGTATTTCAGATTTGGTGACAGTGATGACACCCAACAAAATGATGAGTGCTTCTGTCAACTCATCCAGATGATGAAAGATTGAGTTAACAACAATGTTGTTATAATTGCTGTGAAAAGGTGGGTCATCTCTGATGTTATGCATTTTCCAGTATGGTATGCAAGCTCTTGTTAGTAGCCACTATTTGTCCATGTGGTGGAGGAAAATACTGTTTTGTAGCTGTCAATTTGCTCTCTTCAGCCATGTTATTATTCTTCCTGTTGTAGTTAAAGTAATAATAAAAAAGGCATTACTTTCAGGGTACCCCTTGTATATTATGAATATGTCCTGTTAGTCATTGAAATTGCTATTTTGAAATCACCTGGGGAGAAGATATGTTTTGATGATTTTTTAAAACTTTGCATTATGGATATGTATATTATTATATATGTAGATATGACCAAAATTCTGGTACAACAGCACCTCCCCCTTTTTATAAAAAGAATTAGAATTATAAATTGTCACTTATTTCAATTTTTTCCTTAAGAACAGAGCCTGTACCTACCTATAAACATTTTCTATGAATTTCTTAATTATAACAATGAAATAAATCCTCTTTCATAATACAACAAAACATACATTGTTTTGTTGATTTTTGTGTTTTTTGCTGAATTTTATTTCATGGGAAAAAAAACCATGAATTTTTGGCCATAGCTAATGTACATGGAAACACATTCTACTAATACCAATGAAAATTTTCATAGTTGAATTTTATTTTAGTTACATGAGTTTCTACAAAATGGCTTCCTTCTGCTTTGGGCTAATTCAATTTTTTTAAATTACTTCAGATTTGGAAATTCTGATTTTCAGTCAGATGGCAGTTATTTTGAACATTAAAAGAATTGAGGTAATATAATTTGCATAATTTTGGGAGGTAGTTTGAAGAAAGTTAGATTGTAAACTTAAAAAAAAAACATGTATAATTATTATAAGGTTTTTGAGAACTTGGTAAAAATAAGAATGGCTGAAGTTTAGTGGTTAAAATGTTTAATAATTCAATTTGTGATTTGATTTCTTATAAAACATTAATTGGTTGAAATTTGAATTGTTGTATCAATCTACTTCATTTAAGATGATGCTTCTTCTGACTTCATTTAAGATGATGCTTCTTCTGAAATATATATCTATTTTTATTTAAGAATAAGCATTGCTTTTTTATACACTGTCATGAATATAATGGTATATTAATTATATTTAAAATATATAACAATTAAAAAAAAATAGAAATTTAATAATCTTCTGTAGAATGAATAAATTTATACTTATTTGGACTGTAGTGACCAAGTCTAGAGATGAACATAAAATGGGAACCAATCATTAAAAAGGCTAAATCAAATTGTTTTTAAAGTAAATTACTTTAAAAATAGAAATAGCAAAAAAGATGTCTTTGGATTTTATGCCTTGAGTTGTGCAGGAAATACCAATAATTTTTTTTCTAAATGGTCATGATTCTTCTTGTGAGACAAGTCTGATTGATAGATGTGCAAAAAACAATCATGTCATCTTTTGAATGAGATCTTAAAAAGTTATTAGATGTCTGTTTGATCAACTGTCAAACAATTAATAATGATTTCCCAGGTTGGATCAAGTATAGACTTGGATATACAGAAAACACCTGGGGAAACATAAAGATAAGTACAATAGTTTGAAAAATCAAAATTATATGTATAATGTATATTTGATTTAAAGGAAGATGAATATTGATGTTGAAACACTTAATGATAATCCCAAATAATAATTTCAAATTGTTTTTTTCTACAAGATGTTATATGAAGCAATTAAGATACTGAATATATTTACATTGTTGTTGTTTTTTTTTTTTTTCTTTTCTATATTTAACTAAAACAAATCACTAAATGCTTTCAAAAAAACAAATCTGGTTATAGCAACTTCACTTGATAGATACATCAATACAGTTCAATTAGTTACTTGTAATTTAAAAATTGAAAAAAAAAAAAACCCAACAAAAAACAACAAAAAGAAAAAGCATCAAAAAATGGTATTCTTTTTGAATTTCTCTTTGTATGTGTACTTAAGGATAAACCTGAAAGTAATCTCTTGTTGAAGAGTGAGGTATCAAGGGAGGTGACTTGATTTTTATATGAAAAAAAAAAAGACTTGTTCACTTGTAAATTAATGTTCCTCAGAGACACATTTCAGACAATTTATATGCTGTGACATGAACTGCAATATTGTTTATGTGAAAGTGTCAGGTTAAATAGCTTTACTGGATAACCTAAAACAGTTTATGCTCTTTTGATGAAATAAAACAAACAAACAAACAAGCCTATGTTTTAATAATGTTAAATAAGGAACACATACACAATAGTAAGCCTTCTAAATCTTGACCTTTATCTATTCCTAATTAGAAGTGTACACTTTTTTATAATTAGAAACTGTTATTTTTCTATCACACTGCTATGTTTACAAGCTTTCTCCTCCTCCTCCTCCTCCCATCTTAAAAAAATAATTCTTCTTGCCAAGAGACAATTTTTTTAAAACACGGAAATATTCTTATTTATTTTATCTATTTCTATTTCATAAACAGATACAAATTAAAGCATATATTATTATATGAATATTTTTTTTTATTCAAGAAAGAAATTTTATTTGTAATGCTGAGCAAGAGAATTTTGTTTTTAACAAAATTTTAGTTTAGTTTAGAAGGGGAATTAAAATCTGAAAAATCTCACTCAAAATTTAAATAAACATTCTAAAATAGAATATCAACTAATTTTTAGATTGAATAGTTGAGATTCAAAATTACCATTCTTGTAATATGTTAGTTTGTGTTGTTTGGGGAACAAAGTTTACATTTAAGAGACAGTTTTTATTTCTTATTTTGTTAATTTTAAAGGATCAACCTCATAACTAGACTTTCAAATTTTATGTAACATATCTAATGGTACATAAATCGAGAAAAAATATTATTGGATGGTACATGAATCCTTTAATTTCTTTATTTGGTCCACTTCAAAATAAGTTACTATTTATGAAATTTTAGAATTTTAGAAAGAATGGGGACTTATATGCCATCAACTATGGTATGCAAAAGACCAAATAGAATAAAATTGAAAGTCCCAGCACAATGTTGCACAAATCATTATATTGCCTTTGTGAATTCTGGTGCCATCACTTGGACTGGATAATGATGAACATGTACACCTTATTCAAGAAAAAGTAAGAAGACTCATCTGACCAGTAAAGCTTCTTTATTTAATACAAGGTCTAATTATGATGCATCTATGCTCATATTAGATACTTCAGGCAATGGACATTGGTTAGAATTGCTTCTCAGACTGACCTACAGCAATAAGGCTTTATTTGCAACAAACATCAATCTACTGTGTATTGTAAAACATTCTTTCCATTCACTTGATTAATGCTATCTACAATTTGTATCATAGTAGTCCTAATTCTGTTGACTTGTACTTACTTAATAAGAGAGTCTCCATTTATTTCTTATATTTATACCCTGTTTGTGATTTGGTGATGTTTTTCTTTATCCTTGAATGCAACACTCCACTTTGGCCCTTACTTAGACTAGAGGGTGGTCAGAGAGGCACCCTCTGATCAATCAGCTGGTCATGTCAAGCCCTAGCACCTATAGGATTGCTCTTATGGCAGCCCCCAACCCATTTTATCATATATGTGCTAGAACGTAGTGACTGAGGGTCTTATTGGTATGACATTAAGCTCTATCTGATAAAGTTCCAGTTCTGGAGCTCTGGGGAATGTGGAGTACCCCTTGATCTTCATTACTCCCAGGTCCACTCTAGAAATCTATGGGTTAAATAGAAAAAAATAAATTCTAGAAAAATTGAGTACCCATCAAGACTGAATGAAACAAAACGTTTTTGCCATAAAATAACCCAACAATAGTTGACATGCTGTAAAATCCAACCAACCAACCAACCCTCTGCTTGAATCAGTGCCAATGTTGCCAGTGCAGGACAGTTCAGATTATCTCAAATTTTTCTCTTGATCATAATTGGGACATTCATTACATCAAAGCCGGCTTAATTGATTATAAACTTCTGACCTACTGTGGTGTTAAGACAGTAGTTGTAATTCTTGTCACATATTGCTAACCATTATAATTTGACTAACCAATGTATATTTTAATTTGGTTGGTTACTTTATCTTAATAGCATATCAACATTCATGGGTTATTTAATGCCAAAGCCATATTTGTAGAAGAATAATAGTGGTACTATTCAACCCACAGCTGAGTGAATGGGTGCATTTCATACCTTTCCCAAGTGTAATAGTCCCAAGATAATACAAAGTCCAGCATGTTATTTGCTATGCTATGGGACTCTTCCCCACCCCTCAGTATATCTTTTGTTGACTTAAATCACACTCAATGTTATAGAAGGTTCTTTGACATAAAAAATATTCAAAAGGATCATAAGTTTTGATTAATAGAATTAAAGGACACATTTTTGCTTTAGATAACTTTATATATATATATATATATATATATATATATATATATATAAAAATGTTCAACTTGCATTTTCTATTTTTATATTCATTCTTTATTCATTTCTACATAAACAAAAATTGATAATTCTTTTTGCAAATAATTTGATTATCTATTGCAATTTTAATATCTATTTTTGTAAAGATAAAAAAAAATCCTTTTTAATAATGAAATACACTTTGTGTTTGGCATATCATTTCAACTTTCTTATTAAATCTTTCTTTTCTTTTTAAATGAGTCATTTTTATGATCAGTTTTTCATCAGTGGAATCAAACTAAAAAAAAAAGCTGAGGGAAAATCTAACAATTACATTAACTGTATAAAGTAGCATTTTGGGAAATAAGTAGGAATAATTCTAATGAAAAATGATCCTCACTTTGTTAATTAAAATATCAGAGATGATATTTCTTTCTATTTGAATCTTTCAATGTCCGGTTTTAATATTAATTATTCAATGACCATTCATAAAAAAGGTGTTTTCTGACCTCAAAAGTATTTGAAATGTTGTGGCATGATATTTGATATCTATTTTACTGTTGATTTAATTATCTGTTACTGAAAAATATAGATTAAAAAATATTTGTTTATATTTGTTTTAAAAGTACATAGTCCATAATAAGGACTATAATAGCAGGACCTATGGATATACCACAGTATGATAATTTATTACAATGTTTGCTAGGTTTACTTAAGAGCTATTGAAAAAAAGTTCAATATGTAAAATGTATATTAGTCTTTACTTAACGATCTCATTCTTTTTTCTTTCTTTCCTTTTTAACTTTTCATTATGTTCAATTGAAACCGATTAGCATTATCAGCTCCACATGCTCACCACCTCTCCCTATCTTTCCCTTACTCTATTTCTTTATCATATTCTTATTGTGAACACAAGTGTAGAGTAAGATTAGCCTACTTGTCTTGGCTCAGTAGTCAGGTTACCATATATATATATATATATATATTTACCAAGCTATCTACAAGAATATTATGTAACAGTCAATTTCTTAAGCAGAGTTGAACAGGTTTGAATTCAGAGTTTTCCTTCTTCTAGACTGGTTGCCTAACCAAGGTTAAAGGGCCCAGTCTGCCCTACTATTTACTCATAGCTGGAGGGAGAATAGTTGGATTCATACCTTTCCCAAGGGTATTAGCGATATGTGAAATTCACACAGCCTCATTGAGGATTTAAACTCGTCTTAGCAGTGTCCATTTCCTATGATGATAACCATTACACTAGATACCTCCATCCTTATATATATATGCTTTGTTATGATGATAACCATTACACTAGATACCTCCATCCTTATATATATATATGCTTTGTCTTGGCCAAGTATGGGGCATCCAGTAAAGATCAACATCACAAAACATTACTTCATGACAAGGTATCCATAATGAGCAGCAATATTAAGAGAATATATTCACAATTTAAATATGGTTGGTTGGTTGGTTTTTATGGCATGTCATGGACCTGGGAGTATTAGTGATGAAGTGGTACCCTACATTCCCCCAAGCTCCAGAACTGGAACCTCACCATCAGATATTTTAACGTCATACCCAGGACATTATTACCCTCAGCGACAGCTTTGTAGTACCCATATGATAAAAATGATTTGAGGTTTACTATTATTGGAGGGCAATAGGATTGGGACAGTTATATAGGTGCTAGGGCTTGATGTGACAATCCAATTCATCAGAGGGGTCCTCCTCTCCAGCCATTAGATTATATGGTGTGTGACTTTGCACATTGTCTAACACAGACTAGTTAATGATTTTAATAAACCAGATATTTTGAAAAAAATTCTTTTGAGAATATTGCTATAAATGTAAGTGTTTATATAGAAACAGGCCAGATAAAAAGTTTAAAGGTTTTTATGGAAAAACAAATAAATAATACTTATGAGTAACACAATTCTTCATAGAGAACAGCTAAAAGAAAACTGAATTTAAAAGTAGTTCAGTATGTCATTAAAAAATTTCAAGTAAACTATTTAGAATCATTTGTTTTATTCTAATTAATAAGAGAGGGGGAAAGTGACCATCTTAGACTTTGCTGAAAAATTAAAAAGAAAATTGATTTATCTTAGTAGAGAAAATGAAATTGGCTGAGTTTGAATTTCAGATGAGGCTGTTTATATTTTCTTTGTGCAAATTCCAATTGGGAAAGACATGAACCCTTTTCATTCTTTATTCTATTCTTCCATCATTTAGAGATATGATCTAATGTAATGGTAAACAATGGAAAATGGAATCGGCAAATTGAGTTTGAATTTGAGCCAAAACTGTTTGTGTTATTTCTTTCTTTAACTAACAAGGGCAACGTGAATCGACAGACTGTTGTGTAGTTTCAGGTATTCCTATATAATACAAATAAATATATGATTTCAAGTAATTTTTATCTATGTATATATAGTTGTAGTTCCTGTCTGTTTATTTGTTCAAGAATTCCTCCGAGGATTTTGGAGATAAACTCCCATAACAATATACATTCTGAAACTACATTACCCAGGGTAACTTAAATATATCTCATTTTAATCAAAGAGGTTCTTGAAAATTTCTGATATGACTAATGAATATTTTTCACACTTGTTCCTATTACCTAGCTGATGTATGCTAATCCCTGTCATATCATGAAGAGAGTAGAGTGACTGACCACTTGCCAGTACCTTCCTTACCTTCTCAGAAAATGTGGATGTGTGTGACAGACAAATCCATAAAGTAAAAGAAGTGATTTACTTTTTTAAAAAATTAAATATTTTAGTTTTCTGTGTCTGAAACTCTAGGACTGAACTGTTTGTCCAAATAATTCAATGAATATTCATTTCTAAAAGAATATATCATGAAATGAATGTTTTTCTTCAATTTTTTTTTTTTATTGAGTCTGTTAGTTTCATTGCATTATGGGATGCTATACACAAGATATCTACAGTATCCTACAATGTAATAATATAGAGCTAGGTTGTAATATCCCACAATGCAACACTGCTCAAGGACAAACATCAGGCTAAATTCCACCTTAAGAAAATCAGAGAATGAAAATGTTGAAAAAGAAATTCCCAAGATAATGATAGTCTTTAAGAAAATCATTGAATATCTCAAATATGTTTTTAGTTTTCTCTCACACACTCTAACTTCCTGTCACAGTGTGTCAATACAGAAACTTTGATAACGTTGGTTTGATTTGTACAGTTAAACAAAGTTTTAACAAAATGTAGGTCATGAGTTTATAATCTCAATGAAAAATGTCTTCTTTGTAATTTATTTCAAATATTTATCCTATTTGGACAATGGAGATTTGACATGTATAAGATTAACCAGGGAAATATTTAGATTTGAAATCAAAAAAATATTTTTATTTTTAGACATAGGTATTTTATTCCTTCTAAGGTTTCTTTGGCTTCAGTTAAATCCTTCTTGTCTATAAGAGAGACAAAAATTTATCTTGTAATGAAGTACAATTTTGTAGCCTGATACCAGTTTCCATCTCCAATGTGAATCTGATGATTCTATTCTAATAACAATATTGTATCAAGAACTTAAATCTGATATGAAGGGGAAAAAAAAGAAAGTTTTTTTCCTTTCAATATGTCTGGACTCTTCTTTTTATATAAGAGAAATATTTCCTATAGGAATGAAAAAGAAAAAAAAAACTTCATTTTAAAAAGTGTTTCCATTATTTAACCCATAATTTTTAGGTAGGTCTCAAGTAAGGTCTCTCTATTTTAGGTTGCAACCAATCATATCACTTATGCAAAACATGATATATACACAAAACTTATATAAAACCCCTAGTCTGGGCCAAAACCAAATGCTTCATTAATCCACCTGAAGGTACTTAATGATTTTTATCAAGACAAGACCCATAGCATGACTACCAAATTAATGAAGTGACCTAATAAGAAAGGACACAAAATTACTTTTGCTCACAGCAGAAAGAATTGCAAAAGAAAAGATGAAATTCAGTGGGGGATCTTATATGGACAAACATATACAGGGAGCCGTTACATATTTCTACAGATAATTGTTGTCTTTGCATATTTATATAGATAATTGTAGTAATTTCTTTCATTGAAATCACTGATTAATTTTTTTTCCTTTAAATCCAACACCAGAACTTGAACAGTAAGATATTTGTTTATTTTTTTTATCCTCTTTTAAAAGAACAGTTTACAATGTTTGGATGTCCAACCTACTTTAATCTAAACCCATTTTCCCATTTTGAATTTAGTTTTAAGAATTAATTTAGATTTAAGAATGAATAAAACCTATCATAGTCATAACATTAAAACCCAATATGAAATAATAGTTTTGTAATTGTTGAAAAGATATATATATATATATATATATATATATATATCATTTTGTTTCATTTCTCTCGTCAAATGGATTACATTTCTTTGGTAATTAACTACTTTATAACAATATATTCTGATAACGGAAATTGTTAACATTGTAAATTGCTTCTTAAACTTTATAAATTGCTTCCTAAACTGAATTAATTTCCTGTTTGTGAGGCTTGAGATGTATATAAGCCTTCTTCCTTTTCTTGGTGTGTGGGTGTGTGCCTAAATCTGATTTTCATACACATAAAGATTAATTTATTAATAGTCAGCTTAAATCACAGTTTCACAGTCCATGCTTTGTTATCTGTTAATAAGTTAGATTAGTATACTTGCATATTTATTAGTAAGCATCATATTATTATTATTTTAATGCCGGGCAGGGGGAGGTGGTTGTTAGTGCCATCTGTTTTTATCTTAACTTTTTTCTTCTCTTTCTTTAAAAAAAAAAAAGTCTTGAAACAAACTTTCATCTCATTCTTTTTCTTTTTTCTTTTTGAAAAAAAAAAAGAGGCATGCACAGTTAGAGAGCAGTGTGAATTGACCAAACTGAATGAGGACCTCCTTACCTGATTTACCTCAATGTAGTATTAAACCTACTGAGACAGAAATAAGTACGGAAAGACCCAGGATCATCGGCTCAGAGATCACCGGGCCTATGCCACCTAGAGTAGAGAAAAATGACAGTCTAAAAACAACAAAAGACTACAGAAGATTCTGGAAGGAAATAATAATTATAATAATAATATACTGGTAATAACAAAAAAATGGTAAGGATTAAAAAAAAAATAGAATGGAAATGAAATGAGACGATTGAGTGTCTTTTTTTTTTTTTTTTTTTTTTTTTTTTGGAAAAGAGAAAAAAAAAACTGGAATAAAGTGGCCCTTTATGTTGCTAAAAAGAAATAAAGATGGAGTGAAAGAAAAAAGATGAATTTCAGTAATAAAAGAAACCCCATAAATTGTGACATGTATCAGGGATTAGAATAAAAACTGCAAAATAAAAAAAAAGGGTCTCTTAAATTGCTAAAAAATTAAACTGAAAAAAAAAAAGTAAAATTTTGGGATTAAAATGGTGGGGTTTTCAAAGTGGTGAGTTATGTGAGAGATGATCATGGTGTTTCTTGTGGCATTAAAGAGATGGCAGTGGCTATGCGGGGTTGTGGCGATTCTAATTATTTGAAAAAAAAAAAAAAGAAGAAAATGTAACAACAATGAAAAATGAGCAAGCTTTAATGTTACAGAGCAGCCAAACAACAAAACTCATTCACAAAAACACAGACAACACCAAACTTGCATTTTTTTCCCTGTTCTTCATCTAACTTTTCATTGGAAAAAAATATATATATATAAAATAATAAAGATGACATAAATAAAAATCAGGATAGCCAAAAAAGAGAAATTTTAATTTTTTTTTTTTAAATGACAACATTGAATAATAAGTATAAAAAAACACAATGACATAGCATAACATATCCATTCACACATCCGTTCATGCAAAGGTAAATTTGTGTATATATATATTTATATATATATATATGCACACAAAATATACAACAAACATATACATACTTTGTTAATAGCAGTTATAATTTTGACCTGAAGATTAAACTCTTTCATTGTGAATTACTAGATGCCCTGAATTCCCACTGTAACAGCGATCCATGATTATACTATGTTTCTATTTAGAAGAAGTGAAGGTTTCTATTTAGCATTTCATACAGATCTATGTTAACATTGTAATCAAGGGGAACAACTCCTGATTGACTAGTGAAAAGAATCAATTATAAATAACTGATGTTCAATATGTCTGCAGATCTCACAAAATTATCATTCACTTTCAAATTGAACTGGAGAGTACGTTTTTATTATCATTATTATCATTATTATTAATAAGTTAGGGAATTTTAATTACATTTCTCTAATACAAATTTTGCTATGATGTGCCCTTTTTTCTGGGTTATATATTATCTAATTTTAGTAATAAAGTTCAACCTGATGTTATCTTTTGATTCTGTGGTAATTCTAAACTAAAAAACATCTATGTACAATCTATCAACTTATGACTTTGAAAGATTGTTTGTTCTTTTAATTTTTTCAGGGGGGAGGGTGTGTGAATGTTTTAGACACTTAAAATGTCATTAAAGCTTAAACATTGATAGCTTTTCTTTCTAGACTCGCTCTTTATTCTGATTGTTTTTAACTAACATTCAGGTGATAACCATGGCTGCTATTAACCAAATGTGGACACTTTTGTTTCAGACATTTTGTAGATAAGGAAAATAGAAGTAATGCTATTACATATATGTACATAAATACCTAATTGTATAATATAGATAAATGGGCTTCTGTAGATTTAAAAAAATAAAACAAAATGAGTTAATTCATAATTTACATACTCGAAGCTGTAAGAGTTATAAATTTAACCTTTAAATTTTTTACTTAAATCTATACTACAGTATTGAAGGTTGTGCATGTCTGTCCAAGAATTATGGACAGATGGAAAGCCCCATGGGCCTGATTTTTTTTCCTTTTTCCTATAGGTACTGACTTGGCCTCTGGGGTCATCAGATAGCAACATATACTACTTTTGGCCGAATGAAGTAAGATATGTACAAAATATTTCTCTGATCTCATATTGGATGAGACAAGGTTAGATTCCTGTTTTTCACATGGCCAGCTCTATGTTGGATGTTTGAGTAAATAATGAAAAAGACTCTACATATTTGCAAAAGAACAAAAAGAAATATTGTGTTAAAAACTAATAAAAATTTTACTTTATGTCTAAAATAATTTTTCTCATTTTTATATCCACAAAATCTTGCTAAATGTATATCAATTATTACATTAAAATATTTTGTCTCTTTTTTTCCCTCTAGCATCACCCCATACTTCCGCTAGTAGTGAATTATTACAAAGATATTATGAATTTAAATTGATATATATCAATTGGAATATATTTCTCTGCTCTTAGGTTGTTCTGTTTTATACTGACACAAATATTAGGCTGTTTAGGAAAATAATGGATGATTTTATTACACATTTTAATGTGAAATTAGCTATCATTTAAACAAAAAACTTTAAATGTAAAAGTTTATACAAAGAGAACTTTGGGGATAATAAATGTGAAAATGTTTGTATAAGAATAGAAATAAATAATTTTGATATTTCAGACTGTCCTCATCTTTATTATGGTATGTATAAACACAATATTCAGGCCACTGTAGGTGGGTTTTTATTTAATTACCTTAAAATAAGTCATCATCAGATGATAATCTTGAATTCAAACATGGTTTTGGAGCTGAAATCCTTGCCACTAGTTTAAGGGGCTCCAAGCAGCATAGAATGCCACCAGACATATTGACAGAAATGGATCAGATTTTCTATATCTAATCACATGAAAATATTTAAATTTATATTTTTCTCCAGGGTATTAGTGCTATGTGAAATGCAAACAGCTTCATCCAGGATTTGAACACCATTTGCCATGTCCATTTGTGCCCTCTCTTAATCAAGGACAAAACAGAGCTGATCCTCCTAACCCTAAAGGGATATCTAAAGTGTATACATTTGTATGTGAAAATATAAAAATATATATCGGCATAGAAAATTGAATTGGTCAGCAGAGTTTCAATTCCAGGTGAGGTTATTTGTATTCCCTTTGCACTAATGACAGGGAAATCTACTTCTCTCTGTTTTATTACCAGATATCTTGACAAAAAGGTAATGTCACTGATATGGTATGATGGTTCAGAAGTAATGTAAATAACTTGGTGCTTGGCCCAAACATTTTCTTTACCTAAGTAGTCAATAAAAAAAAAGTTGGCACATTGGCCTATTGTTGTTATCAGCCAGACAGCAAAAGAGTCTATCCCTTTTTCACTAGCGCTAAACCAGGGAGATTGTTTTTGCTGAGGTGGAACACCACACCTACCGCCAGCTCTCCACTTTACCAGACAGATCAGATTACCCAATCTGTGCTACTGGTATCAAAACGGGAACCTTGCAATTTCTATGCGGTTGCTTTACTGAGCTAAACTGGGCCCTTAAGTCTATAGCAACAGGAAAACTGTTGCAATTATTGTCAACCTTGACAGGGACCAGTTCTATAGATCTGATATCTGAATACATTTATCGATAAGAATATAAAGACCAGATTTATGGAGAAAAACAAATTTGACAAGTAATGACATTGATGAGTAAATATTTTTAATGTACATTTATCTAAAAGTAAAAGAGGTAAAATTAATCATTTTAATATGAGCTGTAGTAAAAAAAATTGTTGTACTTTTTCTTTACTTATATTTTTTGATGTATTGACACACTCTTCCTAATGTCTATGTCTTACACTGCTACTAAGATATATATATGTAGATATTTACTAAGAAGTTTGGTTTAGTCCAGAGCATTACTACCAGCTTCATTTTATGTCATAATGCATATTGCCTCTATGCAGACATGTGTTTATTCTACAGATTTATTTAAATCTATAAATATAGGTATAACAATATAGCTATTTTCTGAATTATTTTTTATAATTCGATTCAGAAAACTGTCTTTTGTTTACCATAACATACAAATGTGTTATATATATAAACCCCGCTGCATGAGTAGGATGTGACACAAGGTTAATTTCTTAAGTGGAGTTTACCAGGTTTGAATTCAGAGTTGTCCTTCTCTTAGACTGGTTACCTAGCCATGGTTAAAGAGCCCAGTCTGACCTCCTATTTACCCATAGTTGGAGTGAGAGTAGTTGGATTCATACCTTTCCGAAGGGAATTAGCCCTATGTGAAATGCAAACAGTTGCAGCCAGGATTTGAACTCAGGTTGATGAGTTCCATTTCCTACCACTCTGTTACACACTGCACCTCCAAATGTGTTATCTAGCATTATGTAAAAAATAAAAAGATAAAGCTAGTGCTAAGGATGCAAATTAACATCTTTCCAGTGTTATAGATGTAGTAGTTTTAATTATAAAGAAAACCTTAAATAGTCTTGTATAACAATTTCTAATGGTAACGCTACTAAAAAAGATGTAAGCTTTCAAATTCAAGGTAGTATGAATTTATTAAACATAAATTATTCCAGCTGATAATGACAAATAATCATTCTGAAAAAAAAAAGATGGGATACAAATTGAAATAATTTGCGTAACAAGGACTCATCACATAATTACAAATAATATAAAATAAGAGTTTTATAATTTGCTTGAAGCATTGTGTATATATTGGTTTGGAGGTTGATTTTGAAGGCTATCACAATGCAGGTGTAAAGAAAAAATATAATAAGGTAACAATGGTGTTGTGTGTTAACCTGTATTTTATGCCATAACAAGATGACTTCAGTTCCAGTGATCTTCTGAAAAAGAGATTTTATCTCGAAAAATTCAAGAATAAAATACAGGTTAACACACAACACCATTGTTACCTTATTATATTTTTTCTTTACACCTGCATTGTGATAGCCTTCAAAATCAACCTCCAGACTAATATAAAATAGTTTCATACATCTAATTTGTATATGCACACATATGTAAACTGTCAATAACGTTTGTTAAAATTTCTCAAGAAAATGCGTAAAATTAAAGATGAAAATTTCTACTCAGCATAAATTTTATTAATGATAATTCATATAAGCTTTTTTGTTTAATGTAAAAGCAAACTGCTACGACACAAGAGATGAAATGCATGCATATCTAAAACTACATAACACCAAATTGTTATAGGTCAGTATTGGGACTACAGTTTCAAATGTCTACCAGATTTTCTCCAAGGTTATTTTCATTTTTGACTTTCATGGCAGAAAAAAATTGCAATAAAGATATAACAATTCAAATTTAGATAAACTCTATTTAGTGAACTTTTCATTTCATGTCAGAATGGAAATTACTCCCATTAAAAAGAAAAAAAAAAGAATTAAAGTGTCAGCATAACATGTATGTAAACTATATAAAATAACTAGAAGTGGCTACCCAGCATTGACTGGGTAGAGGGGGAAGGCAAAAAAAAAAAACCAACCCCTGGTGTATTGATTTGTTTACTTCTGATATTTCCAAATGTTGAACATTTTTAAATAGAATTTCAATGTTATTTCTATGTATCTTTAAATCTTTTAATATCTTCGAATATATATATGTGAAAATAAAATGGAAATTAATCCGACAGTATGAATAAGATATAATGAAAAAACAAACGATGTTTACAACTGAAATAGGCTCATCAGAAGAGAAAGTGTGCAAACCGTTTCGGGGCCTAATTCTCTTGACGGTTTAAAAAGCAACACTCAGCCCATCCTCAACTAATATGAGGACCCTATTGCATTATAATGTATCAACCGCACGTGGGTCGGTCATCAACAAAATATAAGACGGGAAAAAATATACACACACATTTACTTTGTCATTATTTGTTTTTATTTTTGAAGTTTCATCTGGACATACATACATACACACCAACTGCTCTTTATATATGTATAGATAGATTAAAACCAAATAATATATTATGTCTAAAATTTAGCTTTACTTTTTTAATTTAGCTTTACTTTTTTTAAAGAATTTTGATTATTTGCACAAAAAGCAAGAACTGGTGATATTTAATGTATATGTATATATATATATATATATATTTACTTTGTTGTTAATTGTTTTATTTTCATAGTTTCATCTGGACATATATACATACACACCAACTGCTCTTTATATATGTATATATGGAGAGAGGTAGACAAACACAAGATGTTGTAGAAAATGGATGTTTATTGTACATTTTCTACAACATCCCGTGTTTGTCTACCTTTCTCCACATACTGTTAGATTAATCTCCTCATATTTCTCCCATATGTATAGATTAAAACAATAATATATGGGATCTAAAAAGTAGCTTTACTTTTTAAAGAATTTTGATTATAAAATTTAAAAGGTCAATGAATATTTCCATGCATGAATATATACAATATATATATTTGAAAAGAATAGGAATAAATCAAGATTCAATATCTTAAATAATTGAAAACCTTAACTTTAAATAAGTTTTCAAACATAACTTTTTCTTTAAAGTTAAACTTAAGATAATTTCTTCAGTAACAGTTTATTGTCGTATTCCCTATGTGTTTGTTTGCTGCATTCACTTATTATGTAATTAATTGTTTAATCTCTGTCACTGAATCACCTAAATTTACTATTCTACTGTTTATTATCAATTTCTGCTTTGATATAATTAATTCTCATGTCATTATTTCATGTGTTATTAAAATGTAGATTTGTCTCTTAACCATTTAGAGATCATCTCATGTGCAATGTCCCTAGTTTGTTGCTTAAAGTAGTCATATAACTGTTTTTCTTCCCAATTTTCTAAAGACTTTTCTTTATTTTATTTCTTGTTGTTATTTGTGATTCTGGTGAATGTAATCAATCTCTTTGTTTATATATTCTTTGAGTCCTTGGATGATTCTCTCTATTCAATCCACAATATTTGCTACTCCTCTTCCTCCTTCTTTTCAATGCAAATTAATAGAAACAATGAATAATTTAGTTATTATTATAATATTTGTGATCTCTCTGTAAGGCTTGCCAATGTGTTCATGCAGCATTACAATTTTCGTATGCTTCATTGGAGTAACATCCATCACAGAAAATTGCCATAGGACAACTAATTGGCAGTTGATACATTAATGTCTGGGCATAATAAAAATCTGATGCAATCTAGGTTGACCTAATATTTTTCAAGGCCAAACAAATTTCATCATTCACTCCGAAAATAGATTCATATTACTGCACACCACTGCAAATGACCTAATCTGAGAAAAAAAAAACAGAAATTTATTACACCTTGTTACTCCAGTGGTTCTAAAACAGATGAGTGAGAGAAAGGAAAATAAAGTAGTTGTTTCAATTAATTTGCACAAGAGTGTATATTTTTCATTATACTTATTATTATTTCTCTAAAATATAATAGAAATAAATCCATCAATAAAGTAGAAACTGCTCAAAATGAATTGTACATGGTTGACTTGGAATAATATCCTCATCTCTTCACCCCCCTCCCCTTTACAATGTGTACCCCCTGACCTTCCTCAGCTGTTCGTTTTGTTCTGTAATATTGTGGAATCTGCATCCTTTCTCATACATGTTACATCCATGACCTGAAGTTGTGTTCTTGAAGGTTGTCTCCTCCTGACATTTACATTGAAATTGTGACTTGATTGGGATTCCATAGGCATAGACCAATAAAAGGGAGTATATACAAAGGTTCAATGGGAGGTCAGGAGGATAGAATCCTAAGAACACATCCATGCAAGCAGCAAATGTGACATGTATAAGAAGAAGAAGGGAATATTACGTTGGATAATATTGGACAAAATTCCAGAACACAGGACACTTAAGAAAGGCAAGAAGATATGTAGCCAAAATATTAGGGGGTAGCAACCAAGATAAGGAAATTAGTGTAAACAAACCAATTTGTCTAATAAAATTTAGACAAGAAATGCATCAAAATTTAGTCAATATATTTCTCACTTGATTGTAGTTTCTTATCTTTAAGATTCATGTCCAAGATTCTCAACTGGTACCAGTAATTACCAATTCAATCCCATAGTAAAACCAGGTTCTTGAATTTCCATGGTAGACAGAAATATTGGTTAACCCATTCCACTTTAAAGATTATCAATTTAACATTTCTCTGAATTTTTAGAAGCTTAACACCTGTAACCCAACTATGGTTAGTGGAATGAGACCAGGATACCTGCATGGACTGAATAAAGGATTCAAATTTCCGTGATGGCTCCTGATTATGACAAGAAGGTTCATGAGTCTGACAAGAAATTCCTGAAGAATGCCAGAGAGCATATCGGCCAAAATGTTGTACAGAAAACAATAAAAAAGATGAGGCCAATAGTCCAAATAATACTAATCAATACATACCTCAATCAGCTTTTTTTAACACAAGGTCCAATCAAATACGAATCCTTTTAAACAAATCTTATTCAACCCATACATGGGACCCTAACAGGTATCATCACTCCAAATTAGAGTGGACCTAGAGTAGTACCAATGAACGGGTACTCCACATTCCCCAAATCACCAGAATTGGAGCCTGACTATTAGATGCAGTTTAGTGTCATAACCAAGGATCCACCCCCTTTTCTGGGGAGGTTACTCTTCAGTAGGGGATGCAGTTAGCGTATTCTAAGTCCCACCAACAGTAAAAGGCAAGGTGGCTTATTGTCAGTATCAGTGAGGGAGTATCCCCTTTTTCCTAGTGCTAGACTGGGGTGAATGTTATTTTTTGTATCTGAGGAGGAGCGCAACACTTACCATCAGCTCCCCACTTTACCACACAGATCAAAGCTGTGCTACTCATACACAAGGCACTGGTATCAAACCCAGAACCTTGTGGT
The DNA here is from genome assembly GCA_023376005.1 of Doryteuthis pealeii. Lineage (NCBI taxonomy): Eukaryota > Metazoa > Mollusca > Cephalopoda > Myopsida > Loliginidae > Doryteuthis > Doryteuthis pealeii. Next base: position 1,389,268 of record CM042150.1, read on the forward strand.
ACCTAAGTGGATGCTCTACCAAATGAGCTGAACTGGTCCTATAAATATCTTAGCATCCTATAGTATAGTCATCCCCCTCTACTCAAACAACATTCTTTCCATCTCAAGTCCTGATGAAGGTTTGCTAAAACCGAAATGTTATAATGTCGACTTCATCATCAAGAATAAATTCATCTTTTTGGAATACTTTGTGATTTTCTATTTTCTATAATATCTTAGTAAAAGTAAAGTTTAGTCTTAAGTAATAAACTATATATTGATACTTGTGTCCCTTATTGTGTTACAACACCCTCTGCCCTCTGGTTAAAAGAATTTTGTTATGTAGTCCCACCAACAGTAAAAGTAAAAGTTTGGCAGGGTGACTTATTGGTGCACAGTGAGGGAGTCGATTCCTTTTTCTCTAGCACTAGACCAAAGTGAATGTTTTTTGCATTTGAGGTGGAGCACCATACTTACCATCAGTTCCCCACTGTGCAACTAATGCATTGAGTTGGCAAGGTGTCAAATCCAGAACCTTATGGTTCCCAGGTGGATGATCTACCTAAACTAAAACTGTAAATATCTTCGTAAATGTCTACAAATCAGATCAAGTGTTTTAGAATTCCACAAATGAGAACTTGTATTAAAGTTAACTTTGTCCAGTTTTGTCATTGAACCCAATTTCCATTATAATCATGCAACTTAAAAACAATTAGCTTTTGTTTCATGTCCAGAGAAACAATATTCTTTAATTACTGCATGATGATAATAATTATTGTAATTTGTTAATATAATAATACGCATAACAATTACAGTAATTAATTTATTATCAATTAGCAATTAAAAACTCTAGCTTTATGCAGGCAACAGATATGATAAATCATTGCCTCATGGAGATGATATCATAGAATTTTACCAGACTGTAGCCTATTGTTTAGAGGGATGATTCCTCTTCATGAAATGGAAGAGAAAAATGTTGGATATTGATACATGCTTGTCAGTTCTTTTCATTTAATTAAAGTGTTGATATAATCAATTTATAGCCAGATAAATTGAATATACAAGAAATAAAATGTCCTCAAATATCAGCTCCACTCAGTCTTATTGATATACAAAGAATTGTTTCAAATATTGCACAATCTATATTAATAATAGAGAAGAATTTTTTTCGTCTGTCCTCCATAAATGACTAAACTGCTAAATATACATATTGACCAACCCCTCTGCATGAGTAGGATGTGACACAAGGTCAATTTCTTAAGTGGATTTTAATAGGTTTTCCTTATCATAGACTAGTATAAGATTAACAAGCCCGGTTTGCCCTACTATTTACCCATAGCTGGAGGGAGAATAGTTGAATTCTTAGTTTTCCAATGGTATTAGCACCATGTGAAATCCAAACAGTCTCATCCAGGATTTGAACTCAGTTCACTGAGTCCATTTCCTATGACAATAACCATTACATCATTATATTATAGACCTGTGATGCACCAATGGGCTGACCAGCAAAAACTTACATTGATCAGGTCTGTGAGGATAATGGAGGTTACAAGGAGAACTTTTTCAAATAGGGGTGGGTGTCAAGAGAGAGTCATGGGAATCTGTGCTGTCAGGCAACATGGTGATGAAATTAGGTATGTATATTCATTAAACTATAGGAATGTCTATATGTAAAAAAAAAAAAAAAGTTTCTTTTTTGGGGAAAGAAGAGCTCTCAGCAAGAGAAGATTTATGGGTAATTCCATGTCAAATCATCCAGAAAAAAGTAAAATTGTCACCCCCACCACTTCAATTTTTCTGAATTTTTTTACAGCTGTAGTCTGTTAGCATTAGACAATCCCCAAAATTTAGTTTCCAATTTCAAAATTGGTGGAGTTATATTGATTTTTAGCTCTCCACATTTGATGGGGTTGGCGAAAAATGGCAACTTCTTGTAATCTATTTTTGTCTGTAAGATGAGTTCTAGAGCTTCCCTAATCCTAAAAATTGGTTTATAAAAGCATTTTTGCCCATGAAATCCAAAAATGATATTTAAAAAGTCCTAAAGTCAATCAATTTAAAGTTATTGATGATTTCTGATTTTTTCCTAACAAGGTTGATATCTCGATGTGGCACTGCATCTGTGACAAAAATATTTTTCTATTATTATTTCCCATATATTATTTGTACCAAAAAATAATTTGATATTTGCTCAGAACCGAATCTACATCAGTTATAATTTTGCAAATCAAAAATCAATAATAACTTAAAATTGGTTAACTTCAAGACTTTCTGATAGCTTTATTGATTCCTTGCACTACAACGCTTTTAGAAACAATTTTTAGGAGAAGGAAAGCTCTAGAACTCATTTTACAGACAAAAATAGATTACAAAAAATTGCCATTTTTGCCAACCCCACCCAAAGAGTTATGTTGATTTTTAGAATCAACATAACTCTGCCAATTTTTGGAATTGGAAACTCAAATTTTAGGGATTGAATAACTTTAAGATAGTCCACACATGGACAAAATTTCAGAAATATTGAAGTGCAAAATTTTAACAAATTCTTGCAAAATGTTGTAGCTCGGTTCTGACCCCCCTCAAATTTGAAGAGCTAAAAATCAACATAACTTCGCCAATTTAAGGAAGAATTTTGGAAGCTCAAATTTTGGGGATTGGCTAACTTTATCATAATCCATACTTGGACAAAATATCAGAAAAATTGAAGGGGGTGGGTGATATGGCCTGGATGATTTGACATGGAATCTGTTTCGACCTTTTTAATAGAGCGGTCTTCATCAAGAGCAAAATATGAAGGAAAGACGGAAAAAATAACCGTTGGAAGAAGGGGTACAAACGAATGCTGGTTTTTGAGGCTGGAATTTTTTTTTTTATAACTATCTGGATTTTACATCTCCGGAGGCTAATATGATCTACAACACTACGGATTTGTCAACACTACAAATTCTTGAAATTTTACATCTTTTTTCAATTGTGCTGTGGACTTTTAACTTACTTTTTGTAGCTGGAATGCATCATGAACATTTTTGATACTTATTATACACTTTTTTATATATTTTTACATCAAACTCTTTTGAGTTTTTAATATGGATTATAATGCTTCTGTTTTTTAAAAATAAAATTTATTTTATTTTTAACACAGAATACGCATTTAAAAAAAAAAAAAAAATTCCAGCATCGAAAACCAGCGTTCGTTTGTACCCCTCCTTCTAACAGTTATTTTTTCTGTCTTTCCTTCATATTTTGCTCTTGATGAAGACCGCTCTATTAAAAAGGTCGAAACAGATTCTGTCAGAAAACTATTAACATCATTTGTTTTTTCAAAAAATGTTAAACTCATAGTCGATTAACTTCCATTTACTTCATATATATATATATATATATTCTGGCTTATTTTTTTTAATCAATTTTCTTATTTCTACATTTGTCTGTGAGTCCTTACATATCTGTGATCCAAGTTTTGTCCTCTTACCTGATGTAGATATTTACTTCAACTAGTAAATGAATATTCCTTTCACACTTCTCTGTAACTACTACTACTACTGTAACTACTACTAAGATGGCGACCAGAAAAATTAGTAGTTACAGAATCTCATTTAAAATCATCGTCTGTGAAAGATTTTCTTAGTTGCAGCCAGTTTGGAAATTAAATTTTCATCTTATATTAAGGATGATAGCAGATTTTAATCTTTGTAAATACGAATCAGTTCTTTAAATACTGATATTCAATATATCATTATCTTGAGTATGTCTAAATCCTGCACGCTAGAAATAATACCTTTATTTAATTTCCTGTGAGGTATGATAATTCAGTTAGCTAACCAGAAATAAAAATACACAGTATTATATATTTTACATGACATTTTATTTTATTCATTATTGTGAATTGTGTTAAATTCAGTTATATTACAATTAAAGGTACAGCTAAATTTATACTTTTGCAAAATATTGTCTAACAGAATCTTTTGTACAGAAAAGTATTAGATAATAATAATAGAATAAGATTTGATGAAATTTTAAGGTAAAATAACCTAAGAAAGATGTAAAGTAAGTACAAAGTACAGTTGGTGGAGTGGCCTATTGTCAGTATCAGCTGGACAGTGAGGGAGTCTATCCCTTGTTTGCTAGTACTAGACCAGTGAGAATATTTTTGCTGAGAAGGAGCGTCACACCTACCGTCAGCTCCTCATTTGGCAGCACAGACCAAATTACCCAAGCTGTGTTACTCCTGTACTAAGTTGGCGGGCACCGTTATTGAATCCTGAACCTTGAGATTCCGAGGTAGGATTAAAAATATATATATATATATCATAATCAATATCCCACATTTATATTTGGGCTTTTGTGGTGACTGTGATTATTGAATAATGGTATTTAATCCCATGTAGAAACTAAGATTTAGAATAATGATTTTCAAGGCAAGCAAATTCTCCCCACTTAAAAAATTGATATAATACAATCTTCCTTTTTCTTGCATTTGGCCTTGTGCCAGACTAAGGTAAGCTGAGTAAATATATAATATCACCCATAGTTGGTAACAGTGTTCCAATGCTGTAGAGTATGGTAATACATAATAGCTAATAATATTAATTTCGGTTGTATCATGTTCTACTAGAAATTCACTGGTATCTTTTAGTTTAGAAGAACACTTTTTATAGAAAATTAATAGGGGTGTGCTTTATTTATTTATGATTTATATATATATATATATATGTATGTATATATATAAATGTGTTATTTATGGTATGGTATGTATATTTCAAAATGTTTATAATGTACAACATGAATTACATATGTGGAATACATATAAAGACAAACTTTAAATATGCAACAAATATACTAATTTAAAATTCAGTACTAGATTTTGTGGTTTAAGAATCAATGTTTCTTTCCTACAAAGAAAAAGCCAGAAAAAATATTTCCTGCAATTTAGGTGAAACCACTTTGATTTTGAATTTGATTTGTCCAGAGAAATCTCTTTGTTCTTTTGATTTGTTATCTTTCTTGAAAAAAAAAAAAAAAAAAAAAAGAAATTATGGAGAATGTTTTTGGCTTTAACTTGAACCAAAACTTCTGAACTTGGGAGAGTATAACTCAGACAATATAAATTTTATTATTATTTAAATTAGACACAGTTTCATTTTATCTTTATGTACTGAACATAAGAATTAGATAGTGAGAACCAATCCTTATTTACCTTTTGTATTTTGTGAGAAAAGAAAAAAAGACAACCACTCCTGTAGCAATAAATCTTTTAATAGGTATTGTTGTTGGTCAATCTGCAGAACATATTTCTAAAAATCATAGTAGTAGGATTTGGGTCCTTACTACTCATAAATTTTCAAATGTAGTACATTTTTTTGGTACTTATTTATTATCCTTCTATTATTTTGTTTCATTATTTCTTTTATCAATTTCTCTAGAGGATGGGAAAACCATTTGCTTGCATTCCTCCTTTCTTATAGGAGGCAAAGACGTCCAGAGACACATTTTGGAGTTTCCATTGGCTCTTCATAGTATAAAGTGCCTCAAGATCCGTCACATGGTTTAGTTGCTGTTGAGATTTTGTTACCTGACCATAAGTTGGTGCTTGTGACTGACACTAACAGGGTCACCCAGGTGAAGGTGTAAGATGTTTTAAGACCCGAAATACCTAATGATCCTAGGATAACATCAATGACGATGTAGTCAGGGACACCTTAAGTGTGTATTTCTTGATATCATATTAATTAAGTGTGTATTCTTGATATCATAATTATAATATGATAATAAAAACATAATTTTCAATTTCATTTCCAGCAGATTATTTCATGTAATTATAGTTGATTGATTACGAGTTATATTTTGATAGCGGGTGACAAGACTTTTAGACCACCCTGTATATTATACATTAGTCTAAAAACTAGTTTTTCATAAGTAATATTTGAATTTCTATGAGATTGATTTTTTTTTAAAAAGAAAATAAACTAAATAATATTGTTGTTTAATATGTATTTGAATTGCTATGACTATCTTTTTCAATTCTATGATTAAATTTTATTTATTTATTTATAATGTTCGCTCATTTTTCAATATGCATGCCTCACGTTTGTATACCAATTTCATTTCTGATGTAAGAAAGTGTTATATGAATACAATATTTTTTATATGTAGACATTAAAAATCTAAAAAATAACAATGAAATATATACAACTTATACAAGGAATTGAACTTGTAACATTCAGTTTTTCATGAGTGAATCTAATCTTCTCCCCCCCCCCAACTATTCAAGCTATGTCTTCTCTTTCATTCGAAAGATTAACTGTGGCAGATGTTTAAAAAATAAACCTTGCAATTGTTATTAAATACAATGAATACATACACAGACAACTGTTGAATTTCAGCTACGTAAAAGAATTGACTTAATTTTTTTTTTCATTTCTAAAGAAAGTGATCCTCATCTGTGTAGAGGGTGAATGAAAACTCATATGTCTGAGCCAAAATAGAAGCAAACATCATTGTGATATCATATCCAGGAGAAGTGTGTGAATAATGGTTGCCAGTAAATCAAAGCAAATATAGATACATTGCCAATATTCTGGCATCTCTTTTAGTCTGGACAAATTTACAAGAGGGTACTCAAGATTCCCATGTATGCCAAACTAGTTTATATGAAGGCTACAGACATTGTTCTCAATTTTGTAAGAATTTTAGCTTATTTCCTTTCCTTATAATTTTGGAATTGGCTTACAAGTGGTGTTCTCAAGTGTATAAACACCAGTTGATACTGATCTTTCAGGAGGTTAGAAGGTTGAAAATTTAATTGTAGTATACCTGTGTATACTATGATATACAAGAGGAATGATTCTATTAAAGAGTTCTTAAGCTTACAGCCACTTGCCCCAATCACACAAACCATCTGAGTGAAACGAACAGGATTTGCTGTGCACTGCTGGAGAAGCAAGGACGAACTCATAAGTGATGTTCTATGGAAACAGCACATGAGCGGCCAGTGTAGCCGTCCAGTAAACCCCTACATTGACCAGCACTGCACGGATATTGGATGCTGCACAGAGAACCTCTCAAGAGAAATGAATGATAGGGACAGTTGAAAGATATAAACAGCTGCATCTAGGATTTGAACTTGTCTTGCCATGTCCATTTCTTATGATGGTAACCATTACATCATGTCCCTCCACAAGAATTAAAGAATAAGAATTAAAAAGTATTTCTAAAAATACTAGTAAATAATCAATTATCATTATTACTAACAATATTTGATTTAAAAACTAAAGATAAATAAAAACTTCACTTTATCTTTTTAAAAACTAAAGATAAATAAAAACTTCACTTTATCTTTTTCTTGTGCATGATTTAAAAAAAAAACCTCCTGTGATTGTTATTGAAAAAAGTATTTTCAGTTTTGTGTTGCACTGATTATAAACTTTGAAACCTCATTAAATAACAATAGTTTGTGATTTCTTTCTTTAAACAGATTGCAATAATCACTTTTTTTTTAACTGAAACTTTTTGTTTTCTGGCTAAATAATCAACAACACAACTATCCAAAATGTGATTTTACACCAAATTAAAAAAAAATTAAAGGAAAACACTAATTTTCTTAAGTAAAATCTTTAAACAAAACTCATTTACAGGATTTCCATTTTTCTTATTTTATGTTATTTGTTTTTTATATGGTGATTAAGTTGTTTCTTGTTAGAAATTGAAAAAAAAAAAAAACAAAAGACAATTTTGTCTAACTGCTTCAAGAATCTAAAATGTTGTTTTGGCTGATGAAATCAATCAAGCAAAAGAAAACCCCAACTGTATTGTTGGCAATTGAATACACAGAATTGAATATTTAGTGGTTAAAGTCTTAAGATATATATATATATATATATATATACTATATCCTCTGCACGAACAGGATGTGATGCAAGGTCAATTTTTAAGTAGAGTTTAACAAGTTTGAATTCAGAGTTTTCCTTCTCTTAGACTGGTTATCTAGACATGGTTAAAGTACCCAGTCTGCCCTACTATTTATCCATAGCTGGAGGGAGTGTAGTTGTATGCATACCTTTCCCAAGGGTATAAGCACTATATAAAACAGCCTCATCCAAGATTTGACTCGGGTCAACAAGTCCATTTCTTACGACTCTAACCATTACACTATATGCCTCCATTCTTAAAGAAGATATGTTTTTTTTTTATTTGGATGTGACTGTTTCCATTTCACATAGCTATATGGGAAAGGTATGAACCAAACTATTCTCCCTCCAGCTATGGGTAGGTCAGAGTGAGCTCTTTAACCTTGGCTAGTTAACCAGTCTAGAAGGAAAACTGAATTCAAACCTTAAGAAATTGACCTCATGTCACATTCAGCCCGTGTGGAGGGGTTGATAAATATATATATCCTTGTGATTTTAGCCAGAGTAAAAAGTATGATTTAGTTATTACCTATATAATAAAGAGGAACAGAAATGAACAGACAACAAAACTGAATCCTCCAGTTTTGTTGTTTTTTTTTTGTTCAAAATTGGTAATTTTGTCCTAATTGGCTTTTGAATTGATCTTTTTTCTTTGAGGAAATCTTGAAGAAGAAGAAGAATTTCCTGTCTCATTTGAAAGATGTAAATCTTTCCAGATGCACTTAGAGATATGGAAAAGATGACTAATGGAATAAATTGAACTGTATTTCTATTGAATAAATGCATGTGTGATCCTTGTATGTTGGAGAATCAATAAAACCAAAATGCTTCAACATTGCTGGATTTTACATCAAGACGAAACATTTGGGTTGGGATTCATAGAGGTCATTCATCAACTTGTACAACTCTACAAAATCTATTTGAAAATTATTGTTAATTAAGAATTAAGATTCTTCATTTTGCAAATGACTATTTCATACAACCTTGTGAATATATATATATATATATATAATAAGGTAGATGTTATCAAGTGTTTCCTTGCTAGGATTCAACCAAAATTGAGAACTCAACCATGCATATAATAATTTGCATATATATCAAGTGTGTGCATATCTGTCAAGACTAGGTGTGGGGTGTTTGAATTAGTAAAAATCAGACTGAGGAAGCAAAGAAATGACAAAATTAATTCATATCTGTACCAGGGTATCCATTTATTCCTTTATATATATATATATATATATATATATAATATATATATATTAAGAGTAAGGAAATGAATCCGACGGTATAAGTATAGATAAAAGGATATGAAAACACACAATGCTGTTAAAATTAAAATATTTTATATCATATTCATAGCTAATATTGAACAATATTTTGATTTATAAAAATCATCTTCAGAGCTTGTTTTTACTCTGGACTCATCGAGAGAGGAGCTGAAAATAATTTGAATTCAAAACGAAAACATTGATGTTGCAGAAAGTCATGCGGTCGTTTCGTGGCGGATGTGCTTATGAAGAGAAGAAACGACTTTTTGGAACATCAATGTTTTCATTTTGAATTCAAATTATTTTCAGCTCCTCTCTCGATGAGTCCAGAGTAAAAACAAGCTCTGAAGATGATTTTTATGAATCAAAATATTGTTCAATATTAGCTATAAATATGATATAAAATATTTTCATTTTAACAGCATTGTGTGTTTTCATATCCTTTTATCTATATATATATATATATATATATATATTTAATCATATTAATATTGGTTATATAGTTTGGTATATTTATAAATAAAGAGTACTCCGTATCATTGATAGAGCATGAATATATAAGTAGAGGGTAATGAAGACAAAGTCAATGGCACTTGGTTCCTTGCCGATGTGATTTTCATTTGATTTGAAAATTGCACAGCCGAGAAACTGACACTTACCAAGCACCATTGACTTTATATCTAAGTTAAGGTAGCAAAGACATATATACATATACAACCGGCTCCACTTGGATGATTTGTGCAAAACAAATTTTAATTAATTTTAATTTTACACTATTTTCCCTTAGTCTAAACCTATATCTATCTGTATCAGCTGTTTTCTCAGTCTTCTGCATTCTTTAAATTCTCTATGAATTGGGAAGTTAATATACGTTACCTTTCCACATCAATCTAGAAATTCTGATAAGGGGTTTAATTTCAAGTAAAAGTAAAGTCGTCGGGGCGGCCTAAAGTCGGTATCAGCCAGTCAGCAAGGGAGTCTATCCCCTTTTCAATAGCGCTAGACCAAGGAGAGTGTTTTGGCATCTGAGATGGGGCGCCACACCTACCATCAGCTCCTTACTTTACTGCACATATCACTGTGCTACTCATACGCTGAGTTGGCGAGGACCGGTATCGAACTAGGAACCTTGTTGTTTCTAGCCGAACGCTCTACCGACTGAGCTAACCCGGCCCATATATATATATATATATATATATATATATATAAGGTGTGTCAAAAAAGTATCAAGATGTTTTGTACTTTCTGAAAAAAAATAACATTCCTCATTTCTATCTTAGTAAATCAGCTTTACACTTGGTACTTTTTGACACACCTTGTATATATACACATATAAAGAGAGAGAGAGAGAGAGAGAGTATTATGCATTTATAAATATCCTAATACTTCTTTTATCTATAAATATATTTATGATGAACTATTCTCACTGAGTTAACCAATAACTTACAAATTGACCTCTGTATTTTTGTTATGTCAAATCGCCAATGATGGGATCAGAAGGCTCCTAGAAAGGTCAATAAAAAGTCAATATCAGAGAACAGCTCTTTGTTTATTCTTCCTTTCTAAATCCATATATAGTTTATATCTATATGCACTTTATGCAACATTCCTCAATGCATATATGTACATATAAGATGTCTAAAAATGTCTATGCACTTTACCCCAGTCTGCAGCAACTTTTTTAGCTGACTATTGGATTGGAAAATTGAAAACAAGATTTTCTTTGGATAACCCTAACCCTAAAGTGGCAGTGGAAATGTGAAATCTTAACATTAATCTTTCTGAACTTCATTTAACTCACGGCCAAAGATGTGTGAACATTCAAGGATTCAGATTCTAAGTAGCTTTTCATTACAAATATGTATATCTTATTATAATGGAGATTTGGTGTCTGTCTGTAACCAAACTATGTCACTGCTTACATCGCAATACTCTCAGCCATTGGATAAGTTTATCAATTTTATAATCAAAATCATTTATATATAGAATAAATCTTATTTATTTACAATGTCTCTATGAAAATCTGAGATTTTCCTCAAAACAGCCCATGTTATTAGTGCATTTAAGATCCTGCTAAGTGTCTTGTATATCACTAAGAAATAAAGGTTTACATAATATATAGTGTGGTTAATTCGCATACTGGTTTTAACAAAACCAGGTTTAATAAATAATTACTTGGTGTCCTTGTTTTATTCTCCAACATATCAAAATCAATCCTTTGAATGATTTTATATAGGAACCAATTAAAATATAATTAAAATAATGTAATCTTTTTATATGCATTATTAGTTCATTTTGTTAGTCTTTCTAATTTAATATATTTTATTACATTAAGACATGAATATTTATGCCAGTGGGGGTGCGTATATTCTTGCTCATATATATAACTTAAAATATTAAAATACAATTAGTCAGAATCTCTAACAAAAAAGGTTTACATAGTATGACTCAGGATCATCAGAGAGAAAAGATTATTAAGAGCTATATGAAATGCAAATAACCTTGTCCAGGATTTGAACTTGTATTGCTGATGCTATTACCTTTGAGAATAACTATTACACAATGCTTGTACATATAACAATAAAGATGAGGTCAACAGTCCAAAAAATCTAAATAATACAAATTATCAAGCCTTATTGGAAAAATGCAGACAAATGATTAATTCATATTTTAATGTTTTATTTATAACAACACGAGTAGAAAAAATTAAGTATATTTATTTAATTAACCATATAAAGTTAAAAATGCCACATTTTTACAAGCAAATCCCCCCCCTCACCTCAAAGCCTCAACTACTTTGGTCACCATTTTTGTTGTCTTCTGTTCTTTGACAAAAGATGAAAGAATCCTAACCCTCACCTATGCTACATAAGTAGACATTTGCCCTTTGTTGTGACAATTCCTGCAGTTCCTTTTACCATTGTTACCAACTGTCAACTACATCAGCACCAGCTGATTAGCTTGAAACCATCGCAAGACTCCCTACACACATTATTTCCTGTTGTTATTACTGGTCACAACTGGTGTCCTCTTTGAGACACTGTTTCCAAGTGCTAATTAGATTACCTCACTGAAGACGGTTTCTTCTAAGTAACCAAAGATCTTCAATTTCATGCAAGATATACTAAAGAAAAGCAAAGTTAAATAAGTGTACTGGCAAATGTGAGACTTTATATTTTCTTTATTTAATTTGTTCATTAAACATCAGATAAAAAAACCCCAAAAAACTTTTTTATTTTATTCTATACTTCCATGTAAAATCAGGGCATTCCATTGTAGTGCGATGGTTAGCAAGCTAGTCTCGAAGATTTATTGCTATTGAATTGTGAGTTCAATCCTTGCTGGATGCCTGATACTTGCCATCTTGTGTTACACTCTACCCATGCAAACAAGTTAGATAAATATCTACTTTCATTTAAAATCCTGGTTTAATCATTTATTTAATCACACAGCAAATTCAGGTTTGTCTGAAAATTGTTTTATTCTCTAAGTTAAAGTATTTTATATGTATTGTTCTAATAGGAATCACCATGATGCTAATGGGGCTAGTTTAGCTCAGTTGGTAGTGTGAACTAATACCTATGGGAAAGGTATGAACCTACTAATCTTTCCAACTCTGGGTTAAATAGTATCAGCCCTGTACTTCTGCAAGTCTAGCTTTAGCATTAAATATCTCACAAAGTTTGCCATGCCATTGAAACCAATCCAAACCAAACTCAGTAGAGCATCTGCCTAGGAATTGCAAGATTCTGGGTTTGATACTTGTCTACTGCCAACTCAGCTTGGGTAATCTGATCTGTATGGTAAAGCATCTGGGAGCTGACGGTAGGTATGGCACTTCACCTCAACAAAACAATCTTTCTGGTCTAGTGCTGGTGATAAAGTATATAGACACACTCCGCATTTTTTTTTATATATATGCACACAATCATAAGAAATTTAACATTATATATAGATGTCAAAGAAAGGTTGTGTTATCAATAAAGATATTTTCCAACAAAAATATTTGATAACTATTTTTCTAATCAGAATGGAGTCTGACATTAAACTCTATCTGATGAATAAAACAAAACGTCTTTGGCATAAAATAACCCAGTATGGGCTGACATGCCATAAAATCCAACCATCCAACCTAATCCAGATGAGGAATAGCCTATATTCTGTTGAAGATAAACAAACATTATTTGAAGAGTTTTTGTTTGTCATCTTTCAATATACGAGTCATCAAGGGTAGAATGGGATACAAGGGTGCAACATACTGAATATGTAGGACAGTGTTATAAAATCTGTATATATATTTATCAACCCCTTTGTAGGAGCAAGATGAGACACAAGGTCAATTTTTAAGCAGAGTTTAACAGGTTCTTTCTCCTAAGCTGGTTACCTAGCCATAGTTAAAGAGCCTAGTCTGTGAGTAGTTTGATACATACCCTTCCCAAGAGTATTGGCGCTATGAGAAAAGCAAACAGTCTCACACAGGAATTGAACTCTGATCGACAAATCGATTTCCTATGACTCTAACCATTACACCATGCTCATCCATGCATCATAAAGTGTGTAGATGTTTTGAAGGTATTTACCCAACCTGTTTATCAAGGTTAGGATGTGACACAAGAGTGCATGTATGAGGCATGCAGTGAGGATCAAACTTCAGTAGTAATGGATTTGCAAGACTAGCTTGCTAACCATTAAAGCACAATAAGTTACACAGGCAAAATACTCCTTCAATAATTAGAATAAGAAATTTTATTCACTTTGGAAAATATCAGCAAAAAGTTAATTTTACATCTGAAACAAATCTATGGAAGCACATGCTGTAACTATTATCATTATAGGAAATGGACATGGTGACCAGAGTTCAAATCCTTGATGTGGCTGTTTGCATTTCACATAATGCTAATACCCTTGAGAAAGGTATGAACTCAAGTATTCTCCCTCCAACTATGGATAAATAGCAAGGACAACTAGGATCTTTAATCTTGGTATGGCAACTGGTCAAGAAGAAAAACTCTGAATTCAGACCTGTTAAACTCTGCTTAAAAATTCACTTTGTGTTGCATCCTGCTTATGTAGATGAGTTGGTGTTGTGATGTTAGTCCCAACAGTAAAAAGAAGTCAAGTCGAGATAGGGTAAAATAAGACAAGTGTATTTACAATCATGGTACATGTACGACTAGCTTGTCGTTAACGGGAACAGCGCTACCTTTCCACTCGGTGTCTCACTATTTATAGTGAGAACCGGTGCATGTTCTCCACTGTAGGAACGGCCGGTACAACAGTTGGGTAAATACATTCATAAATTAACTGGATTTTATTTCTAAATTTAATATATCTCATTTTTAAACGTTAAGGATAAAAGCAAATTTAAAAAAATGTGCTTACACATAATCAGTATTCTGGAGTGGATTTAAATAAACACTAAAATATTATTGAATTCAAAATTCATTTGTTAAGTAAATATTGACTATGGACAAGCATGTTTTTGTCAGACACTATTTTCCTTAATGTTTTAGAATTGATGGAAATTACTTTTAGAAAAATAACCAAAAATCATAATAATGAACAATGTGATTATTTTCTGTCCATAACTTCTGTCATGCAATTGCACACAAATATATAAAATTAACAAGTGAATCCTGTGGTGATTTTAAAGTTCAATTTAGAGATTGTTAACATTCTGCTGCTGTTTGAATAGCATGGCAAAGTACATTTGGAAGTATATTTAGACAGAGTGCACAGATACTATATATATATATATATCTATACTATATATACTATGTATATTGTATTGAATGCACAAATTCCAAGCTCTCACTTTTTAGGTAGAGATTGAAAATATGAATGAAACTTCTTATGAATGCATGCAGGGTGGTTGTCAGTAATGCACTATTTTCATTGCCGATTAAGGGTTCTTGTGCATCATATTGGCTCCGATAGCAACCACAACTTGAATCTGGCATATTCAAGTTGCCACCCTGCAAGCTATGTACTGCTAATCTTGACATTTTTGCTACAAATGAAACTACAGAAACTCAATCTCTTAAATCAATAAACCACAGTCAATGTGAGCTAATGAAAAAGCCCATCCCCCCTACTACTAATATATAATGGAATAATCTGTTCCTCCCGGTTTCAGTCTAATTTACCTTCCATGGATTCTTAAGGGTTTTTAGTTCTTTTCTTATTTCCTTAATCTCAAGTGCTCTACAGTTGGCTCTGTAGGGGCTTCATTGGCTGTTGGTGTTCAACAAAGCCAAATCTTTCTGATAATCTTCTGTTAATTATTTTTGTCATGAAAACTAATCACTTGTCTAATCACTTTTGTAGCTGACTGTAGAATCTCACAGTATTGTCATCAATTGTGAGTTCATTTATTTTCAATAAAATATACACCAATGTCCAATATGCATCAGTATACATTTGTGTATATATATATATGTATATACATAGAGGTGGTGCTAAAAAGTTCCTGTTGAAACCAAGAGGTGAATAACAGTAAAAAAAAAAAAAAAAAAAAATTTTTAAATTGTTTTTGAATGGTTAAACAGAGCTTAAGAAATCATGTCCAAATTATGTTGAACTGAGATATGAATATATGGAATAGCATGTATGTTTCATGCCCTGAGGTCATTACCTTTTTTCTAGGTTGAGAACATATCAGCACCCCTTGGGCATGTGTGTGTGTGTATATATATATATATATATATATATATATATATATATATATATATATGTGCATACAGAGAGATTAAGAAAAGTTGTATTTCAAGTGCTTTCAGCTTTAAAATTAAACATCTGATAACAAAAAGTGTACATTTCAATTCTAACTGCTGGTTAAATGAAGGCTAATTAATCTCACTTCAATAAAAGTTATATATTTTTCATACTATTTTTATCATTTTTAATTTAAACAATGTTCAACCTTTTTCAGGTGCATGTTCAGTTCAGATTTCAGAATTGTATCATGAACACTACTAACACAAGTCCTTAACACACAATACTGTTAATCTGTTAAAGATGGGGGAGTATTCCATGATGTAATGATTAGTGTGATTGACTGCAACACCATAATAAGTGAGTTTGAACATTCACTTTTAGACTAATACCTTTGGTATTAGTCCTCCCCCAAGCTATACGTTAAATTGTACCACAACTGTTCTTCTACAAGGATGGCTTCAGCATTGAATAACCCATGAAGGCTGATATGACATTAAACAAGGAAACCAAACTAATCTCTTAGGCTGGTACATTCTAGCTGAGGAGATGAAAAAGCGGAAAGAAAGACAAATTAAGAATGGATATAATGTAGACCTGAGAATGTCAAATTAGGAATTAACAAAATATATTATAGTCCAAAAAACATATGAATTAAAGAGGACATCTCATTCGAAAACATTAGAAAACAATCAAAAAGAAGCATTGATTTTTAAAGAAATTATTTAATAAAATTTACCCAGAAGCTGATAATAGTGAATATGCTTTTTAGAACTTGAATATATGCTTAAAAAATCAAAATGAAAGTTTTAGAAAAATGAAATTGTCTTTTGTTAGTGATAATTTTTTTTGTTTTTGTTCCTTTCCAGGAATGGCCTCATTTTGAAAAGAATCATTAATCTGCAACTCACTTGATAAACTGAGAATTTTTACAATTCATATGCAAAGTTTTGAATTTCTCAGAAAAGAAAATGAATTTTTTTTTATGAATAAATTGCCTGCTGGGTTTGATGATGAACATGGTGCCAGTGTTTTCAATAAAAGAAACCAAAGAAAAAAGTTGAAAAAAGAAATGTGTTGGTTCTTCGTGAACCAATTCAACAAAATGTCATTCATCCAAGGCAGGGGCAAAATAAAGAATTTTATTCCCAGTTGCCTTAAGCCAACCGAAAAAAAGAAAAGAAAATTCATTATCTCAGGTAAATGTGCATCTAAAAATATCTTTCTCTATTGCATTTAAGCTTCTTTGTTGTTCACAAGCAGACTCTTTTTTTTTTCTTTTTTAGGATGTGATGATATTTCACAAAGTGAGTTGAGATGTAAAGGTGAATGAGGTTAGAAAGTATATCATATGATATCTTATTAAAGATGATTAAGTAAAGATTCTAAGATTCTTCTGCTTATCAACAATGTTTGATCAGTAATCTTGAATGGTCATCAAGTGGAATTCACATTTACTTACCAAACATTGTTGAAAAAAAAAAAAAGAAGATTTTTTTTCTTTTCTGTGAAATAGAAATGAAACTAGAAAATTAGTAGAAATTTTAAATCAGGAAGAAAAAATGGAAGTCTTGAATTTATCTTAAAATTGACAAGAAACTGAAAACAATTTGGTAATATAAAGAATAATCGGTTATCATCATGTAACGGTTAGCAAGCTGGTCTTGCAGATCAGGTTATAGTCAATATAACACTGAAAACCGGTTCCAACTAAACCACCAAACTTAAGCAGTGATGAGCCTGTTCAATATTTAGATGAGTGACAATTTAAGCAATAGCAGGTACTGTAAGCAACATGATATGAAAATGATTTGGCATTAAATGACTGGAAAAGGATTGATATGCTGTAAAACAAAACCAACCAATCAATGAGTACTGAATTTAATCCTGACTAAGTACTCTAAACTTGTGGCATTGAGCACAATCTTAACTTGGCTTACTTTTAAGACTTGCTGAAAACATTTATTCCCATTTGATCACAGAAGCAGTAATGATTATGATGAGTATTTAAATTGGTGAAAACTAAAGAACCGTGGGCACTGTATATATATATATATATATATATATATATATATATATATATATCCAAACACACTGTGTTTACATACTTATCATATCGTCGTGTAATAAAAGTCACTACAAGAAGAATATTAACCTACTCTAAACAAATCGTAAAATCTAAGAAGTCCGTTTGGTGTAGGGGTTATGGTACTGGCCTGTCAGCTTGACAGTCCGGTCTTCCTATCTATAGCTCTGCTGATGAGGCCTAATAGGCCGAAATGTACATACAGAGATTGATTTTTCTCAATTTGTTTAGCCTTACATTTAAAATAGGCATTCCCGCTTAATTAATTATTAATCAATTAATTTTCAAAATTAGGTACGACTTAAATTAAGCACATATTCTCCCAAAAATTGTCGGCAAAAAGCCATATCCAAACACACTGTGTTTACATACTTATCATATATATATATGATAGTTTGATTTTCACTACAGGGTAATTCAGTCTTCTGTCTTCATACAAACCTCAGCTATGGGTTAAATAATAGTACTACTGTTCTTAGTAAGCTTTGGCATTAAATAATCCATGAAGGTTGATATGCCATTAAAGAAAGAAACCTTGTGTCAAACTAAATAAAGTAATCTACATTATTTTGTCTAATATGGTAAAAATAGCACATTGAAGTATGAATTTACATAGGCTTAACAAATCCAATTTGCAACTTAAAAATAATGTCAGGTCTTTGATAATAATAATTTCTCAAGGGAGATAACAATTAAATGCTAATTACCATGTACTTCCCCTTAATTATTCATTTGCAATTATGATATAAATTTTAGATAGGATATGACACAACATCAAGTTTAATGGTTGCTGAAAATGCCTTTGAAAATAAACAAATGTAAAAAGAAAGACAAAGAATAAAGAGAAATCATACACAAAATGTATAGTCTTATTTTGATTACCCCCCCCCCCAATAAAACTCTTTTTTTTAAATGTAGGGGGAGTCCCCATTGTGTATTGGCTAAAATGTGGGACTGCAACATTGTAGTAACTGAATTTAAAGTTCAGTGATGCTATTACATTCTCTTTCGGACTAATACCCTTGAGAAAGGTATGAATCCCTTTACCCCCCCCCCCCGTCTATAGATTAAATAGTACTACTACTTTTAGCTCGGTCAGTGCAGTTCCTGTGTAGGAACCAGAAGGTTCCAGGTTTGATACCAGCTTTGCCAACTCACCACATGAGTAGCACGCTTTGAATCAGTGGTAAAGTGGAGGGCTAATGGTAGGTGTGGCACTCCACCTCATGCAAAAACTGCTTCCCTTATCTAGTGCTAGTGAAAAGGGGATATAATTCCTTGCTGTCCAAACAATAGGCTACTCTGCCAACTTTTCTTTTACTGTTCTTCTACAAGGATAGTTTTAACATTGAATAACCCATAAAGGTTGATTTGCCCTTAAAACAAAGAAACAAAAACAATCTTGGGGAAATATGATCAATAATCATTGATCAAAAAATATTTTTATAGAGTTATGTCAATGTTCTAACTGTATTCTGATTTGGTTGGTCAGTTGTTTGGATTTTATGGCATGTCAACCCTTATTGGGTTATTTTATGCCAACAATGTTTTGTTTTATTCATTCTTGATGGATATTCAATTTTAAAAATATTTCAACTCAATACTTTTTAAAAACAATTTTTTAAACTCAACTCATAGATGGGACTCCAACAGGTATTATCACTCCAGGTCAGAGTGGACCTGGGAGTAATGGCAATGAAGGGGTAATCCACACTCCCCAAGCTCAGTGCATGAGGAGTATAGATTGGGTAATCTGATCTGCGTGGTAAAATGGGGAGCTGATAGTAGGTGTGGTGCTCCACCCAGCAAAAAACTTCACTAGCTTCTGATTTGGATAAGGATGTTAACCGAGAAGAATAAATGTATATCAAGATATGAACATTATTTCAATATCTACAGTCCCTGCTCCCAATTTCCAAATAGAAATTCTTTAATCTATCTAAAAGCAGAGTAAGATTAAATTTAAAAAATTTATTTTTGCTTCAAAATGTTAAGATTTTTATCCAGTTTTCATTTGAGCTAAAAAGATTTTATTTAAAACTTTTCAACTAATGCAATTTTTTTTCTATCCTTGTTTTATCTCTATCATAAATGGAGATTTCAATGATTTTTATATCAACATGAATAATTTCCAATTGTTTTGGAAAACATGTTTATAAACTTACACAAATGAATGTGAGAAATATGGGTTCCCCGGAACTTTTTTTTTCCAAGAAAGTAGGGAAAATCTGGAAATTTGATCCTAGTTTATAAAATCTTAATGGAAGCATTAAGTGTATGGGTTGACTCATAAAAATTGCACTTTAAGCTAATGTTAGCACATCATGGATTTTATTTTTCTGATAAAACATAAGCTATTGGTTAAATAACACTGGTTGTGAGAAATGCTTAAGATGACAACTCTAAAAGAACATTTAAGAGTATAGCCCCAAAAGCTGATTACTGCTGTATTCAACTTCTTTTTTCTGGCAGCTATGCCAGTCAACCTGGCACCAGATATGCTGGTATCACCCCAGATAGACCACCAAGAGGGATATTCTGCAGAATGGGTCTGGTTTTGCTCAGTCAGTAGAGCACCTGTTTAGGAATCGCAAGATTCCAGGTTCGATACTGGTCCCCACCAACTCAGCACATGAAGAGTATAAATTGTGTAATCTGATCTGTGTGGTAAATTGGGGAGCTGATACTAGGTGTGGTGCTCAACCCAGCAAATAAAAAAAAAAAAAAAAAAAAAAAATCTTCCTGGTCTAGCACTAGCAAATAGATTGATAGATAGATTATATAATGTATGTATATCCTGACTCCCTCGTTATTACTGACATTAGGCTACTATGCCAACTTTTATAGACGTGCCCAGGCTGGTGCCCTAAGGAGGAACTTCAACCAACATAGGAATGAACAGTAACTGGTTATAAGTCCAAGACAAAAGACAATACCTTTTGCTTTTCAACTCTCATGGAACTACACCATAGTCATTTTAACTGAAGGTTGTGAATCAATTTACCATATATATATATATATACTTGGTTTGAAAAGTGAGAAACTGTCTGTAACCAAGCACTGTAGACTTCATGTTCATGATACCCTAACTTATATATAAGTTAAAGTAGTGAAAGCAACGTCAACAGCACTTGGTAACTGTCAGTTTTTTGCCTATACAATTCTCAAACAAAGATATGCATGCTCTATGAATGATATTGAGCACTCTTTATTTATAACTATACCAAAGTATATTACCAATATTGATTTTATATATATATATATATATATATATAATTAAAAAAATATATATTAAGATTTTTAATTCTTTTTTGGTGTGTGTGTATATATATATATATATATATATATATATATATATAATATACCAAACTTGTTGGTAAACCCTTGCGGTAAGAAAAAACCTGGCAAATAGTTTGATTGTAAAAATATACTACCAAACATCACTTGGGGAAAAAAAAAAAAAAAAAAAAAAAAAAAAAGACCAAGATAGACATACCAACCGAAAATATTCAGTTGATACTATAATACTTGCCCCCCCCCCCCCAAAAAAAATATATCTATATATATATGAAAAATATATATTCATACAAAAACCACTAGGATATACTAAAGCTAATAAGTAAAGAGTGCTCAATACCTAAGTAGAGCAAAAAATACATATATATATATATATATATATATATCAATTACATTTGTAACATGCAGATATATAGTTATAACATTGTATGCATATGTTCATATTATTACTATTGTATATATTAGGGCCGGGTTAGCTCAGTCGGTAGAGCATTCGAATAGAAACCACAAGGTTCCTAGTTCGATACCGGCCCTCGTCAACTCAGCGTATGAGTAGCACAGGGATCTATGTGGTAAAATAAGGAGCTGATGGTAGGTGTGGCACTCCACCTCAGATGCTAAGATAATCTCCTTGGTCTAGCACTAGTGAAAAGGGGATAGACTCCCTCACTGATTGGCTGATACCGACATTAGGCCACCCCGACGACTTTATATATATATATATATATATATATATATTTATATCCTGACTTTAAATAGAAATAAAGGATTGAAATGTATAGATGGACTTATGTATAATGAGAAAGAGAAAGGGTGAGTTAGAAATAGTTTTATATATAATGGGATTTTGAGTTTCCTTCTACCTCAAGTTTTCTGATATAAGAGTGAATTGAATTCTCATTTATAAATTCTTTATTCAATAAACTATCTGTATGAAGAAGATAACCCAAACAATATAGAAATGCATAATTTCATCTTCCACCCACAAGAGAGGAGAGAGAGAGAGAGAGAGAGAGAGGAGAAAGAGAGAATTCTTGTGAATATGGTGAATCAATAAATAAAGGCACCCCGATGCTTTAGCAGAGATTGCTCGTATTATATGTGGATTTCTGCTTCTGCATTCAAACAATAATTAATTATGTAGGGGTCTGCTCAAAACTTCAAGCTAGCTCAATGCCTATCTTCTTGGTTCTGTTAACCTTATTCAGATTATAACATTGCATTGTGGCATTGGGGAATCTGCTGAATTAGTCCAAAGAATTTTTCTGTGAATATCTCTCTACTTGCTCTTACCAAAATTTATATACATTTAAGTTTTGTTTTAGTAAGAAATATACAATATATTTATGTGTGTGTGCATATATATACATATGTATGTGCGTGTGTGTGTGTAGTATACCTATATATGTAGTATATAACTAGTTGTTGTATGTGCATTAACTTATGGATAACTTTGAAAAATAATGAGAAGAAATCTTTTATTAGGTTGTACTGGCAGCACAGATATCCGTGACTCTCTTTCACCAAAGCCCTCTTGGTTGCAGCAGTAGAATACATTGATAGCACCTCTGCAATGGGGTAAGAACAGAATCATCGTGGTTTAGTAGTCCATGACATGCAACACTCCACCTTGGCCCTTACTTGAGCTAGACTGGCAGTTAGAGAGGCCCCCTCCAATCAATTGGCTGGTCATGTCAAGCCCTAGCACTTATATGATTGTCTCAATTGCTCTTCTAGCAAACTCCTAACCCTTTTTATTTCATGGTATACGTGATATTCCTGTAAATATGGAATTAAATGTCATCTTTAGAGTTAACATACATTATTCTATAGATGTATGCATTTCAAACATGCGTAACTGTTTTCTTTAATTAAAAAAAAGAAGACAAGCACTTTTCTTATTGGAGAGAGAGAGAGAGGGTTATCATAAAGACTGTAGATAATTGTTTGACCTTTCCATAATTTAAGACGTAGGAAAACATAAATAATTTTCATGAAAAATGCTATTAGTCCCAACTATGTAATTTGTCCTCCTGTCTTGGCCTATCGTATTGTATATAACTATATATTGCATATTATCATTTGCATATACTAATTAAACCATGCTATTTTCATAGGGTAAATTTGTTATTGCTGTTGTGCGTAGGGCATGAAATGATATTTAAGGATACTCATCAAATAAGTTTGTATATGCCAAAAGAAATTGGAAAACCAGGGAGAACAGAGAGAACGCTGTCATGTCATCAAAACAAGTTTTATCTGATGATAATAAGGATTCAAGTGCCCCAATTAAAGATCTCTAATAGAATTATGAAGATCATCTCATTTTATAAAAGTCAGCAGGGCAGCGAGAGAGTCTATCTCCTTTTTACTAGCACTAGACAAAGGAAATTATTTTAGAATCTGAGAAAGAGCGCCACACCTACCATCAGCCCCTCACTTTACTGAACAGATCTCTGTGCTACTCATACACAAGGGTCGCTATTAAACCAAGAATTTTGTGATTCCTAGGAGGACACTAAACTATAATACATTTATTCAAATCAATCTTTTATCTCTGTAAAATGAACATCATAATCACATTCACAGGAAAGCTGTGACAAGTGTCCAGTCACCAGAACAAAAAAAAAGCACTGTACCAACTGCAAGAAAAGTTAAGTGGTTGGTATATATGGATAAAAATATCCACACTAAAACCACCAGCTAATGAGAATCCTGGGAATAGACTTGGCCATGCTACACAGTAGAATAGCCCAACCTGCTATTTAAACCACCAACCAATTCTGGATTCTCAGACACAGATTCAACTTGCAACACAGATAAATACTGGTCACTCAACAGAAGTTTCTACAATCTCATTGATTATAGCTGATAGTCTAAGTATAAAGTATTGTCAGTTAATTCTTGACTCTACTATCATTATTTTTATAATATGAATTGGTCAAGTGCAGTTGGTCTGTATCTGGGTTGAGTGTTATCATCTTTAATATCCATGAGGCTTGATATATTATTAATATTCAATATAGCTTTAGGGAAAGTCACAAAGAGGAGAATGACTAATAAAATCCAAATTAATTATCTTTCTGTCATCATTGGAAGAAGTCATTTTCATTCAGCAATAATATCAGAATCTTATGCGCCATTGCACAAAGTTACATAAATTTGTATGCAAATTATGGCTGGCTGATATTGAAGCAACATATGCAAATGGTCTGGATTAAAAGAAAAACCATAGAACTGGCTTGAAATGTTTTCAAAAGTCAAATATTAATAATTAGTTGGTTATTGGATTTTATGACATGCCAACCCTTGTTGGGTTATTTTATGCCAAAGACGTTTTGTTCTATTCATTCTTCATGGGTACTCAATTTTTTTAACACATATTTTTAATCTCATGTTTTTTAACCCATAGATGGGACCCTAACAGGTACTGCTACTTCGGTTCAGAGTGGACCTGAGAGTAATGGCGATGAAGAGGTGCTCTACACTCCCCAGAGCTCCAGAATTGAAACTTCACCCTGAGATGCAGTTTAACATCATACCCAGGAGACAATAACAATTGGTGATAAAGAGATATTACATAAGTATAGTTAAAAGAGGGTCAACAGAAATTCAACCATAGTTGGTTGGTTATTTTATTTATTGGCATATCAGCCCTTCTGGGATATTTAATGACAAATCTATTTTTTTGTTTTTTGTAGATATAATTTCATATCTATCTTAAACTGTTTGAAATACTTTTTAACTTCATGTGTACTAATTAGTAGAAATGATTTTCATTAGACTTTTCATTAACTTCCTATATGTATTAATAAATTGATAGAAATCATTTTCATTAACTTATTATTGTGTTAATAGATTAGAAGATACAACTTGATGTTTATTGATAAACTGGTGGCTGACCTTCAACCACTGCCTTCTCACACCTTAACAAGATTAAAAGGGTTAGGTGTTTTTGCCATAAGAAGAGCAATTTCAAGATTACAGTTGGGACATAATCAGATACTATTCTTTTTACAACTCACGTTAGACTGACTGCCAGATTTATTACTCACTAAAAATGTACATAAAAACAAGGGACATAACTAAGTATTTACAACTATCAAGTTAGATAACTCAGACTTCAACGCATACATGCTAGGGTTTGACATCACCAGTCGATTGATTAGTTTGAGGCTCTCTAACCATCTCTCCAGGACCAAAGTGGAGTATTGCAGGTCACATGACCACTCAGCCACCAGGATCCCATGCTCAGGCATTATGGGTCACTATCTATGCCCAAATAGGTGGCCTTATTGTATGTATGAGAACTTTACCAAATATAAAGAGAAAAGGAAAATTCAGTTTCCTCTTTTATGATTTGTTACATATTCACCCTTTATATTTTGTCATCCTTTTGTTTTCAACAGAAAAGATGCCTAAATTTTTATATAAAACACAAGTTTTGATTTAGCTTAAGCAATATATCTATTTTTATGAGTGGGGAAATGAAAAAAAAAACCTAACTGTTGTTCACAATATAAATATGTAGACATTCTTTACTAAAACTTTGACTATTAATACCTGTTCAATTTTGTGGGCTTACAGATCATTCCAACTGAGTGCAATATAGACTGGACTATTAAGAATAGTTTGCAGTAACCAAACTTGGTTTGTAGCAAGTATTAAAAATGAGAAACATTAATATTTATCATCTGGAATATTGCATTAGAACAAAAGAAATTCTCTAAAAAATTAATGATAAAAATTTGTAAAAGAAGAAAATATTGCCATCTTCACAAAGACTTGCTACAAAAAAGAACAAACCAACAGTCTCTCTCTCTCTCTTTATATATATATATATATATAGAGAGAGAGAGAGATGTGTGTTTGTGTAATCTAAATGCACATCAATCAATATATATAAAAAGAAATCAAAATATTCCTATCAATATTGGATTTATAATAGCAAATAACATTTGTATCTTATACAATATTAACTGCAAACTATTGATACTTAGTCTTAATCTTGAAAACAACTGAGAAAGCCCACAATAATTTTGAATATTTCTAACAATTGATAAATACACTGGACTTAAGTAAATATCTTTCAAAATCAGTTAAAGATTATAAGATCATTAATTAAACCAATAGATTTCCTTGATTTAATAATACAATTCAAATCTTATGCATCCAACAAAAGAGTCACTGGTGTCAGTTCAACATCTCAGTTTATTCTAAGACAATAAAACCTTTGTCTCACTCTTGTCCTTGACTTTGGCCAGAGAATGGTTAAAAGTGGACCCAGAGGAAAAGATTGTAGAGAGTTCTTACAATCCTTTAATCTTTATATTCCTTTGTAAGGAAACAAAGAATTTAAAAAAATGTTCCTTCTTCATTTGATTCAACTTGTTTATGCACAAACCTGTGTGAGAGATCCAGTATCCATTATTTGGTAATGCACAAAACATGTTATCTAACATTTTTGTTCATATCTAAGAATGTATAGATGTATATAACCCCAAATTATGTACAAATAAAATGATATATAGAAATTATATTTTTGTATCTAAAAGGTTTAGAAATGTTTGTTGTCTCTGTAATTTTGTAATTGATCACAAACTTTTATAATATAAAAATATTTATTATTTAAAAAGTTATTGCTGTAATTTAAATATCTTGAAGTTTGGCTTTTTGATTTTAATTGCAATAGCATAAATTTAATAGAAATAAAAATGATTTTTGTGAGGTATAATTTATCAATTAACTTTGATTACAAAATGATTGATGTCTATAAATAAATAAATAAAAATGTGTAATTAAAAATCATCAAAAGATTATTATAGAAATATGGAATTCATTGAAAATTGTTTCTTTAATTATTTCTAAATTTAATTTTGAAAAATATTCCTTACTTTTTACTTAAAATTAATGAAAAATAGATTTGTCTGTTACTTGTTAATACACCCACTTGATAACAATTTAGACTGAATAGTGCTTTTAACTTACCAATATGTGATGAAAGCCATCTTAAATTTAGAATAATTCCAGAAAAAAATTGAAGGTATAAAACTTGATATTATGTATAATGGCAAAAAATTAACTTCTCATATAAAAACGGTCATATAGATAAAACTCTAGGACTTACTATTGATGACCTTGTTTGAAAAGATTTTTTTTAAATCTTGAAAGTATTGCCATGGTGTACATAGAAAATAATGGAATGATTTTTTTTTATTCTGTTAAGAATTTTTTCATAGATATCATTTTCTTCAAATATGTTAAAGAATCAATATATTTCATCAAGAGTTTAATCTTTTTAAAAAGTTGCCTTAATTTCAATAGGGCATATTTCAATCATCCTACGAATTAAAATTTCTGTCAAAGATATATTACAGCCATAAGTGGATTCATGCTTAACAAGAATTCTTTGTTTTAATCTGAGTCTCATCAGAGGATTATCATAGGAAGAAGAACAGAAAAAAATTGTTCACCATCTACAACTCGGTAGTGGTTCTAGCATGAGGTGACCTGATCTTGTGTTCTCTATCCTAGTTCTTTATCCTGTGGTAATCCTCTGATTAATATGCTTATGGTTGCATTTCTCAAATTTTGTATCCACAAAAAACTGTTTATATATTCAAAGATATATTCCTTCTGAATAAGTCTGAAAGATTAACTGAAACACTTTAAAATACATTATTCTTTTAAATTTTATAAGGACTGTATTACTTTCCTTTAAATTAAAATTATCTAAAATATTTAAATTGAATAATTTGCAAATATTAAATAAAAATTTAAAATCCAAACAAACAAGATAAGGACACTTGTCCTTATTTCAATGAGAAAAAGGGGAACAAAATTAATTGAAGTGTCCAATTCCTTAATTTCACTAACAAATTTCTTTATTTCTATTAATCTCTTCTTTCTTTTTTCTTCCATTGATATTTATCTATTTTTTCTATTGTAAATTGGCCTATTATGTTGAAAGTCAATACAACACGATCAAAATTTCCAATAATCATTAATTTTGAAATGTATTTTTGCTAATATTGAGACTTATTTTTTTTATATATACAGATAGAAGGGAAACTTCAGGTCTATTAATTTTCTATCACATTCAAACCAACACTCATGATATGTAAAAAAAATTAAAAAATAGAAATAATTAAAAAAAGATGAAAAAAGAGAAGCATTTTTTTCTGTATGTCAGGAGCAGGTGTATAATAAAGGTGAATGAGATATATAAATAGAAAAGGTAGATAGGTGGATTGAAAGGTAAATAGGTAGGTAAGTTGCAGTGGGAATATTCTCTGCCCAGGTGGCAGCTGCTCAGGATTGCGGCAAACTGATAGTGATGTAGATACGAACAAGGAGGAAGAGGAATACTTACACTGAGCCACTTCTGTGCTTTCATCTGATTCGTCTTGTGGGCCGCAGTTAGGTAATTGATTGCACTTCAACTGGGGTGCAATACAGTATCCGCTTTGGGCACACTTGAAACCATCACATTTTCCTAGAGAAATAAAATTTGTAAGTATTAAAGCAAAATCACTTTGGGGAGCACCAAAAGTTATGTTTATAAAAGCACCTTTATAATTACCTGGTATGTATGTTTACCAATTCCTCAAGCAGAACATTGCTACATAATTGATAAGCTATCTATAAATTCTGTACAGTAGTGGAGAAATTAAAAATGACAGGAAAAAACATAAAAGTACATTTTCAGGGCTTGGTCTTTCACTGACCATGTATCAGATCTCTGATTGGTTAAAGCGGTTGATTAGAACAAGATGTAGACTTAGAAAAGGGAGTTTAGTTCTGTTTTTTCAGGGGAAGCAGATGTATCTCCAAGATGGATATTTCTCATATATGTGCTGATTTAACTTGGATTGAATAATTGGAACAACAATAGACACAAAGACCAAGAAGAAAGATCAAGGAATGAGGCGATCATAGAAGAGGCAACAGAGCAGAGTAGAAGAGTCACTTATGAAGTTAATAAGATAAGTATCATAAGAATAGTAAGAATAAGAAAGGGCTATTCAACAATTTGACACAAGGTCAATTTTTAAGAAGAGTTTTACAGGAGTGAATTCAGAATTTTCCTTCTCCTAGACCAGGATTTGCAATACCAAGGTTAAAAAGCCCAGTCTCTCCTATTATTTACCCATCGCTGGAGGGAGAATAGTTGGATGTATATATTTCCTAAGTATTAGCACTACCAACCATGTTCAGGATTTGAACTCATCACATCATGGCACCTATGATATGGTTGGTTGGTTGATTTTATAGCCTGTCAACCATTGTTGGGTTACATAGTTAAGTGTTTTTGTTTTGTTCATTCTTGATGGGTATTGAAAATTCTTTTTTTTAATGCATTTTGTTCTATCTAACACATAGATGGGATCCTCACAGGTACTACTACTCCAGGTCTGGGTGGACCTGGGAGTAATGGGTGATGAAGGGGTACTTCATATTCTCCGGAGTAATGGTGATGAAGGGGTACTTCATAGTCTCCACAGCTACAGAACTAGAACTTCATCATTAGATGCAGTTTAACATAATTCCCAACACACATCTCTGATATGAGTTACAATTAAATAAAAAAAAAACAAGTTATAAAATCTAGAAAAATATTAAAAGAAAAAAAGCCCAGCTATGATTTATCAAATGAAGTTGTATAGCTTCTCTGATGCTGATAAGATATTAAAAGAAAAAGTAAAGAACGAGAATAATTCAACTTAAGATCCTCTCAAATTATGCAAAAGTAAATGACTCATTGATAAAGAAAATTAAATTTATTTAATTCTGTGTGATCAGAAAATTTTTACGTTTTTTGAATTTAAAAAAATTAAATGAAGATATGTACATAGGTGAGCAAGTTAGATTAAACAGTTGTTGAAGAACAATAGTTGGTTAAATATCATTTTCTTGTACAGAATAAATGTGAGAACAATTCATGATGAAGTAATAACAAGAATATTTGATTGGCCGAGCAAACTGAATAGAATCCAAACATGACAATGGTATAAGTGAAATGAAATGAGTCTTTAGTAGAGAAAGTGTTGAGTTCTTTATATGTAGCTTACTTTCGGAGGTAGTCTTACCACATTACTTAACAGAATCTAAACAGGACAAAGAGATACACAAAAGAGCTTAAACAGAATTGTATGAGTGACATATTCTAATATGAAAGAGAGTCTTTAGTAGAGAACGTCCTTGATATAAAGTTAGTAAAAAAGGAAGGTGTAAAGATTTACATGTCAAGCATGTTATTGTGTTCATATGACATGAGTTTGCTGGGTTGCAAAGCTCACTGTCCATGAATAGAAATGTTACTGATCTATTGTTACATCTCTCAAGCCAGTAAGAATTAAAAAGTTTTTTGACTTTGCTGCTTCTACTTTTATAATGCTGCTGGCACCACCACCTAAAATGGCTATTGAGAGAAATGGAAGGTAATTACCTCTTGTGTCTCCTATTTTTCAAAGGATGTAATTCCAACAAAGTGATATCTAGATTGCTGTCTAGACCAATTTTTATAAAATTATGAAGCTAGTCACAATACTTTTGAAAAAAAATATTTTTGATTAAACACAGAATTGTGAAAGTGTAATTACTCTCCATACTATCTTTGTGTGACTTCTTTTTTACAATGTTCATTTCTGTCTGAGTAAATACAACTTCGGTATTGACGCTTTTCAAATAAACCTTATATTTTTCCAACTCAGAACTTATAGCAAGATATCAATGATTCAATTTTGTATTATTTGGATTTTTCAGGCTGTTGTTCTCATCTTATACACATGTTTCAGCTGATGTGGCCTTCCTTCTTCAGGTGTTTCTTTTCTAACTCAGGAACCTTCTTGTTTAACTCAGGAATCAAGTTGGACACATAAAATATAGGGGTTGAGTTTCTAAAGTTTTAAGTGACAATCATTTGTAGGTTGCAGGTTCAATTTAGATAATAACTTGACCCAGTTATGGTTAACAGAATGAGAACAGTCTACCCCCGTGGATTAAATAAAGGGGTCAGTTTGAAGTTCCATGAAATTCCATGAAGGTTCTTGAGCTCAACAAACACCTGAAGAAGGTTGAAGAGCACATCAGGCTGAAACATTATATATATAACAATAAAGATGAGGACAGCAGTCTGAAAAATCAAAATAATACAAATCATCTCATCTCAAAACTTCAGACAAATGATTCAATTTTGGTTGTCTTTTGAAATGATGTATATGATATAGTATTATATTATTCTATTTGTTGAACCAGAAACTGATGTTGCTTTTAGTAGTATTGAACAATGTTCAATTCTCAGTGGTAATACTAATTGTGAAGTTGAATTGTTGGTAAAATATCTGGAAATAATTATAAAGTCTCTGATCAATGGAATATTTTGTTATTGGAAACAGAGTCTAGATAAAAAAAAAAGAACCATTCAAAATTTTTCTTTTTAGGTATCATGAAGATTATTAGACATGAAGATTATTTGCTCTCCAGACACTCCTTCAAGAGTCATGGCATTTCAACCATGTTAAATAATCAAAAAAGCCAATTCTGT
The DNA here is from genome assembly GCA_023376005.1 of Doryteuthis pealeii. Taxonomy (NCBI): domain Eukaryota; kingdom Metazoa; phylum Mollusca; class Cephalopoda; order Myopsida; family Loliginidae; genus Doryteuthis; species Doryteuthis pealeii. The sequence goes on from CM042150.1 coordinate 1,421,065, forward strand.
CTTCCACAATAGATCAAAATAACATGGAAGCAGGCAAAGTATTTGTTTAGAATTAGTGTCTGTTCAGGAAATGCACATAAAATATGACATCACACAGCATTGGGTATAATATAGAAACTTCATTTTTGAGGGTTGGGTCTGGGTGTGTTAACTTAAAATTAAGACAGTGTTTGTATATTAGACACAATGATGTCATACTTTGTTGTGAATATTTCTTAAGAGACATCAATTCTAAAGAAATAGCACTAGGGCAATTCTATGTCAAATCATCCAGAAAAAAGTCAAATTGTCAGCCACCCCCTTCGATTTTTCTGAAATTTTGTACAGTTATGTTTTTTTTTTTTTTTTTGTCTAGTGGAGGCACATGGTGTAATGGTTACTGTTATAGGAAATGGATACAGTGAGGCTTGTTCAAATCCTGGATGTGGATGTTTGCATTTCACATAGTGCTAATACTCTTGGGAAAGGTAGAAATCCAACATCTCCTTCCAGCTATCGGTGAATAGTAGGGCAGAACCTTTTAACCTTGGCATGACAACTGGTCTAGGAGAAGGAAAACTCTGAATTCAAACCAAAGGGCTATCTTCTCATTAGTCAAAATTACTTTGAGTATTCCTCCTCCCCCTGTATCAACATGAGAAGACAATATTTCCAAACTTGTATCGTTTAATTTTACTTGTTTCTTTTTTTAATCACAACTCTCATCATAACAGAGACAATAATAAACAAAAAAGTTTTGGTGAAATTCAAACTCATGTCTCCTTTTGCTTTAAAGAAGCCTGTTTATCTGTGACAGCTGCCTTATCAACTATGCTAAAAGAGCTAGGGAAATCCAGAAGCTTAAAATCACACCTATGAACTTATCCTTTACATTGTCTCACAATACCTCGGTGCCATGATTTTTATTGTTTTTAGGGTCTTCACCAATTAGTTTTTCAACTAATTCAGTTGTGTATTATTTTGATTTTCACCTGTTGTCCTCATCTTTATTGGGATTTATAAAAACACAATGTTTTGGCCAGTATACTCTCCAGCCTTCTTCAAGTGTACCTTGTCTATCTGAGCATAGTAATGACCCAACCTGGGAAATCATTTTGAATAGTTTGTCTGTTGAACAGACAAGGCATTGAAAAACTTACAAAGATCTCATTCAAATAATAACATCAATGTTTGTGCATCCCATCAAAGTACACAGGGTACAATAGCCAAAACATTCTGTTTCTTTATATATCATGATAAAGATGAGGACAACAGTCTAAAAAATAATAAATATCAAGTCATCTCTAAAATTCAGACAAATAATGTAGGTCTGAGTAAGTATCTTTTTTTTGTGTTTGCATTTCAGATGGAGCTAATATCCTTGGGAAAGGTATGCAATCAATTACTCTCCTTCCAGCTATGAATAAATAGTAAGGTAGACTAGGCTCTTTAACAAGTCTAGTTTATTCCTGTTAAACTCCGCTTAAGACATTGACCTATTTTACGAAATATATTGAGCTCTTTTGGATTAACTACTAATGCTACTACAATGAAAACGTGGTAGTAACTTTGTGATAAAAATATATATATATATATATATATATATATATGTATGTGTGTGTTTGTGTTTTGTTGTATCTGTCTTTTATTATTTGCTGAAAGTCAGTTTTACCAAATTGAACAAAATTCTGAAAGGGTTAATTGAGATGTTGCAGATATTATCAAAATGAAATAATTGGGGGTTGGAAGAAATTCTTAAGTATTTGTGCAAACAATAGCCTAGGTTTTTTTTATTTGCAAAACAAGACAGAGGCAATAAACAATTCTGTTGGTTGAGGAGAGTTCCTTTCATTTCAGTAAATAAAATTGAAAGGAAATTGACAACTTTTATAAATATTGTCAGAAAATGGATAATTCACACAATACAAGTTCACATCTCCTCTGATGATAATTTAAACATATCTGATTTTTTTTTTTTATTTGGTTGCAGGTTCATCCGTACTATTATCAATAATGATAATAATAATTATTATTATTATCATTATTATCATCATAAGGTGTGTTCTTCTTCTTCTTGTAATTATTATTAATAATTATGAGGTGTGTTCTTGTTATTAATTCTTGCAGTTTGTTGTTTATGGACCTGGCAGCCATTGAGTGTTTTTGTATTTTCATAAACAATTAAATCAATTTAAACTTTCTCAATAAAAACATCTTGGAAAGTGAAATTGCAACTCAACAAAAGAAAGGTTTAAATCCCTTTAGCTCATTTCAATACATTCAAAATCTTCATTCTATTTTTTTAATTCTCTTTAAAGATTTGTTTTTATTTTAACTGTAAAATGTATTTGGCGCTGATTCAACAAATCTGATAATAATTCAAACATCTGAAATAGTCATTAGCAAGTGACTTTTATGGACCTTCTCAGTTGGTAGAGCATCTGCCTAGGCACCATAAAGGTTCTTGGTTCAATACTGGCCTTCACCAATTGACATCCCACATTTTCAGTCTAACACAAGGATCATTATTGTAGGAAACCATGCACAAACCAAAGCTCATGTATGTCTTGTGTTTAAAAATTGCATAAATCCTTTCAGCATTTCTCTTTTGAGGCACCTCAGGCAATAAACTCACCTCTGCCTTTTTTAGACGAGTTGCTACCTGGGGGCGGGGATGGCCTCCTGAGATCATACTAATTATTAAATATCTTACTAGTCCAATGGCCAAAACCACTGAACATAGAAACATCATGTAAGTATACTCAGCACATGAGTAATACAGTTTGGATCTGTGCAGTAAAATGGAGAGCTGATGTTAGGTGTGGCACTGTACCTGACACAAAAACAATCTCCCTGGTCTAGTGCTAATGAAAAGGGGGGATAGACTCCCTCACTATCTGGCTAATACTGACAGTAGGCCACCCTGCTGATTATGCTCTTACTTCAACAGTAATAGTAATCAAACAATGAGAACTCTATAGTTGTGTCCTTGTACCAAACTATGTTCAGTAATTATCAATATCAGGATGTAGGGGCTAGAACTCTCCTGTGCCCAGGAAGTAGGGAGATTATGAGTATATGGGACAAGGAGTAGGGAGATTAACGTCCCTTGTCAGGTGGTAAGAACTTTCTCTTAACTGGTTTTGGTCCCGACAAGTAAGCCTCAGGCTCTCGCCACTCTGTCAACCCTGACTGAAGAAAACCCCTCAGTGAGGGAGCATAGGCACATATACAATGTTAATAAACTTGGTTAAGGTTACATGTGCTTTTCCCTTGTTACTTTGTGTGTGTGTGTGTATATTATTCCTCATAGCATGTACACAGCTATTCCTACAAGGATATACAATATTATCTTCATTCAGGTTTGTGAAGTACCCTGCTGAGTATTTCCCCTTCATGGCATCACACTGTGGAAGGGAAAAAGGATAACTTTGCAGTGTTGATTTCCTTTGGGTTACATGATACCAGTATCACAAAAATGATCTCTGATTATAGAGCTGTTTAAAATTCAGTTTTTTCTTCTCTTAGACTGTTTATCTGGCCAAGGTTAAAAAGCCCAGTCTGCTTAACTATTTATCAATAGCTAGAGGGAGAGTAGTTGGATTCATACCTTTCCCAAGAGTATTAGCACTATGTGAAATGAAAACAGCCTTGTCCAGGATTTTAACTTGTCTCACTGTGTTCATTGCACTTTCTTTTTTTCTTCTTTACTTTTTATTATCCTAATGTTATGCCAAACATGTGGATGATTGTTGAATAGACTTACATTTCAAATGTCTCATTTAAATTTTGAATTTTGAATTGAACAAATAATAAATAATTCTATTCAACTTCCAATCAAAAATGTATAAGAACTTTTAACTTAATTTGGTCAGCACATATTCATATTGAAATTTGAAATCTTCACTTTTGGTAAGAAATGGTTTTTGGTAAGATAAGAAATGGTTTTTGGTACTGTAAAAGACAGCACCTCTACAAGTGATGATTGGTTATATATAATAAATAGCAATCATTTTATTCGTGTCTGAGTTGGGATGATGATAACAAGATAATCATTGGAAAATGAGGGAAATCAATAAATTGCACATAAGAAATGACGAGGGATCAAGTTCAATAATTAATGAGTGTAGAAAATCAATTCATCACTTCATTTCAGAACAAATTATCGCAAATTTGAGATTTCCACTAACTGCTTTGGAGTGTTTTCTCAGCACAATGTCTCTATAACTTTTCTCTAAAATTAAGATTTTTTGATTCTTTGATATCATGAAGCTGTATTCCTGACATTTTATTTTCAACTTACATCAACAGTACTTCAATATTATAGAATTCATTATCCTTTGCTAATACAATTAAACACACAAATTATATGTTTTAGCATATTTATTCTAATTTCTTGTTTTAAAAGAGAATCCTAAAATAAAATTAAAAAACACCTTTTGGATTTTATGCTTAAAGGTCCAGCAGAAATGAAGTAATAACTGTTGTAACTTAAGTGGCAGACTTAACAGAAAAATGATAGGAAGAAACACAACATGTATTAAGGATAAAGAAAAAAGTTTACTAAGCAAAGATACAAGGTGAACAGAGTAATTAGCAATTACAAACAAGACCTGTGAATCTCATTGCTTCTCTCTTCCAAGAATAAGGTTTTGTCAGATATTATCTATGGGGAAAACAGATGATTCAATTCTCATTATTTAGGTAGTATATGACAAAGAGTATTTAGGATAGGTGACTACAGTTTACTAAGCAAACATACAATGTGAACAGAGTAATTAGCAATTTCTAGGTTGAATTAACAAGTCCTGTGAATCTCATTGTTTCTCTCTTCCAAGGTTTCATCAGATATTAGTAATAGGAAAAATAGGATTCCATTCTCATTATATAGGTACTATATGACAATAACAAAGGCAATACAAAAATAAAATCAAAATTCTATAACCCTATAAAGAATTGGCTAATTCATATTTTAATGCAATAAAATTGTTTTTTGTTTTTACATCATTCTATATTCTTAAATTATTTCTTAATGTCAAATGAAATTTTGTTTTAAGATGAAAATTGAACACTGAAATAATTCTATGCTGATATCAAACAGCCTCCCATTTAAGTTATTTTTCTATACCTAATGATTTGTGGAAGATGGGAAGTTGAAAATAATGTGATGAAGTAATTATATAAAAAAAAAAAAGAAAATGCAACTAACCTGTTCCTCTGAGTTCTGTCCAGGCTAAATTGAAACCTTTTGCTCCAAGTGATCGACTGGAACTTAAGAAGCTAAAAAAGATAAAAAACAAAAAATATATGAATTACAACATATTGCAACAATAGCTTTTCAAAACATTTTGTTTTAAGAGTAGAAAAAGAAAACAATGACAAATTATCATAATAAACAGCTGTAAATAAACACAATACATCAAAAAGTATTAAAATTTTGACTTGGTTTGGTTAATGGCATATCAACCCCTTATGGGTTATTTGATGTTGAAATTTAATTTGTAATTCTTTGATTATAGTCATAGATATTTATATTTTTAATGTTCCATTGCAATCATTTTTTTTCAAATTGAACAACAGAGGAAAATAAATTTTTTGTTGGGTAAAATCCAGGATTTCAGTGACACAATGAAAATTTTCAAATACATCTTTGCAATTTCGGACTCTGCTGTATCCAAGTTAACAGAGATGTAAGAAAAAAACACAATGAGAATTTTAGGTAAAGAAAAGGTTTAGTAGACAAAATACAAATGAAACGAGTTATCAATTATTGACATGTTGCATTCACAAGTCCGTTAAGTCTCACTCATTCTCTCGTCTGAGGTTTCACTATTTAGAGAAAACAGGCAATTCTATTGCCATCTTTAGGACAAAATCAGATAAAAAGATAATTTGGATATTTTAACACAACAAATGATATATTATTTAGTTTTGATCAATGGTTTATTTGTTATATTTACAAGGTGGGCTTTAGAATTTTTTCACCCAACCAAAAAAGAGAATAACTTTTTTTTTTAAAAATTTTATTTATTTTTAAAAAGTGTCAAACAAACTTGAAAATGATGTGGAATAGCATGTATGCTATATTCAGGGTTAGTGCATACTACCCCCCATCCCCGATTAAAAGGGGGCAAGCCTGCTTAGGGGCCCTGGAAGGTTGGGTTTCATATATTTTCTATGAATACCACAGAAAGACAGAATATTTCTTTAAGTACTTTCTAATATCTGAATAGAGTCATTAACATTAAAATGTTATAAAAGAAAGAAATCAAGAAAAGATATACTTCAAGAGAGAAAAGAGGAAAGAAAGAAAGAAAGAAAGAAAAGAACATCGAGATGATGTTCTTCAGAGGGAAAGGAAAGAAAGGAAGAAAAGAATATCGAGAAGATCTTCTTCAAGAGGAAAAAAAAAGAAAAGGAAAGAAAGGAAGAAGAAAAGATTATTGAGATAATGTTTTTCAAGAGCGAAAAAAAGAGGAAAGAAATATGAAGGATGAATAAATTGACATGTGATAAAAACATAAAAGTGAAGGTGAATTATCCATACAACATTTACAATTGTAATTTAACTATTTCAATGCCTTGTTGTTAGTGGCTAAATACTGGATGAAGGTAATTCCAATTTTTTAAATGTTTGTAATAATCCTGTTTTTAGTCTCTGAATATAAAAGAGATTTTTCATCAAATTAGAATCCTTGGTGGATATAGTAATAAAGCAATATGTGACAGGGAAATCAATATATTTTAGGCAAGTGTAGAAATGCTTACACATTAGCAGTAGGTATGTAAGTAGATATGAACAGAATTATATACAATACATCAGCAGGAAATTAATTCATTTCTATAAGATACTTTGTATGAAAGCATTTGAAATGAAAGTTTGTACATACAATAGGAAATTAGACTATTTGAATCTTATTCAACAAAGAAACAAACAATTTTCCAAGAAATAATGTATATATACATATATATGTAGATATATAGATATTGAATCATATTTTTTATTTTTGAGAAAAAATCCCATTTTGACAGAGTAGAATTATAGCCCTACCCAAATAGTATCCATTAGTTGAATATCAAGTTTATCAATAATAAAAAAATAAATTTACAGCTGCATTTTCAAAGTTATTGTCTTCAAAAGTTTGTGGTTAATTCTTACAAAACAATGACACTGGTTCATTGGGTAACTGACAAATATAATATATACGTATATGTATAGATAAGCATTGGTTAAAATGTATCTAGTAACCTGGTGATTGTGGGTTCAATCCAGTACATGATTAATCCTATACTCTAGTTAAGTAGAAGATATAACAGACATTTCAAGGACAAATTAACTAAGAAGAATTAACTGAAACAAGATATCCTTTAATCAAGGATGTTGGAATGAGAACAATCTCCATAGATTGAATAAAAGGTTTAGTTCATAATTCGCCAAAGATTACTGTCTACAACTTATACGTGAAGGTTGGCAGATACAATGGTAATATAATCCCAACACTTTTGCCAAACATGATAAGTACACAAGTCGAAATAAGTATGATAGAGAAAACATTTTGGAATGTTAAAAATAAAGAATCAAGAACATATTGGTGCAACTTTTTTCTGGCACAAGCAGAAAAGGATATTTCAAAGAATTAAAATTCATGGTATTAATCTATTAGATAAAACAAAGAGAGACAAAAAAATGTCCAGTTATTGTTTGGAACAACCTATATATTAATACTTGTATTCCTTAATTGTCTGACCGATATCGTCTTGCAACACCTTTTATGATATGGAAGAGAATATATAAAAAAAAGTTGGTGGAGTGGCCTATTATTTGTATCTGCCAGACATTGAGGAAGTCTGCCCCTTTTTCACTAGCACTACTCCATGGAGATTGATTTTGCTGAAGTGGAACGCCACACCTAATGGCAACTCTGCACAGATCAGATTACCCAATCTGTGCAACTACTGTGCTGAGTTAGTGGGGACCAGTATTGAACCAGGAACCGTACAATTCCTAAGCAGGTGCTCTACTGACTGAGCTAAACCTGCCCCTTAGAGAATATATGCTATGCAAAATTTAAAAAAAGAAAGAAATTTAAGAACATAAAGGTGTAATTAATATCCTGGTTTTGTAAGAAATTGAATGTTTTGTCTCCACTGAGTGTTTCAAATTTAAAACTTTATATATATATATATATATATATATATATATATATATATGTGTAGGAGGTTGATTTTGAAGGCTATCACAATCAGGTGTAAAGAAAAAAATAATAAGGTAACAATGGTGTTGTGTGTTAACCTGTATTTTATTCTTTAAAATCAACCTCCAAACCAATATAAACACAATGCTTCAAGCAAATTATAAAACTCTTTTATATATATATATATATATATATATATAAAAGAAGAAATTCAAGGTGTATTTATATTTAGGGAGGATTATCAAAGATTAAGATGAAGTGTGAAGATTTAGGGTCACTTTTGTAGGTGCATATTATGATAGGTCAAGTTAGCAGGTCATGAGATAAGAGGTGAAAAAGAGAATTTCATCATTGGAATAATTATCTTCCTGTGATAGGAAGAGACAATGTCTTAAAAAAAAAAAGATAAAATATAAAGTGTGAACTTTGTAAGATAATTAAACAAAACAAAAAATGGATTTTTTTTTAAAGTGATGACACAGGCAATTCTGTGCCACAATTAAGTTGAGGTATGAATAGAGAGAGAAAAAAAAATTAATGAACAGGTGTGTCTGTGTGTGTGTGGGGGGGTTGATCAGTTCACTTGATGTTGAAATCAGAAAGGGCATGACTGAGTCAAAGGTAGAAATATTATTTTTTTTTTATTGGGGGTTGGGAATCTGCAGGAGAATTACAACAACGGAATGATCAATATGTTTGATGTCTCAATTGATGACCAACGACAAAGACAAAGATGGCGGCTGATATTATTTCTTTTTATTTTTGGTCTTTTCATTTCTGCTGAACTATTGGTTCATTAAGTGAGATTTTTCAACTTTGCACTAATGTCTTCTGCTATCAGTTACTTTAAATTACCACTCAAATATAAGAGAGAAGGAGAATGTATATAACTTATGTAAATGAGTATGATATATACATTATGATATCTATATGTGTAAGTATTGATATCTGCATATGTCTGTGTACTATAGGTATTTATTTCAATGGGAATATATATATATATATATATATATATATACAATTGTAACATATAATTCTATGAATATATATGTATGCACACACACACGCAGAGGCAATGAAAACATATATATATATGCACACACACACAGACATACACACAATGGTAATACATATATGCATATTTCTATGAATATATATATGCACACACATACAGACACACACATAATGGTTATATATATATATATATATATATATATATATATATATATATATTATATATCGGTTACAAAACTTTCTTGTTCCCTTTTGTACAATATACAGGTCTCATTGACTCTGAGATTTGCTTTGCATTTTATTGCTTGTGCCTTAAGAAAAAGTTTACGATAATTTTGTCATTATGAAAATCATGGATGAATGTAAAATTCATATTCAATGCTATTTATTCTTTATATCTAATCTGGGAGAAAGTGTTGGGCATTTTACACAATAGACCATTGAAGCTTTTAGTAATGAGTCTATAGGTGCAAACATGTGACAAGTTAAAAAAAATGATTTTGATCTAATGAACAATACATGGTCTAGTTGACCTTAGAATTTAGAAATTGATGAATTAGAAAAGATTTTTTAATCAAGTTCCAGAATAAATGAGATATGAACTTTTGGTCAACTTAGTTGAATAATACACTGCAACATAAATGTCCTTTTTGCCTTTTTCTTTTGTCTGCTGTATATTCATACTTATGAGCAATATTGTAGTTAAAAAATCCAGCTGTATCTCTCTCACTATATATATATATCTTATTATAATGGAGATTATGTGTTTGTTTGTCTGTAACCAAAACTATAATACTACTCCAGTCACTATCCATTTAGTTATTGATACATCACATTCTCGATGAATCATTTTTATTTAAGCCTCAATTATTAATAAAATTGTTTTTTCAAATTGTTTCAAATCATTTTATCTGCATTCTTATTTAGTTTCTTTAGGTTAATTTAATATAATATATTATGACATTAATACTTGCACCTGGAGGGTGCATATATTTGCTAGTATATATAAAGGTAAAGGGTTCCAGTTGACTGGTATGTTGGGGATAATTAGTATTTGGGATCATCAATATCTCCTGTACATCCAGAATGCATGCTCATGTTGATGCACACTTATGGATTTTTTTTCAAATCCATAAAGTATATATATATATATATATGCAAAACCCGCATACATATGGATGTATTTTGTGAGAAAAAGCATTGAGAAAGCAGAGTTGATTTTAATAGGTTTTACACAGAAACATCTATGTAGAACACTGTGTTAAAGCACTTTACATCAAGTGCACATGATTTATGTTTTAGCAATAGATTAGTTAATATAAGCATATACTTAATACTACATGCATGCTTTATTTGTGAGGGCGTAAATGACAGATACATATATGCATAAAAAAACACATCTAGCCTCAAATATAGGATCTTCTCTTATTTCATTCCCTCCTTCAGTTACTGAGGCTGTGGTAAAACACATAAACAGATAATAGGCACAATGTGTTGGGTACTTTTGTGGGTGTTTCTTAGTTCTTGTTGGAACCAGCTCTTCTAATATCTTTGGATGGTTCCTTCACTCTCAGTCCACACTACAGCCTGTCTCAATCATGTCCTTAACCATAAAAGAAAGAAGAAAAAAGCTTCTTTTATTGGGGTTCTCAAAACATTGAATTCCCCACTCCTGCCTGTATGTCACATGGGTGACCAGCTCTCATGGACACTTAGATGGCTGATGGAATCTGATGATTACACACACACACATACATATATAAGTATGTAACTTGAAACTCTCACCCACAAAAACCTTCAAACTAGGGTAAAACAGAAGCAAGAGATCTACTTTTATATTCTCATTTATCATCTTGATCTGATCTTGCCAGAAATATGAGGGCAGTCAGTGTGCATTCAACTTGACTTTGCAAACCATTATACCATAAAGATGTGTCGAACCTGATTTTTATGGTTAATGAGTACATATAATTCTTTTACTGCCTGAAGGGAGAATATAAGGTTCCAAGTTTAATACCGGCCGTGCTCACTCTGTGCATAAGTAGCACAGAGTAAATCTGTGCAGTAAAGTGGGGAGATGGTGGTAGGTGGGGTGCTCCACCTCAGACACATAAATAATCTCCCTGGTCTAGCACTAGTGAAAAGGAGATAGATTCCCTTGGTCTGTGCCTGATACTAACAATAGGCCACTCTACCTATTTTACTTATAGCATCAATAACGACATGGATTAATTAAGGTAGCAGAGATGCTAGTAGTTACACATCCTGCATCCCTGATGCATAAAAATCTATAAGGACATAGTAAAATCATATCCTTGCATCCCAGTGTTTTTCTTTTTTCTTTCTTCACCATTTCAATCTAACTGTAAACACATTTCAATAGTTTCTTAGAAATGAATTACATAGATAGGTTACAAGGTTAGAGTTAGACGACTTTAATTGGGACCCATAAATTTTCCCGGGGACTCATTCAAAGCAAATATGTGCATCCCAGGATGCACTAAATCAAAAAGCTATCAGCATCACTGAGGTAGTATTCTAATTTCTGTAAACAGACTTAAAAATAATCAACTCATATTTACAAAACTAAAACCATAAAAGGTTTTAAAAATCACTGAGTATTTCACTTATTTGAAATGGAATTAACTAAAAGTAATGGGGTTATTTCTCTGGATATGACTGTACACCACTTAGATTTATTGGTTTCTTAAGTTACCTTTATATATATACTAGCTCCAATCCGCATAAAAAAGAGGGTTGAGATCTTAACAAATATTACACAATCTCTATAGTTTTGTTTTTCTCACTTGGTGGATACAACTTGAGTAAAAACAAGTTTCAGTGGTTTTTAAGTAGATTTGAAAAAATAATATAGTTGCATATATCTAAGTAAAATTTGGATACTGGCACAGCTAAAAGCTTGTTGGACAAAAATTATGAGTTTGATTTTAAATTATAAGCAAGAATAGTCAAAAATGTAAACAAAGTTTTGGAAAAGTATCTTTTGATCCTTGGAACACTTCTAGTGTGAAATAAATAATTTGAAGAAAGATTCTTTTATTTAATTGGAAAAGATGAAAAGGAAGAGTAAGATGGATTTTATGCAAATACAGCAAAATAAAACAGAAATTTTAAAAAAGAAAAGAATAAAAGCACCAAAGGTGTATATATATATATATATATATATATATAGTCTGTGTGTGAGTATACGTACACCTACACATCTATGCTTTCCTCTAGTGAGGATCAAACAAGTCTTATTATCCCCTAAAAGTTAATTTCTCACAAAGTACGCATAAATAAGACTTGAGTAAATTGTTGGCAAAGTTGAAGAAATCTTTCTTACACTAAGTATATATATATATATATATATATATATACGCATATATATGAGGTGTAATAAAAAAAAAGTAAATAGACTGAAATTTTAAGTTTTGGTTGGTTGGTTGGTTGTTTTGCAGCATATCAACCCTTTTTGGGTCATTTAAAAGTGAATCAAGTCATTTTGATAAACAAAGGACTCATGTTGCGGAGGGGTTGGTAAATATATATATATATATATATATATATATATATATATGTATATATATATTACGATTGTAGACTGTTAAATAGATATATTTACCAACCCCTCCACACAAGCAGGATGTAACACAAGGTCAATTTCAACAGGTTTGAATTCAGAGTTTTACTCCTTCTAGACTGGTTACCTAGCCATGGTTAAAGAGCCCAGTCAGCCCAGTTATTTACCCATAGCTGGAAAGTGAATTGGATTTATACCTTTCCAAGGCACAATTTGAAATGCAAACAGCTTTGTCCAGGAATTGAACTCGGCTTGACGAGTCCATTTCCTACAACTCAAACCATTACACCATGTGCCTCCTGTTGTTAAATAGATATATAATGTAAAAGGAAGGAGAGAATGTGCAAAAAATGGTGAACTGGTATTATTCTATTTCAAATTATATATATATATATATATATATATATATATATATATACACAAACACATATATATGAACTTTTAAATATTTATATATACACACGCACACACAGGTATGTATGTGTGTATATATATATATATATATATTCATAATAAGAATCGATGAGAACATGGTGTTTTATTCTTGTTTTGTCCATTACATGGTTATATATATATATATATATATATATATATGTTCATGTATATTTATTTTTTGCTATTAATGTTTAAACATGGAAGCTGACAACCGATACATTTGTATCTGAGATTATTCGTGCAGATTGTATCGTCAACCATATAATTGCTGTGTATATATTAGTCCTCCTTTTTAAGGTAATTCAAAAACATGTAAATTTGTGCATTGAAGTATGTTCAGTGTGTTGTGGAATTTTACGTTAGGTAATTTTCCAGAAAGTAATTTAAAAGGAAAAAAAAAAAGGTTACTCTTATGCATTGAGATCTGTCAAATTTTCCCTAAAAAATATTAAAAGGAATGAAGTGGACACTCACTGCTAAGTAGAATGCATCATTTTTTACATGAATAACAAATGGATATCACTTTTTAGTTTATATATAATAAGGAGGCGCTCATAACACAATGGTTATCATTATAGGAAGTGAATAGAGCAACATGTGTTCAAATCCTGGATAAGGCTATTTGCATTTTGCATAGCATTATTACCCTAAGATTGTCATCTCTCTCTCTCTCTCTCTCTCATATATATATATATATATATATATATATATATATGCATTGATCTATTCTCTCTCCATGGGTAAATATTAGGGTAGACTGGGCTCTTTAGCAGCCGGTCTAAAAGAAAGAAAATGTTAAATTTAAACCTGTTAAACTCTGCTTTAAAAATTGATTTTGAGTCATATCCTGCTTATGTGGAGGGTTTGGTAAATCTCTCTCTCTCTCTCTCTCTCTCTCTCTCTCTATATATATATATATATATATATATATATGAGAAAGGAGTTGGTAAATACATATATATATATATATATATATATATATATATATATATATATATATATATAGAGAGAGAGAGAGAGAGAGAGAGAGAGAGAGAGAGAGGAAGGTAAGGTTACGTGCTTCATTCTCTACAGCCTTTAGTAGTAAGTACATGTTTTCAAAACTTTATTTCATTTACATTAGTTAAGCCATATGATTGTCATCTATCTCTCTCTCATATATATATATATATATATATATATATATATATATATATATATATATGAAAGTAGCAAAGTATTTTCTAATCTTTAAAATATTTAAGTCCATGTTGTGTAGTTGCACATAAGAAAAGATCATATCATGCAGGATAATTTTAAAGCTGTGCATGAATTTTGAAAGTTTCAGATAAAGAATAAAAGGTTCAATAATAAAACTATGTAGTTGAACAAGCAATCATCATCATCATCACTCTTGCTCAATTTCTTAAGCATAGTTTTAACAGGCTGGAAATTCAGTTTTCTTTCTCTTAGACTGGTTAAAGAGCCCAGTCTGCCCTACTATTTACCCAAGGGTATTTTCACTCTGGGAAATGCAAACAGCCTCACCCAGGATTTGAACTTGGGTAGATGGGTTCCTTTCCTATAACTCTAACCATTAAACAATATGCATACTACCCCCTCTCTTTCTCTCTCTCTCTATCTATCTATATATATAGAGAGACAGAGAGAGAGAGAGTAAAATGCCATATGCAAGTATATATTTCTGCACAAAAGATATTTATATCATTCATCTTATATGTACATTCACATGATTATTTAATAAGTTTGCTTAGATTTATGTGTTTAGAAAGAGAAAATAGATAAAGTAAATAAATATATCATAAATAAACACCAATACATTTATAAATATATTAATATTAGTTCCACTAGCAAAGTACCAGCCAAAAATGACATTGTCATTTTTGCCTCAGGTTAGAATATTTGTGAACCATACCTAGGATCAGTGTAGTATCAGTGCACTTTGCCTGGCTTAGTATTTGCAAGTAGATTTTACAATGCTGTTCAAGCAGTAGCTGAACACTGGCATAATTGATATGTCACGTGACTGTTTACAACAAGGTTGGATGCTCAAATCAGTTTGTTCTGTTAAATAGGGTATATAAAATTAACATGACAGAAATCATTAACAGTGAGACAAGGAAACAATTACACTGTACATTATTATATACTAGAAGCAGCTATCCAGTGTTGCCTATGTGTAGAGTGGGGAGGGCAAAATAACCCTGATGTACTGATTTGTTTACTTTTGAGATTTACAAATGATGGACATTTTTAAGTCGAATTTCAATGCTATTTCTATGTATATTGTGATTTTTTAAAATTTTCAAATATAAATCAAAACTTCCTAATTTTTGCACAAAATGTCAGAACACCTTTCCCAAGGGCATTAGCAAAATGTACTTTCTCAAAAGCAGCAGCAGCAGCAGGCATTTCCAATCAAAATGGGCCAATCAGAAACAAGCCCAGAAAAACATTTAAGCTTTTAATATCTTTTGCAATTGTCCTTGAATCAGTTGTTAACTGGATTTTATAATTCAAGGAATACAAGTGGATTCTTTGTTACAAGGAGCTACATTCTTGTTCTACCAAGGATTTCAAGGAATACAACAGACTTTCACCTATTGAGACTTTCACCCTTTTCTACCATTGGATTTACCAAAAGGAGGACCTAATATGGCAATGAAAATTAGTTTTATCTGTATATTTTATTTATTCAAATGCTCTACAGACTGAGCTAAAAATTATAATCATGTATTTAGTAGACTTGATTCTTATTTTGACTATATTATTAGAGTTTAATTTGTATATTTCACATATTCAAATCGTCTTATTGTTTTATTTTTTTGACACTTGGTGTCCATGTATAGGTTTGTTGACATTTTGAAAAGTATGTGCATATTTTTGGTTTTCTTCTTTGACATTTTGATCATTTCATTTCTTGTTGAGTATTTCACAAGTTCTGATGCAATTATTGAACTGTCAATGGTTGCATCTGCTTCCTTGTTCTTGCAATCCAATTTGAATATTCTGTTTTAAAATTGCTGGATTATTTTCAGCAGACAGATGATACTTTCGATACAGAAGTAAAAATTCAATTTACATTTTCATGTCTTATAAATACAACCAAGTTTTAGTGATTCACTGAAAAGATATTCACAATATTTTCAATTCTTTTTTTTTTCCTTTGAACCTTTAATTCAAGTCATCCATGGAAAAAAAAAGTGAGAGAAAATTTTCTTATCAGCTGTCTTTCAATTTTCATGAATTTTAAAATCCTCCCTTTTTTATTTTAAAAGATTTGTCTAATTTCTGAGATTATAATTCACCAATACATTTGGCCCTGTTCCCTATGAGTAGGATGTAACACAAGGTTGCAAGTATTGCATCGAGCTCATCATTCATTTAGATATTTACATTACATTTTCAATTAAATAGTCATTATGTAACCTTAATCAACATCTTATCTATTAAGAATGTCTCTATTAAGGTCGAGCCCCAAAATGCCCATGTTATTAATGAGTTTAGAATCCTGCAAAGTGTGTTATATATCACAAAGAAATAAATGTTGACATAGTATAAGGTATGGATAATTTTAAGAAAACCAGATTAAATAAATTATTACTTGGTGATATTGATTTCTAATATAAGTGTTTTCTTCTCAAATGTATTAATTATAATTTTATATAGAAATCAATCAAAATAAATTAAGTGTAATCCTTCAAACTTAATTTCATTTCTTTTTAATCTAACAATATTTTATTACATTAAAATTTAAATACTTGCACCCAGACAGTGCATGTTTTTGTAAGGAAATATAATTTAGTTTTTAAATTTAATGGTAACTCAATGAAAAATCACTGAGAGTTTGACTGACAAAGCTTAAGCTTGAGTTCATCTGTAATGGGATTTTCATTGGCTTAGGGAGTCACGTGATTAGATGAGTCTTGAGAAAGTATAAGTTAGTTTGTCTGAGTTGAGCTAGCACCCATCACGGCCAAGCGTATATTACGTCTGTGTTAAAATTCAATTGGGGAAATAAAATTATGTGTTTGTTTGTTTGTTTGTTTGAGTTTTGTTTAACGGCATATCAACCCCTGTGGGTCATTTAATGCCAAAAAGGTTATTTTGGATTTCAGACTTTAAGGTAGTGGTTCTATGGAGATAATTGGTTATGTTCTATTATATTTTGTTGAAAAGGTTGCTTTTTTTAATAAAATTTAAAATGTTTTCAGGGTTTGTATTCTTGAAGATGTCTTTCAGGTTTCTAGCTTGATAGTAATTTGCGCGGATATGTTTAAGTCTGTTACAATTTAGAAGGATATGCTTGGTTGTAAGTTGTACTTTGCATGTTGGGCACACTGGGGCACCCTCCCCTTTTAACAGGTACGAATGGGTAATGTGGGTGTGCCCAATACGCAATCTGGCGAGTATTACTTCTTCTCTTCTAATACTTCTGTGGCCCGTCGGCCACTCTCCAATAACTTCTTGTATTTCGTGGAGCTTGTTTTGAGTCAGATTGTCCCATGATTTCTGCCATTTGTCTAATATAAATTTGTTTATGGTTGGTTTCAGATCTGTATATGGGATTTTAGATTTGCTCATATGTGTCTGAAGTGCCTTTCTTGCGGCTTTGTCTGCCTTTTCATTTCCTTGGATACCAATGTGACTTGGTATCCAGAAGAATATAATGTTATTATTTTCAGAGAGGGTGTTTAGTTTGTTTAGGAGCTTCGTGATCAGAGGAGATGATGTGTTTTTGTTATGTAGTGCTAATAGGACTGATTTAGAGTCCGTGCATATAATAAATTTGGAAGCTTTGTGATTTGCTATGATATTCATAGCTAGATCAATGGCTGTAGTTTCTGCACTGTAGATTGAGGCTTCATTTGGTAGGCGTTTTAAGGATTCTTGTTTTTGAGAAATAGCGGCACAACCAACTTTTTTTCCTTGTTTGGATCCATCTGTATAGATGTGATGATGATCTGGGTACTTATTTTGTATTTTAATGAATTTCTCTTGGTAAGTGATAGGGTGTGTTTTTGTTTTAGGTAATTTAGTCAGTTCTAAGTTTATAGCTGGTTGCTTTATGGTCCATGGTGCCGTGTTGGAGAGTATGGTATGGTGTACTATATTGGTGTTGATTTTGATTTCATTGAGGAGATCACTTATTCTTAAGTTAAAGGGTCTGATTTTTTTTGAGTTATTTTGGTACAAGTCTTTGTATTTTGTTTTGGTGGTGCAGTCATAAGCAGGATTTTGGGGACAGGAGATGAGTTTGATGTAGTATTGTAGTGCTAATTTTTGTCTTCTTAAATAGAGAGGGGGTTCATTTGCTTCAGTGTACAGACTTTCCTTTGGAGAAGTAGTAAAGGCTCCTAATGTGAGGCGGAGTCCTTGATGGTGTATGGTTTCCAGTCGCTGTAGGTAGGATTTTCTGGCTGCTCCATATATGAAGCAGCCATAATCAAGTTTTGATCTTATTAAGGTTCTATATATTTTGATGAGGGTCTTTCTATCAGCACCCCAGTCTGTGTGGGCTATGGCTCTCAATAGTTGGATGGCTTGATTGCATTTTATTCTTAACTTTTTTATATGTGGGATGAAGGATAATTTGGGGTCAAAGATAAGACCAAGGAATTTATGTTCATCTGTTATTGGTATTTCAGTGTTATTCAATGTTAGGTTAGGGTGGTTGTGCATTTTGTGGATTTGACAGAAGTGCATGCATTTTGTTTTATTATTTGAAATTGTGAATCCATTTTCTGTTGTCCATTTTTGTATCCTATTGATGCATTGTTGCATTTTTCTTTCAATGGTGATCATATTTTTTGAGCTGTAGCAGATGAGGAAGTCGTCTACATATAATGACCCTTTGATTTCTGGAGGAAGACAGGATGTTATGCTATTTATTTTTATCATGAAAAGGGTTACCGACAAGATACTGCCCTGGGGGACTCCTACCTCTTGTGGTCTCGGATCAGAGTATGTGTTATTTATTTTTGTTTTGAAGGTCCGACCTTCCAGGAAATGTTTGATAAAACCGGGAAGCCTGCCCCGTAATCCAAAGTCCCTTAGGTCTTTTAGTATTCCATATGGCCATGTTGTGTCGTAGGCCTTTTCTAAGTCAAAAAAGACTGCCACTAGGTGTTCCTTTTTTAGAAATGCTTCTCGGATAAGGGTTTCTATATGGATTAATTGGTCTATAGTGCTTCTTTTGGTTCTAAAGCCTGTTTGTAGGTTTGAGAGCAGTTGGTTTGATTCAAGGAACCATATCAATCTTTGATTGATTATCCTTTCCAAAGTTTTACATGTACAGCTAGTTAGGGCTATAGGTCTATAACTGGTGGGATTTGTGGGGTCCTTTTGTTTTTTGAGGATGGGAATTATTGTGGCTTGCTTCCATAAAGTAGGGATGTTGCCTGAGATCCAAATATTATTATATATGTTTAAGAGGTATTTTAAGGAAATAGTGGGTAATTCTTTTAGAAGTTTGTAATGGATTTCATCTGGTCCGGTGGCTGAGTTATTAGATTTAGATAAAGAATTTTGGAGTTCATCTAGGGTGAAGGGTTGGTTATAGCATTCAGTGTTGTCAGAGGTGAATTTTATTTTGTTCTTTTCTTCTTTGATTCTGATCGAGTTAAATTTGTTGGAATATTTTTTTGTAGATGATGCTTGAGCGAAGTTTTCTGCCATCAAATTGGCTATTTGCTTTTCACTCAAGGCTTTTATGTTTCCTTGGGAGAGATGACTTATCGGAGTGTGGATAGTTTTATTAGATATTTTTTTTATAAAGTTCCAAATTGTTTTGGGGTTAGTATTGGAGTTCATTTTTGTGGTGAAGTTTCTCCATGAAGACCTTTTTGCTTCTTTGATTGTGCGTCTAGTTTTAGCTCTTTGTTGTCTATACTTGTCTAGGTTTTCTGATGTCGGGTTGATTTTGAATTTTTTGAGGATTGCTTGGCGTTTTTTTATCATTGTTTTGCATTCCTCTGAAAACCAGGGTTTGTTATGTTTTAGGGATGTTACAGTTTTAGGTATGGTTTTGTTTGCTATAGTTATGAGGGAGTTTGTAAAATGTATAATAGGTTCTTCTTGGTTTGTATTTGTTTCTGGGATTAGTGTGTCAAGGCATAGTTTTTGGTAGGCTTGCCAGTTTGCTTTTTTGAAGTTCCATCGTGGGGTTTTTGAAATTTTTTGTGGTTCAGATTTTCCTAGTTTAGTATTTTCTATTATGATTGGGAAGTGGTCGCTGCCACAGGGGTCTTTATGTACCCTCCAGTTATATTCTAGGAAGGTTGCTGGGTCGCTTAGGGTCAGATCTATAGCAGAGAATGTACCTGAAGATGAGCTTAGGTGGGTCTGAGTTTTCTGATTGTGGAGGCATAAATTGTTGTTGTTAATGATTTTTTCAAGGGTTTGGCCTCTTCTGTTTGTTGTCCTGCTTCCCCACAAAATGTTGTGGCTATTGAAATCTCCCATCAATATGTATGGTTTAGGGAGTTGATTTATTAAGTTATTTAGCTCTTCTTCGTTTATAGGGTCTTGAGGTGGGATGTATATTGAGCAGATGGTGGTGGTTTTGTGTAAAGTTGCTGAAATTGCAATTGCTTGTAAGGGGGTGTTGATGTTGATTTTGCTTTGGGGGATGTTTTTCCTTATTAGGATTGACACACCACCCGAAGCTCTTAGTCCTGTGTTGTGTATGTAATCGTATTGCTCATAATTTTTCATGTTTGTTTTATCACTGCTTTTTTTGAATGTTTCTTGGAGACATATAATGGTAGGGTTTTGTTCAGCTATTAATAGCTGGAGTTCATTGTAGTTTGCCTTGTAGCCCCGACAGTTCCATTGGATAATCTTGTGGGTATTTTGGTATTTAGTCATGAATGTTTACTTTTGTGTGTGAGTTTGGGTTTGGGGTATTTTATTTGATTTTCGTATTTTCAATTTTTGGTGTCAAGTCCATTTCTGTTTCCATACTTTCTATGTTTCTGGACTTGTTTTTAGTTTTTGTAGGGGTGTGTTGAGTTGGTTTTTGTTTTTCTTCTTTTCTCTGGTTCTTGAGATTGATCGATTTCTGCTTTTGATCGTTAGTGTTTCATTTTTTTGGTTAGTGGTTGAAGGGATATTTTTTGATTTGTCAGTTGGAGTTAGTTCTATATTGGGTATAATAATTTTAAGTGTTTTGATTAGTTCTTGCAGGTCATTTATTAAGTTTGTTAGTTCTTCTTCTATTTTTTTTGTTTTCATTTGGGTTTTTGCTTCATTTTCTATTTGATTTGAGGGGGTCCTGGTGACCTGTGAGAAGGTTGGTTTGTTGAAAGGATTTTCTATAAGCCTTCTTGCTTCAGGGAAGGTGATGTTTTTGGTGATTTTCATTTTGATAATTTCCTTTTCCCTTTTCCAGATTTTGCAATATTTTGAGTCCGCTCTGTGATACTCTTTGCAATTGTTACAGTTTAGGTTGTTTTTACAGGATTCCTCTGTGTGGTCTGGTTCCTGCTCTCCACATTTAACACACACTTGTTTTCTTGTGCAGTGCTCCTTCAGGTGTCCATATCTTTGGCAATTATGACATCTTCTAGGGTTAGGGATATATGTTTCCACTTTAGTCACAGTATAGCCTATTTTTATTTCTAAGGGGGTTTGGGGTTATCAAATGTCAAAATATAAGTATTGGTTTCAATTGTTTCATTTTGTTTTTTTATTGTTATCCTTTTAACATCTATTACGTTTTGTTTTTTTAGTTCATTTTTAATTTCCATTATAGAGCATGATGATAGTTCTCCGTTTCGTATCACCCCTCTAGAGGTGTTTAACCTTTCGTGGGGGTAGGCTTTTATGTTTATATTATGGATTTTTTTTTTTTTAATAGTATTTCAGCTTGCTTCTTTGCTGCCACCTCTATGAGGATGGTTCCATCTTTTAAGTTTTTTACTGATTTTGGTGTAATTATTGCTGAGATACTCTTTTCAATAATAAATGGAGATAGTCCTGTTAAAGGCCGCTCCTCTTTTGATTCCAAAATGATGAACTTTGGATATGGTTCATCATTATCCGAATCCACCTCATAATGAGGTCTTTTTACTTGGGTTTTTATTTTTTCAGAAGCCATATAATTTTTGATGAGTTTCATTGACTATGCTCCCCACCCACCTCGGAGCCCCATTTGGGGGTATTTCTAGGGGGAAAACCCATTCGCCTAGAAATACCAAGGCTACACAGTCAGTATACTCATGCTGATGATGGACAAAAATTTTTTTTTTTCTCTTCCTGGGTTTTCGTTACCAAGATAAAACTAGTCACCCAGAGACAGAAAGGGATCATACGTCTTTCTTCAGCATGATTGACCCTACAGCCATCGCCCTCCAATTCAGATTTAAAAAAAAAATCTGATAGAGGACTGACATGACCAGCCGAGTTGATCGGATCGGGCCTCTCCGACCGCCCGTCTAGCCCAGTAAGGGCCAAAGTGGAGTGTTGCAGGGTTGCTCAGCCACCAGGTTCCCGTCCTCAAGCATCACGGGTCGCCACCCACGGCAAACAGGTAGCCTCGTTGGGGGGGTCTTACCCCTCTGCAGAGGTGCAGTCAGCGTATTCTACAGCCCCAGCCGACAGGGCGGAAAAATTATGTGAACACGAAAATAAGTCTACATGTTCCCAAGTAAATAAGAATTAAAAAAATGGAAGACAGAACCAGATAGAGACTCCCCCTCAATGATAATACATAGCCCAACCTGATGAGAGATGGCAGTGAGAGAAGATAAACTAGATATTAAAGAAATCAAGAAGTAGTATAGAACACATTTTAGGGAAAACAAGCAAACCAAAATCTCTAGCAGTCTCTCGCTCTCTCTCTCTTTCTCTCTCTCCTATTTTAATCAATAACATGTGGAAATAAACAACCTGCTGGGTTGATTGGCACACAACACAAAATAATAGTAGTAGGTGACAGTCAGGTGTATTGTTATTATTGTCCTCAAATTTTATTGGATACTGTCCAATAGTTACCATGCAATTATCATTTCTACGACTCATATTTGGTTTTCAATATCTTTTCAAAAAAAGACCAGCCAATATGTTTTTATAAGAAATATTTACAATAACTTATTTGTGTGAGATTTTATTATGCAACTCAAAGGGTGTTCACCATAGACTTCATATATATATATGTATATACATAAATAATGGTATAGTTATTGATACTTATTTTTTAAATTTCAGATATATAAAGATTGTCATAGATTGTAAGAAAGATATATCCTCAAAAGAGAAGCAGAGATATTGTAAACGTATCAAGTGATGGGAACACATTGCTGGAATTTGGAAAATTTGATCAGAGATTGCAGAAAAATGTACCAAGAAATTGGAAATATTGGCAAAATGAGAACAAGAGAAAAGAAAACTGGATTTAAGAATTAAAAAAAAAAAGATTTGATAAAAACAAATGCTTAAAATGTAAAGGATAATTGTCAAAAGGGAAAAAAAACATTGGATTGATTTGAAAGAAAATATTTGAAGAAATTGATGTAACTAATGTAAACAGGAAGAAAAAATGGAGAATATTAAAGAAATTCGTTTAAGACATGAACAATAATTTGAATACGACATTTAAGTAATTATCCCAAAGAAAAACATGAAAATTGAAGTTTAAACTTACTATGATGTTGCAGGCCAGCACTTTAACCACTATGCTACAGGGACCCCCCCCTTTAAATAGACATCACAAAGAGAAACATGTAATGGTTTGGTTAGTGGTTAGGTTCTTCATGGAAATAAGTCAATCAATATCACTTAGAAGACAATAGTGGGGTTGGGTGGGGGTGAAATAATGTTTTCGGTTAGTATTGTTGGGGGAATAATGTTTAGTATTGTAGGCAGTAAAATTATAGGTCCTTTCAAAGTAGATGATGATGTGAAGATAAATGCAGAGAATTATTTTAAGTTCTTCGACAAGATGTGTTATTTTTTTAGTGGTACAGATTATGAGCAAGAAGCTTTAAGCTAAAGAATATATTCATACAAAACAATTCTTTGATGATTAGGTGAAAATAAATGCAGAGATCTTGTCCAAGACAAAATGTGTTTTTGAGTAGTACATATTACAACCAAACATCTTTGAGCTGAAGAATATATCAATACAAGAGAATTCTTTACATTCTGCAAAGTTGATTAGTACCCATTTTGTAGAATATGGTTTCAAAGACACCATATTAATGAAATTCTCCTTAATCTCTGCAATAGAAAACTTCCTTTATATAAAGGCAGAAGTGATAATCCTAAACAATCCATGGTGCAGTCAGGCAAAGACATTAGTGACAGGAACCAGGCAAAATTTTGCAACTTGTGTAGCTAATAATTGTTTGGAACTTCTTGTGATACTGATGATCTGTGCAACCTCTATACCATTTCTTTTTATGTCAATAAATTGATTTTAATGTCAATCTATCAATGGTTATTTTGCCAATATAATGTTCATTATAGGTTTTTTGGCAAATAGCCCTGTTGAATACAAATAATTTTCAAACAGATCTATGGGACCCTAATAGGTACTATTACTCTGGGTCAGAGTGGATCTGGGAGTAATGACAATGAAGGGGTACTCCTGAGATCTCTAGAATTGAAGCACCATCAGATGTAATTTCATGTCATACTCAAGATACATAGGATACAGTCAGTGTATTCTAAGTTCTGTGAATGCTCCCAATTCTGACATGAAGGCTCCTGAGTTTGATAAGAAATGCCTGAAGAAGGCCAGAGGGCACACTGGCTGAAATGTTGTGCATATAACAATATAGATGAGGATAACAGTCTAAAAACCTAAATAATATAAATTATCAAACCTCATCTTAAAAATTCAGGCAAATAACAAACTTATTTATAATGGATTTCAATATAATTCATTACACCTGAAAATGAAGAATAATGAAAATAAAAAAGATTTTTTAAATCCATATTTGATTCTTAATAATCCATATGCAATGAATAAAAAAATATAAAAAAAGTAATTCATGCAAATAACAAATTTATTTATAATGGATTTCTATATAATTACGACTGAAAATGAAGGATAATAAAATTTTTAAAAAATTCCATATTTGATTCTTTATAATTGATATGCAATAAATATGTAAAAAAAAAGTTTTAAAATATTGTAAAAGAAAAGGCTTTACTTTCTAGAGAAATAATCCTTCAATTCTTTTTTTTTTCTCCTTCTTTTTCTGTTTAAGCATGTCTCTGCCATCAACTACCTACATAGATTTTTGCAAAAATGCAATTAACCATGTTGCATCAAAAAACAAATATTCACTGCACAATTCAAGGTATTGTTGTACTTTCCATAGGACTATGTTTTTGATGCATTGCAATTTGAGAGATAAGAAAATTGATATGAATAAATATAATTGTACAAACATACGTAACTTGAGCAGTATCATTCCACGAGTTATTCAGACTAGTATCCTCATCTTTATTGTAATGTTTCAAACCAATGCAATGTTTTATCTAAATCAGATGTATAGATTGCTTTGTTTTGCCTTTCTTTTTATTTTGTTCTTTGTCTCTAAATAGACAGTTCTAGATTTAAGTATCAAAGATTCTTGCATACAGAAACAATCCAACTGAACCTTTTAGTGTGATTCTGTTTGCAGACAGAAATCTAGACTCATTTAGAAGAGAACAAAAATCTACATGTGCTATACAGATGAGAAAGAAAAAAACAAAGTAAACCAACTAAAATGTTGTGATAATGACGATACTATTAATAATAAATCATCTGAGAATTTTGGAGTAAATCTTTTGGAAAAAACAAAAAGGAATCTACAATTTCTTTTTAATGAATTATGTAAATGTTCACATCTTGGTTGTGATTTGTCACAATGTTACAGTAATAAAAAACTGAAAATATTGGATAGGATTTTGAGTCTTAGACTGCTGTGAGACAGGTTAGTTTTATCCTACCGATCGGCACGTGTGTTACGTTGGCTGTGGCCACGGCTATCCCATCCAGTACGAGTGGAATCGCCGGATCGGAGCAACAGTTTGCGTGCTCGCTCGAATGAACGGTGGTGCCAAGCTGCCTCCGCGCGATAACGGCTGAAAGCCTCTAAGCCGGAACCGCGACTGGTGTCGCCACGGTATTACGAAAGGCGTCTCTTTTCGTTCTGCTGGAGCCTGCCATAGCAGTCGTCTGTTGCTAGTAGTGGCGGCTGCTGCATTCGGTGGGGCGGTTTGCCATCTCCGTTGGGCGTGGCTTGTCGTCGTTGCATACGCGGCAGCGTGCGCGAATGGGCCAACCGACTTGACATCTGCGACAGGCGGGATTTTGTCGTCGCATATCTGATTTACTGTTGGTTGGTTTGTTGGATTTTACGGCATGTCAACTCTTGTTGGGTAATTTCATGCTGAAGACGTTTTGTATTACTCCTTCTTGGCTGGCTGGTTGGATTTTACAGCATGTCAACCCTTGTTGGGTAATTTTATGCTGAAGACGTTTTGTTTTACTCCTTCTTGATTGGCACTCAATTTTGTTTTCTAAACAAATTTGGTAAACTCATTTTTTTCTATTTAACCCAAATATTTATTTTGCTTTATTTACACTAATAGTTGGTTGGTTGGTTGGTTGGTTAGGTTTTATGGCATGTCAACCCTAGTTGGGTTACTTTATGCCAAATAAATTTTGTCTTATTCATTCATGGGTACTCAATTTTTTTAAACACATTTTGTAAACTCATTCTGGAGCTCTGGAGAATGTGGTGTACCCCTTGATCCCCATTACCCCCAGATCCACTCTGACCCAGAGTGGTAGTATCTGTTAGGGTCCCATCTATGGGTTAAATAGGGAAAAAATGTGTTTAAGAAAAGAATGGATTTTAAAAAATTGAGTACCCATGAAGAATGAGAAAAAATGTATTTGGCATAAATTAACCCAACAAGGATTGACATGCCATAAAACCCAACCAACTGCTAACACTGCTAGTGTAAATAAAGCAAGAAAAATTAAGATGAAACATATACTTGTTGACAAAGCTTCATCTAATAAAAAGATTAAAGAAAATATTAAAGATATTTGTTTTGTTAGAATTATTATCAAAATTACTGATTGGGCGGTGGGCATGAGAAAAATAATGCCTCAAAATGATGGAGAAAAGGACCCCGCAGAAAATAGCTTTCACCAAAAATATTTTGAGGTATAATTTCTTTTGGGGTTGGTTTGAAAATATTCAGAAACCCAAATATAATTTTCTGCTTGGCAGGAGGGTTAATATTTTCCGAGAAAAAATACTTCACTCTCTAGAAATATTCAAAATCACTCAATAGATATTTGGCATTTTTTTTCCTCTTATAGTGAATGGCAGACAAAATTGGTAAGTGAAATATTATCTAGTAAAAATTAAAAAAAAAAAATAATAAAAAAACCTTCAGTAAGTAAAATAAGTAGATATCTTTTTTTATTCCTACTTATATTCCACTTAATATACAAAGAAAGTTTTATTTTCCAAATGTTTTTATATCATTTAATTTACTTTTACTGATGCCTAATTTAACATCTATGTTTAAAAATTCTGACAAGAAAAGTGGATGTAATGACTTTGATTTATTTTTCATAACAAAAATGAATACATAATCATTCACTTCTCACATCATGAATGATGTCCATAAAGTTCATGGGCAGTTTGAAAAAAATTAATTTAAAAATGCACACAACCTTTATGTACACCCTACTTTGTTTTTTTTTTCTTTATTAGTTTAATGGTGTATCAACCTTCATGGGTTATTTAATGCCAAAGCCATCTTTGTAGAAGAACATAGCAGACATATGATGAGGTTCATACCTTTCAAAAGGGTAGTAGTCTAAAAGTGAATGTAATAATACAACTGAAGTTGAAGTTAACTCACTAAAATGTCACAAGGTGCTGAGTTGGCAAAGGCCAGAATTGATCTCAGAACCCTTGTGGTCCCTAGGCAGATGCTCTACCAACTAAGGTAATCCAGCCCCCCCCCTCTCTCTATAAGGTGGTATATTTATAAGTGTAAATTAGTGCTCAATTTCACTTGGTTGAAAACCGCATAGGTGAGAAACTCTCAGTTACCAAGTCCTGTTGACTTCATGACCATGTTACCAAACTATATATATATATATACTACCCTAGCTTATATAAAAAGAAAATTAGATGAAAATTCTTTTTTTTAAAACTCTCTATAGATTTCCTGAATATTCCAGCATATGCAGTTATAAAACTGCTTTTTCTTTTTTAAATTATAGAATGGACTATTTCCAATGCACTGCTAATTATATTCTAGCAAAGTATTGTCTCTGTAGCCCCAAAAAATAACTAGGAACATCTAAGTACCATTGTGTAAAAATCAACCAAAATATTTGTTTCTATCTTTAATCTCTGCTATCATCGTTCTTCATAGACACAAGAATGGCAATGCCACCATTCTGATTCTGTCACAGTTATTTATCCAAATGCTTTCTCTCAAATTCTTGTGATTTTCTTTTCTTTTTTGTTTCTTCACACAAAAGTCATTTAAATTTAACTGCAGTGAACTTGCATCCAGTTTAAGAACCAAATATCACCAAATTAGATTTTGGGGGAGTTATCTTTTGCTGAACTCAAACCAAAGTGAAGAATCTTGTTTAAAAACTGGTATTCTAAAACAGAATTTCTGTGTAGTCATTCAAAAAGTTTAATGTGATCAAGGCTGTTTTTTGAACAGTGGACTTTACAGTCACACAAGGTACTGTAACTTCAGGGGCACAAAAATTATATCGTCTTCTGAGACCGCAATGCCAATATATATGATATAGATATATTCAAAAGGTTGAACAGCATGCACATTTATCTAAAACTCTGTAGCCCATGTCCTTGTACCTTTAGCTATGAACCAAGAATTATTAAAATCAATCTCTTGAAAAGTATATCACAGTCCCCTATCACGCTGCTCAAAAACTATTACTTTTATTACTTCCTTCACCCAATTTCTATTTCTTCACTGTTTCCAAAAGCGGAAGACAGAGAAGACTTATGACCTTGACCTTCTTACTGGACAAAGCAACGATGCCGCAGACGCCAAGGGTTAAACACTTAACATCTATCCAAAACCGGAATTCTTAAATTATGAATAAATAAGAGATTCTGGTCAATTACAGACCATACCAAACCACTTGATAAACAGCATGTTTTTAAAGGATTCATCATTGCATTTCTTGCTGACCGGCACCTAAAGACTCTTGATCCTGATGCCTGCTGCCGAGACCTACCCAGCCGCAGTTCCCTGCCTCTTCTCCAGCTATAGTTCCATGCATCAGTTCCAGCACCAGCTCGGCCACGGTCTCCTGCCCTCAGCTCAAGCCCAGCTCTGCCACGGATTTTTCTGCCTTCAGCTCAGCTTAGCTTTGGTAGTCCTTTACTTGTCCTTTTCGGGCAAAACTACTACCTTCAACGCCAAGTCGTTTTCCACTACTAACTTGCATGTGTCGGGTGCCCTCTTTACTAAATTGCATGTGTTGGGGAGTTCCCTTTACTAACTTGCATGTGTTAGGTCGTTTCCGTTATCACCCTAACAACCTCTAATCATTCCTCTTTTCAGCAACAACAAGACGTCTGTCGACTTTGTTCCAGACTCCTCATTTTTGGTGTGCCCAGCAGAATCCTAGATGAAGGAAGACCAGACAGCCCAACACGGCGTCGATTATCATTCATTTATTTGCTGTAACATTCACACAAATAAAATTCCATTGTTATTGTTGAACCGTAAACTTCTTGTTGTCCTCCTTTGCTTGGTTTGTGTTAAGCTTTCTCTTGTTAAAAAAAACGTTTGTGTGGTCGACCTCCTTATCGACCCCACAACAAGTACTTTAACTATTTTGACTTTTGAAGAACTGACTAAAGATAGATGGTTGGTATTTACCCAAAATTTTCACCAAAATTCTCTTGTAGAAAAAAACAAACTTTTAGCCATGAGCCAAGGCAATAAATTTCTTTGATAGGAAAGGGGGTGTTGGGAGGAAGGGGATTTCAGAAGTTGACTCATATATAAACATTAGCAATTTTTTAAATTTGATATAAAAATTCTACGAATAAGGAATTATTTCAAACACATCTTTTATGTCCGTGAGGTTTTGTGTACGTTTCATGTGGAGAGGAAGGAGAGGAGAAGAGGCAGACAGATTTTAAGGAGAAAACATCAGGATGGTCAGATTTTTCACAGTTCAAGAGAGAGAGAGTAAAAAAAAAGAAATGGACAAAAATGTGTATTTTCTCTCGAATAAAAAATGTTTGTTTAGACAAAGTCTGGATCTTTTTTTCTTTTCTTTTTTTCTCCCTCTAAGAAAAACAAGATTCAGAGAATTTATAGCAATCATGGTTAATTTTAAAAATTAAAATTTAAAAAAAATATTACAAGTTTTTTTTTTTAAGAAAAAAAAAAAAACTGCTGATAAACCTAAGGAAATGTTTTGCATGTGCAGTATTTCAACATTAAAGAGATTATAGATTCTTTTTTATTCTAGACTGATTGACTATTTTTCAGGAAATAAACCTTCAATATTCTTAAGATTGTTTACAACTACCTCTATATCTATAGTAAACACAATACTTAGATACATATACATATATATTTGTGTGTGTGTGTGGAAATACAATTTTCTGGTGACCTCTAATTATGCTAAAATAGCATAGCTCTCCTAATTAATGGATTGAGCACTCCTTAGCAGCTTTATATGTTTTTATCAATAAAAATCTCTTTCTTAAAGTGGATCATGTAGATTGGAGATAAGAACTGACTGACAACAAGTTGGTTGAGTTTTGATCCTTGCCTGAAACAGTCCTATATGTCTAGCCCCATTGATGAGATGTGATACATTGAAATAGGACTGTATGTTGATGACTATATATATATATATATATATATATAGTACAAGGAGGTATTGAAAAGTTCAAGGCCTGACCTAGAGCTATGCGATGCGATGTAATGGTTTGGTTTGGTTTCTTTCACTGGTTATTTAATACCAAAGACATCCTTATAGAACACTAGTAGTACTATTTAAACCATAGCTGGGAGGGTGAAGGTGGTCATACCTTTCCCAAGGATATTAGTCTAAAAATGAAGCCAATAGCATAATTAGAGTTCAAACTCACTTACAATGATATCACAGGCCAGTATGTTAGACAATACACTATGGGAACTCCACCAACAAAATGGTATTCCACAGATTCATCTCACAGTTCAATAGATTTGGTATATCATTTTTCAAATTAAGAAATTTAAAAAAATAATGATTATTTTCTTTATAATTAGGCTGAGACCTATTCTGTACCCATTTATAACAGTACATGCACATAATCTCATAAGATTAGGCGTGTGGCCTAATTGTTAGAGTCGTAGGAAATGGTCTTGACGACCCGAGTTCAATTCCTCGACGAAACAGATGGCGCCAATACCCTTAAGAAATATATGAATCCAATTCTCTCTCCAGTTATGGGTAAATAGCAGCGCAGACTGGGTTTTTTAACCTTGGATAGGTAACCAGTCTAGGAGAAGGAAAACTCTGAATTCACACCTGTTAAACTCTGCTTAGAAAATGACCTTGTGTTGTATCCTGCCCTTGCGGAGGGGCTGGTAAATATACATATATTATTCTATATATTTTAATTTTTTACTTGTTTCTTCAGATTTTTGTTACTTTTTAAGTCAATCTCTTATTTCCTCCTCCCAAATTCTAAAGTAAAAAAAAGGTTGTCAGAGTGGCCTATTGTCAGTATTGCTAGACCAAGGAGATTTTTTTTTTTTACTAAGGTGGAGCATCACACCTACTGTCAACTCCCACTTTACCACATAGATCAGATAAACCCATCTGTGCTACTCATTTGCTGAGATGGTGGGGACTGGTATTGAACCAGGAACCTTGAAATTCTTAGGCAGGTTCTCTACCAACTGAGCTAAACCAGCCACAAATTCTAAAGTTATAAAATTGGTTCCATGTGACTTTTATAGAAAGGAACATTAACACACTCTTTCTTTTCTTTTTCAACATGACAAAAAAAATGAGAAAATTGCTATAAACAATGGATTTATTATGAGACTAAAGAATTAAGAATTTCATAGCAAGATTCAGGGCAGCCTAAATAGAATTTACTCGGAGAAAAAATTATCTGTGTTAGCGAGAATTCAAGGAGAATTCTTTATGATATATTGCTGGAACCTAAAACACACTTTAAATGCATAATGCTACAGTGAGCAAGTGGCTTGTTTAAATAATGTATTAGATAAGAGAAGAATATCTTTTTCTGTGTAACAGATTTGACCAGAGATTTTGTGCATGATAACACCTGTCTTCAGATTGCAAACATGATACAAAAAATCAATCCTAAGCAGGATGGGAAGTTCATTTTTATACAGAATATTGGAGATGTGTTGTGTAATGGTTAGAGTTATAGGAAATGAACTTGTTCATTTGAGTTCAAATCCTGGACGAGGCTGTTTGCATTTCATATAGCAAACGGAAAGGTATGAATCCAATTATTCTTCTGACAGCTTATGGGTAAATTGTAGGGCTCTTGTCCTTGGCTAGATAACCAGTCTAGAAAAAGGAAAACCCTGAATTCAAACCTGTTAAACTCCACTTAAGAAATTGACGTGTGTCGCATTTTTTTGTGCACAGAGCTTGGTATATATATATATATATATATATGTAGAATACTAAGTCCAATTACTGTCGAATTGGCAAGATGAGACGGCAAACAGTCGTAACCGAATACGATTCTGAGATGCCGTAATGACCACTGAAAAGTGGCAGGATTTATGGAGCCTCAGAGGGCCCTACAAACCAAGCAGCCAATCAGGACTCAGGGAATAGACTCACCCAAATGCATGGGTGGACTGTTCTGAATTCCCATAAATACCAGTTGTCTTGACACTGGTGCAGTTAGGCTTGGCCAGTCACATTGCTCAAACCAATTGTTGACTGTCTAACTGACTTACTTCAATAATATATATATATATATATATATATATATATATATATATACAGCATATTCTTCAGACTTTCTTCAGGATCAAGCAACATTACTTAGCAAAATTTCTCATAGAATTCATCAAATTAAACTAAATCTTTGGTGATGAAATAAACAATTTAGTTGAATGATGGTGTCAGTTTATGTAAAGCTTAAAATGAAAATAAATTAGAATATTATTAACACTACTAGTAGGAGCATGTGGTGTAATGGTTATCATCACATGATAAGGACATGGTGACAAGAGTTCAAATCCTGAATGAGACTGTATTTTACACAGTGCTAATACCAGTGGGGAAGGTATGTACCCAACTATTCTCCCTCCAGCTATGGGTAAATAGTTGGACAGACTGGGCTCTTTAACCTTGGTATGTCTGCTGGTCTAAGATAATGAAAACTCTGGATTCTAACTTGTTAAACTCGGCTTAGAATTGTCCTAGTGTTGCATCCAATTCTTTATTCTTCTTTGTAAAATGCACTTATTCTTAGCGATAGAAATGACAATCCTGATGAATTATGATAAAAAGCATTCATTTTACAGTATTTCATAAACCAGATATGTTGGACTCAGTGAAATCATGCCAGATATATTGTTAATAAAAGGTTCAACATAGCAACCATTAGCAACCTTTATTTTAATAGAATTATGAAATATCTGTGCATGAATTGAAGTTTGAATATGTTTGGCCCAGGGATCTTGTCATTCCTATTCTATTTTTTAATTGAGATTTTGATTTATTGTAAGTATATTTCTGTTATAAAATTAACTATTATCACTACTAAAAACAATAACATAGTGCCAACACATTGAAGATAAGGGTATGGAATTGGATTTCAACATCTGTGATATCAATTGCACTTGTGTCTTAGTTGGTAAATCAGCTGGTCCAGATAACCAACCTACTTGGAGGCAAAAAGGGGGGGGGGTGAGTTTAAGTCTTATGAGGAACTTATCTTTTATTGTTGTTTACAATGATCTGCTATATGAGTTTGTTAACTATTACACCAACCATGCTTGTATGAGAGTGAAAGGCTAATGAACTCCTCATGTTTAGAGGACTTGAAAAATTGCAAGAAAATTGCAATGAAAAACAACTAATTTTTTTCACAAAAGATGAAGGAAAAATACCTTTAAAAATTATTAATAATGATGATGCTCATATATAATAGATATTTTGATAATACCAATTCATTTTATCTATTATGTTTGTTAAATATTAAAAAAGAAAAAAAATAGCCAGTGAAGGTCTATGATAATATTTGAGTTTCTTGTAAAGAGACAATAGACTAGGCACAGCTGGGTGTTGAAGGCAATCCACTGGGAACTGTGCAAGGGATTAAAATTTGAACATACTAATAAATGGTATATGCGCAAACCAGAATATGTCATAGAAAATTAGTTGCATAAAATTCTCTGATTTTGAGATTCAAATGGATCACTGAATCCTGTCCAAATTAATAAAAAAAAAAAAGAACTTGTCATCAAACAGATTTTGTAGTTCCAGCTGACTAAAGAGTGAAGAAAGTAAAAAGATAGACAAATATTTGGATCTGGGTAACTTCAGTTGGTAACAGTTGATACATTCTTGAACAACTTTAAACAATTTATCATAGAAATTAGAAGAGACAGCATTCTAAGATACAAGAGATTGTAGTGATTTGATTAATCCCCAACATGTGGCAGGAAATTTTATTATTGATGAGTAAATCTATTTATTCCACACGTTTTTCTTAGACTCATTATCTTTATCTCTTTTAACATATGACATCTTTGATACATTCTTTGATACATTAGATATATGTTGTCATAGTCAGCAGAGTGGCCTATTGTTAATATAAGCCAGCCAGTAGGGGAATCTATCCCTTTTCACTAGACCAGGGAGATTGTTTTTGCATCTGAGGTGGAGTGCCACACATTCCATCAGCTCCTCCCTTTACCGTAGAGATCTAAGCTGTGTTACTCATGTGCCAAGTTGGCAAGGACTAGTATTGAAACTGGAACCTTGTGGATCGCAGATGGATGCTCAACCGAGTGAGCTAAACTGGTCCGTGGTCTTTAATTGTGCCACAAACTGAACTGACCAACTGGAGAACAACCATCCGGGCCAGCAAAAGGCCAAGAACGGTAAATTTAGAATTACCATTATTTTTTATTTTTACTCTACCATATATGAAAAGGTGGAATGAAAACATCACACAATGCTGTTAAAGAGAAAACAATTTATAATATAATCATAGCTGATATTGATCAATATTTCGATTTTACAAAAATCATCATCAGAGCTTAATACCCATCCTCTTTCGACTAAGTTAATTCATCTTGTTGCCAACATCTCAAAATCCGCTACAATGGAGAGTTTACCGACAAAAAAAGCTATACATATCGGCATGACCGACAAAAAAATATGGCGCGAATGCCCACATTGGTGAATAATGTAACAACTTTTGTTCTTTTTTTTTTTTTTGCAAAGTTTTTTTTTTGTTTTTGAACCAATTTGACATTTTTCTCTGACCCAAACACCACGGAGTAAATGAGCTCTGATGATGATTTTTGTAAAATCGAAATATTGATCAATATCAGCTATGATTATATTATAAATTGTTTTCTCTTTAACAGCATTGTGTGATGTTTTTATTCCACCTTTTCATACACATACTATCGGATTCATTTCCTTTCTTTTAACTTCTACCATATATAACATATAGATATTGCAGCATTATATCTTACTATATTTTATTATATTTGAAACTTTGAAAATTTGTAAAAAAGGAAGCATCTGAAATAATAGAATTCATTTTTATAAAACTTGTGTTCCTTAATTGTACAACCATTATCATCTTGCAACACCCTCTGGTTAAAAATGAGACCATCCTAATCATCCAATATGAAATGTAAAAATGTTTCATTGGTATTGCTGTCTCAAAAGACTATAATATAGTTTTGTACCCCTGAAGTTACAGCACCTCCTGTGACTGTGAAGGCTGTCCCTGATGGTGTTGATGTGCCACTGCTGCTTTCTTCTGGATCTCTTGGCTTCATAGTGTTGTGCCAGGGTGGCTTCAGACATGAATAGTCTGCTATGGAGAGCCTGTCTTATTTCTTATGAGTGCTGTCAGCTCAGCTAAATAATGGACCATTCCATTTTTATTATAAAGAAAGAAAGGGGAGGAAAAGGAATGCTACACAGAAAAAGTAACTTAAGAAAGAAAATAATAGAATTGGGGAATGATAGAGAGAGGGGGTGAGCGCATGGAAGGGGTACCTAAAATATGTTTCAATCAAATCTAATGAAAAGAAGGAAAGAAAGAAAAAAGAGTGAGAAAAGAGTTAAATCAAGATTATAATACGTTTTACACATTGAACTATTTTTGCAATAGCTAAGTAAACATATCAAATAATATGAAAATTAGATTATCATACTGTGGTATAACCACAAATCCAGCTAGTTAATTCTTTATTTCTATACATTTAATTGTTAATTTTCTGTACTTTACAAGATATATTTGTTTTGTGTAAACATATCAAATGCTGTAAAAATTAAATCATCATGCTGTGGTATATCCACAGGTCCTGCTAGTTAATTTTTATGTCTATAAATTCAATAGTTAATTTTCTGTACTTTGCACAATATATTCGTTTGTGTAAAGTAAAAACA
This sequence comes from Doryteuthis pealeii, assembly GCA_023376005.1. Classification (NCBI taxonomy): domain Eukaryota; kingdom Metazoa; phylum Mollusca; class Cephalopoda; order Myopsida; family Loliginidae; genus Doryteuthis; species Doryteuthis pealeii. Next base: position 1,457,933 of record CM042150.1, read on the forward strand.
ATTTGGTTTTTCCCCACCCCCCTGACTTCCATCCTGTACATTGCTGATGCCAAAGTCTACAAATAAAGATGTGTGGGAACAGATGTCACAATAACACCTGAACAGGTATATATAGTATATAGTAATGCAGGAACGTATGTAAAGTGAATTAAGCAGAAATGATCATCTCTGATATACTTTATCTATAATGACAAGCTAAAAAAAAAAAAAGAAGAAAATAAAAACAGAGAAATGATACTTCATGTATACAACAGCTGCAGTGTGTATATATAAACTATCATCATCATATGGTTATCTAATTATACAGACAAATAATAAAACATGAGTATATATATATATATATATATATATATTACTCCATTTCTGCTTAGGCTAAGCTTGATAAACTCTCTCTCTCTCTCTCTCTCTCTCTCTCTCTCTCTCTCTCTCTCTGTGTTGGAGTTGTGTGGTGTAATGATTAGAGTCTTAGGAAAAGGATTTCCCAACCCAAGTTCAAATCCTAGATTTGCATTTGCATTTCACATTGTGCTAATATTTGTTTGCATTTTCAAAAATTTCAGGAAACATTTGTTTGCATTTCACATTGTGCTAATACTCTTGGGAAAGGTATGCATCCAACTACTCTCCCTCCAGCTATGGATAAATAGTAGGACAGACTGGGCTCTTCAACCTTGGCTAGGTAACCAATCTAGGAGAAGGAAAACTCTGAATTCAAACCTGTTAAAAACCACTTAAGAAATTGAGCTTGTATCACATCTTGTTCGTTGGTAAATTTATATACTTATATTTGAATTAATTAATATTAAATCTCCATTGCAAAGGTATGATTCAAGTGAACATTACATCTGAGCATATTGTATGAAGACATGTCTGAGGAGAGTGGCGACAATTTCTATTCTGCTATTGGCCAATTAATGACTTCCTGCTGTGTGAACCTAAATCTCAGTAGAGACATTCACTTAGCTTTTGCTTTCCAACTGATTTATATCGAAGTCCTCCTGTAGCCATGAAATCAATATTGGATGACCCTATGGAAACTTGCTACACAGGGACATACGCGGATTGTTTTTAGTACTTATCTATTTTATAAAAATCTGCTATTTGTGTGTGAATACACACGCACACACAGAGACATATATATATATATATATATATATATATATATATATATATATATATATATATATAGATAGAGAGAGTATGAAAAAAAACAAAAAACTTTATTAGCTCATATATATATATATATTACTTTTGGTATATATTTAATTACATGGATGCTTATCTCCAAATATATACCAAAACTAATATATATTTATTCATTATTATATTATTATTATTATTATTATTATTATTATTGCTCTATCACAGATATTGAGCACTTTCCTAATAATATTGTGCATATTGGCTTACCACTGTCTCATCAAGTGAGATAGTAACCATACACTGTGGTTATATATATATATATATATTTACAATAATTTGTTAATTTGTTTCAATGTTACCTCTTTAAATGTATTGAATTTAAAATCTAATGGTTTAATGGTAATGAATTACTTTGCATATATTACTATTTCTTTTATCTATGATCACTATGTATACATTGTTTTATTTGGGAATGTAACATTTCATAAAATAAGTTTAAATACCTGAATATTTTTAACCTACAAATCTTCAAACAAAAAGCTGAGTTTTACTATTATTGGAATTTTGTATTTATTTATTTAGTATAAATTTCTCTAACTTTATATATTGTGAAATATCTGGAATTCTATTTTTCTTTTAAAATTACACAGCAATAACAGAATACATATCTATAGTACATTTAATTATTCAACTGTGTTACTAAGCTTGATTAGACAAACATATTTCTTTTACTCATTGCTTAATGTTTTAAATTCATAGGTAACTTCACTTCTTTGGTAGAAGTGGCATATGTAAATATGTACTTAGCTAGATATTTCTTTATTCATATTTAACATTTAAATTCATTTCTATTAGTGGCATCTTGAATTTTAATGTCTATTTTTACCATTTACTACTTTAAATTTTTTTTATAATTATAGATTGATTGCCAGTTATATCTAAATATAGACATATAAGCAAATGTATATTGAAATGCCCAAAAAATGTAAATCAAAAAGATAAACCTTAACTTATGTATATATAATTTATTAGATTATTTTACACACTAGTTAAATTAAAATTTAAAAAATATAAAAAGTAAATAATAAGATAGAATCTTACGTATGCAAAGTAATCAATTCAGTACAGTTAAAATTTAAATTCAATATGTTAAATATCATTTTATTGACCTGAAGAAATGGAATTATATGGAAACAGTTTGCTAAATTGTCAATGAATATATATATATATATATATATATATATATATATATATGGATGGTTAGTTTATTTTGTGGTAGATAATGGGAAGGCTTTCCACCAGGCACCACATAACAGTACGTAAGAAAAAATACGAATACAAATGATTCACATGTTTGAAAATCCCATAGAAAAGAAACAATTGCCATTGATTTCATATTTTCGCTACCCTAACTTATTTATACATGGTGTATCAATGACATTGAGCACTCTATACTTATAGATATAGTAAACTATATCTTCAATATTACTTATATGCAATGTGTGTCAAAAAAGTATTGAGATTTTTTGTACTTTTTGACACATCTTGTATTCTGAAAAAATTAATGTTCCATTCATTGTTCATTTCTATCTTGGTGAATACAGCTTCAAACATGGCACTTTTATGACACACCTTGTATTCTGTATTGATTTCATTTCCTATTTCCTATGATGCTAACCATTACACCACACACCTATAGATATATATAGACACACACACATATACAAGGTGTGTCAAAAAAGTATCAAGATTTTTTTGTACTTTTTGACACCCCTTGTATTCTGAAAAAAAAAAAAAAAATTCCATTCATTAATATTTTTAAGAATACAAGGTGTGACAAAAAGTACAAAAAATCTAGATACTTTTTTGACACACATTGTATATGTACACACACACACAAAAAAAAAAAAACATTGAGAATTTAGTTGTAAATAAATGCATCTTATATACATCAATAAATGTTTACATATAATATACTTTTTATTAGAAGTGCTACTCAATTACTTTAGTGTCAACTGTTTCTTTCTAAACCAGTCCCCTGCCTACTGTTCAAACACTGGCACAAAAGAGCACTACGATATAACCATGGGGCCGGGTTAGCTCAGTCGGTAGAGCGTTCGGCTAGAAACCACAAGGTTCCTAGTTCGATACCGGTCCCCGCCAACTCAGCGTTCATGAGTAGCACAGGGTTCTGTGCGGTAAAGTAAGGTGCTGATGGTAGGTGTGGCGCTCCACCTCAGATGCAAAAACAATCTCCTTGGTCTAGCGCTATTGAAAAGGGGATAGACTCCCTCTGATTGGCTGATACCGACATTAGGCCCCCCGACGACTTTACTTTTTTACATCTAATTTATAAGTTACATAAATACCCTAAAGTTTTAGGAAGCATTTATATTTGAGTGAGGATAACAATGGGTTGTAAAGTTGTTTGGTTGGATTTTATAGCATGTCACATCTTGTTGGATTATTTTATGCAAACATTTTCTTTGATTCATTCTTGATCGGTCTATTTAACCATAGATAGGACACTAATAGGTACTCACATTCCACAGTGCTCCAAGATTGGAACTTCACTATCAGATAGAGTTTAACATCATACCCAGGACACTAAGACTCTCAGCCACTGTGTTCTAGCACATATATAATAAAGGGTTGGAGTTTTCTCATCTAGAGTAAATTTCGACCAAGAGGAATAATTCTTTAGGATTCAACAGCTGTGAAGGCAAATTGAATTGTGAAGTGCAGAGGGTATTTTGTTAGAGCACTGAAAAAAAACCCAACTATTCAATTCAGTCAAAGAAGTCTTTAATGATATTTCTGTGCCACTTAAACTTTCTGATGTCAAGACAGTAGGATTGCTCTTGTGCAAGGTCTCATCCACTTAAATATCTTTCATGTACAGGTTTTTATTGTACATCCCATTCATCCTTTTTTTTCTTTGATCACTTTGGTCTTTGAAGACATCTGTATATCTACAATGATATATACACACAACACCTTTTGTTTCTCAGCATCTGAGAGATAACCATGGCAGATGATGTTGGAATATTTTGGTATGTAAGGTGTGCTGAAATAAACCACTTAAATTTATAGACTAAGCGAGGTCACATGGTTTAAACCTCAGCCAATCAACAGCCTGAATACGTGGCTGGTTAACTAATTAATCGGTTGATATTGACAGATGTCCATTTGAATTCATTGATAAACGACCTGCCAGACTGAGGAGCACCAAGCAACAACCAAAGAATCATACCCAATATTAAGGGATACTAAGGAGGAATGCTAGGATTATTCACTATGGATTGCACTCTGCTTAACACCAAGAATCTTTGCTGGACAGCGCTCTTGCTTGAAGTGTAAAGGATGGCCACAAAAATAATAGATAATATGTATATGCACACACACACACATAAATAAAGTAAAACAAATGAATGTAAATTAAAAATTCCTTTAATAATAAATTATTATGAAAAACAAATCTTTATAGATATAAGAAAGTAGGTATCAAGTATGTATTTACCCAACTCTTCCATATGAGCATGATCAAGGTCAATTTTTATGTCGAGTTTAACAGGTTTGAATTTAGAGTTTTAATTATTCTAAAATGCATAGAATTAAAGATGAACATACTTTTATAAAATCATTTGCCTCCTTATATAATTGTGTACACATTATCAATTAGCCTTGCTTATTATTATTATGTCTCCCAGCTGTAAGGAAAACACTTCAATTTCTAAGTATTACCTAACTCCTACACTACAAGCAGGATGTGTCACAAGGTCAATTTTTAAGTTGAGTTTAACAGGTTTGAAATCATTTGATTCCTCATATATAAATGATTGTGCCTACATATGTTTCTTATTAGTTTTGTTTATTATTATTATGTCTCCTAGCTGTAAGGAAACCACTTCCATTTCTAAGGATGTATTTACCTAACTCCTACACTACAAACAGGACATGACACAAGGTCAATTTTTAAGCATAATTTAATAGGTTTGAATTCAGTTTTCCTTATCCTAGACCTGTTTCTTAACCATGGTTAAAGAACCCAGCCAATCATACCCATAGCTGGAGGGAGAATAACTGGATTCATACCTTTTACAAGGTATAAGCCCTATGTGAAATGCAAACAGCATCATCCAGGATTTGAACTCTGGTTGTGCCTATTTATTACAATGATAACCATTACACTATGAGGTGTGAAGCAGATAGTAAAATTATATATTCAAACACACTTATACATAGACTGATTGTTTTATAAGAGTTTTTAAATGAGAAAGAGAGATGTGAATATCTGGAAGATATATTGGTACATATATCTATATATATATTTCTCTTGATCAAATTCTATAAATATGAAACATTAATCTACTTATCACCTATTGCTATTGACCTAAATAAGATTCACCTGAAGAAAAAAAAAATGAAATAAATTAGTTTCTATATTTAAAATTTAGAAATATGAAGATACTTATCATCTCTCTTATATAAACTTTGTAACACAGAAATGTTACAATAGATTTTTGATTGTTTTTAGGAATGTAGACCATACAAAAAAAAAATGACATAAAAAGAAACATTATTTTCTGTATTCCATTCACTAGTACTAGACCAGAGAGATTGTTTTGGGGTTTGAGGTTGAGTGCCACACTTACCATCAGCTTCCCACTTTACCACACCAATCAAAACTGTGCTACTCATGCGCTGAGTTAGTGAGTGCCAGCATTGAACCCAAAACCTTGTGGTTCCTAGGCTGATATTCTACCAATTGATCTAAACTGTAAGCACATTAGTCTGTTTCTGAATACTTGTACACATATAGTAGGGAAATTGATTAAACTGAATATCAATTTTCAGTTAAGTAAGTCGTCGTTGTTGGGTTGGCCTAAAGTCGGTATCAGCCAGACAGCGAGGGAGTCTATTCCTTTTCACTAGTGCTAGACCAAGGAGATTGTTTCTGTGACTGAGGTGAAGCGCCACACCTACCATCAGCTCCTTACTTTACTGCACTAATCCCTGTGCTAAAACAAAAAAATATGCTTTGTAACACAAAAATGTCTCACTAAATTTTTGTTTATATTTAAGAGTGTAGACCATACAAAAAATAACATAAAAAGAAACATTATTTTTATTTGGTTAGTTGGTTGGACTTTATGCCATGTCAACCGTTGTTAGGTTATTTTATGCCAAATACATTTTGTTTTATTCATTTTTGATGGGTATTGAAAAATCTTTTTCTATTTAACCCATAAAAGGTAATACCACTCTGGGTCAGAGACCTTGGAGTAATAGTGATGAAGGGGTATTCTTCAGTCTTCAGAGCTCTCTGGAATTGCACCAGATGCAGTTTAGCATTATTTTGTGTGCCCAAGTAAGCTTTAGACTGTTTCTGAATCCAGTGGGAGGGGGGGATTAAACTGGATATCAATTTTCAGTTGTTAAGTAAAAAAAAAAAAACTAATAATTTTTCATTAAAAATTTAAATATCTTTTTTGATGGTTCAATTTTGCTTTTTATTGCAAGAAAATAGCATAAAGATTACTTTTGAATATTTAAACTGTTACGGGCCAGTTTAGCTCAGTTGGTAGAGTGTTCGGCTAGGAACCTCAAGGTTCCGGGTTCGATACCAGGTCTCACCAACTCAGTGTATGAGTAGCACGGGGATCTGTGCGGTAAAGTGAGGAGCTGATGGTAGTTGTGGTACTCCACCTCAGATGCCAAAAACAATCTCCTTAGTCTAGCACAAGTAATAAGGATAGACTCCCTCACTTTCTGGCTGATACAGACTTTCAGCCACCCTGATGACTTTTTATTAATGTCATCAAAAATTAACTTTAACTATACCATGATTGATGTCTGCTGATTGAAAAATGTTAACTGTAATTAAAAATATTCAAAAAATAATGTGTATAAAATTTGGAGAAAATTATTCAATTTATTGATTATTTATGATTGGTTGGTTATTTTATGGCATATCCACACTCTCTGGGTCATTTAATGCTGAATCAAGTCATTTTTTAATAAAAAATGGACTTTGGTTGCTTACAGTACATACTGTTGCTTAAATGGTCAACCAATTAAGTATTGGACGCTCATTGCTGATTAACTTTGGTGATCAAACAGGAACCAGTGCTTTCTGTGAGACTTGACCATAATATATTAATTATTTAACTGGCTTTTGAAAAAAAAGATTTGTTTACTGTTTACTATAATGTAAAGTTATCGGAGTGGCCTAAAGTCAGTATCAGCCAGATTGCAAGGGAGTCTATCCTACTAGTGGTAGACCAAGCAGATTGTTTTCTAGCATCTGAGGCAAAGCGCCACACCTACCATCAGCTCCTCACTTTACCACACAGATCCCTGCACTAATCATATGTGAGTTGGCGGTGGCCGGTATCCACCCAGGACCTTGAGGTTCCCAGCTTGACACTTTTTCTGTTAGCTGTAAACTCAGTTTAAAGATTAGGGTATACTAAGTCAACTTTACTTATGGATATGCAAGGAAAATCCACTTAAATTCCTAAACATCTTATGGGACAGCTAAAATAAGGATGACCAACAAATGACAAAACTTGATATTACTTACAGTTGCAAAAAGTATATTAGCAACATTAAAACAATATGACACAACAGGCAAGATGGTTTTATTTTAATAAATAATGTAAGTTAAAAAGAATATTTATTAAACATAAGTATAATCAGGATTTATAATTTTGATGAAAAAAAAGCAGCATAATCTTTAATTCTAGATACTTTATGAATAAAATCTTCATTTTATATGAAAACTATGTGGAGGTGTGTGGTGTAATGGTTATTATCATAACATATAAATACAATGAGACAGGTTCAAATCCTAGATGAGGCTGTTTGCATTTCACATAGCATCCAACTACTCTCCCTCCAGGAATGGGTAAATAGTAGGGCAGACTGGATTCTTCAACCTTGGTAGGACAACCAGTCTAGGAGAAAGATGACTGATTTTAAACCTGTTAAACTCAGCTTAAGAAATTGACCTTGTGTGGCATCCTACTTGTGTGGAAGGGTTGGTAAATATATATATATATATATGAAAATTATTTTCATTTTATATTTTGCATTTTCTTCAATATGGAAATGCTATAAAGTTGTTGACAGCACTATAAATCTATTAATTCAATAATTCTTGGGAAATCATCTGAAGATTACTTATTTTATGTTAATATGAAAAAACAACTGAACAGGCCGCAAGGTTACTGTGGCCTGAACAATATAGATGAGGACAACAGTCTGAAAATATGAAAATTATTGTCTTTCAAATTTCGTCTGACACTAACTTGACCAATCTACTTTTTGCATTTCATCAATTCTGATTTCTTTTCATGAACTAAAATTGTAGACTTAGTTGTATCGTTGTCATCGACCGATCTGTTGTTGATTGGCCAAGATTTGAACAGCTAAAAATGGGTGTGGCAAGAGGGAAATAATTCAGTTTACAGTCAATTCCTTAGAGTATTAACTAAAAACTAACACTTGCTATCATCAATCAACATTGTCAGATCAGATTTCTGAAATCCTATTACTTCATAGTAGACTTATGTATACTAGTAAAAAAAGTAAAGTAGGCAGAGTGGCCTATTGTCAGTTTGGTTTGTTTTACGGCATATCAACTTTGGTGAGTCATTTAATGCCAACAAAGTTTTGAAATAAAATCATTTTTAATGAATACTCAGTTTTTTTTATAAACACATTTTTCTATTTAACTCATAGATGGGGCCCTAACAGGTACTACCACTTTGGGTCAGATTGGACCTGGGAGCAATGGTGATGAAGGGGTGCTCCACATTCCCCAGACCTCCAGAACTGGAAACTCATCAGTTAGAGTTTAACGTCATACTCAGCGATTGAACATTTAATTAAGCATTATTAATCAGTATTATTCAGATTTTTCAGACTGTTGTCCTCAATTTTATCATATGCCCTCTTCAGGTGTTTCTTGTCAAACTGAAGGCTCCTGAGTTTGACAAGGAACACCTGAAGAAGACCAGAGACCACATTGTGCAAAATATTGTGCATATAACAATAAATATGAGGACAACATTTTGAAAAATTTAAACAATACAAATTATCAATCCTCATCTAAATTCTGACAAATATTATTAATCAGGTTTTATAGAGCAGGAAATATAGAATAATCATATAAAATTAATTGTTTAGGACTAACAATCAGAATATAAAATAAAAATATTCATATTGATAAATCACTTCTCAACATTTAAAGTATTTCTTAAAAAATACTCCAGGAAAATTTTCAGTGAACAATATTAATAATAATATTATATAATAATATAAAAAAACTACATTTAGTAAATTTCTTTTATGTTCAGTAGATTTATCTTTTAGTGTGATATTTATTGCATGTAAACATTCCATATAAACTTTTAAATGATGACAAAGATTGTTGGTTGGTTAGATTTTATGGCATGTCAACCCTTTTTGGGTTATTCTATGCCTAAGATGTTTTGTTTTATTCCTTCATGGTGGGTATTCAACTTTATTTTAATACTCAAATATTTTAAACTCATCTTTTTTCTATTTAATCCATAGATAGGACCCTAACAGTTACTGGACCTAGAAGTAATGGTAATGAAGGGGTACTCCACACTAACTGCAACTCCAGAATTGGAACTTCACCATTAGATGCAGATTTAAGACAAAGATTGTAAAATAGACATTGCCTAGAAAATTGAATTAGAAGGGACATTTAAAAAAAAAAAGAAGTTTCTTGGTCACCATGTCTGCAATCTAAGTCTCAACTTCTTCCCCAGATAGATACTTCAACTAGTAATAAAATAATTCCTATTCATTGGAAAACATTTAGCAATCTGAATTGAAACCTTTTAAAAACTCATTAAGAAAAAGGTGTCCAATAAAAATAAATTGCCAGAAGAAAAAAATCAAACTAATAATTCTAATTCTATTTTAACCTTTCTTTGGTTAATGTGACAAATTTATGCTGCAGTGTATTCAAAAACTCTTTCACATTCCTCAGTAAGTTTCAAAGATTCCTCACGGGTGCCAAAAAATAATTGTCTGGGTTATATATAATGTTTAGCATCAAGCAAGAGAATAAATACTGGGTTTGGGAGTGTCAGGCGGCCCAAGGAAGTAATTATTTGAATAGCAACCAGTACTGCATTCCAAGAGTAGCTTTCAGCTAGTTACCAAACAAATAGGTTGTTTATGCCATTTCACTCAGGTAAGAAGAAGAAGAAGAAGAAGAAGAAGAATGTGAACAGAGGCAAACACCTGATGATTGTGAGAACCAAACAGGTGTTACAATGGAAAATGCAGACACCATTTTAATTGTACAGACTCCCTCTGCTTGCAACCATTGGTACTGGCACTCTTTCTCTCTGAAAATGAAATTTGGGAAAAAGAAACAATATACTTTCACTTTATCAGATTCCCAAGAATAGATGCCACCCACCGGAGCAGATTTCTGAATTTTTTTTTATTATTTTTATTTGAAATATTTCTGTCTAGATGTGTCAATAGACTTCTTTTGAATTTGAATTATTCATTCAATGCTGACCTACTGTCAGTAATGGACTAAATGATCTATTTCCCAATGGAGAGAGACTCTAAAGTTTCTCTTGGATATGATAAGAATGGCCAGAAAGCTGGAATGTCTGTTTTCCTCAGTGGTTAACAAGACTGAAGAGCCTAGGTAGCCAAAATAATTGAAGAAGATAAAAAAAAAACAATAAATAAAAACCACAAAAATGCCATCTACTTGGCCAATTAGTCAAATGCTAGTAAAATCTTCAATTTTAACTTGGCATAAAATATTATTGACTGTTGAATCCTGTAAATTCCTTGCAGAG